>JAGFMF010011663.1:3097947-3118857 GCA_019455555.1 Galemys pyrenaicus | reverse complement strand
GGAGCAGCGGGCACAGCAGGAGAGGTCTGCTGCGCCATGTGGGTCCCCTCCCTGGCCGGCAGCAGGGATCGAACTTGTGCTGCAGTGGCTGAGGTTTGCTTCATAGTGCGTTGCTTAACCACTGTGCCACCAGGGAGGCCCAGAATCACTCTTTAGCTTGCACTTTCTATGATGTTTCATGCTTGATGTGTTACTAGCAAGTCCCTGAGTGCAGGTGGCAAGAGCTGTGTGTTGTGCTGTTTCTGCCTTGCTGATGGGCACCCGACCAGCTCCTCCCATCTGCCTTGGCCCACGTGCCCACTGTGTCACAGGCTGAGGACGCGTCTCCTGCACGTGCCGAGCCAGCTGCTGCCAAGCCCACGACACGCCTGGCGCTCTCCTGCCGCGGGACTGCAGCAGCGGCAAGCAGTTCTCATGAGTACCGACTGCACGCCAGGCCGGGCCCTAAGACACCCACGTTCATCAGAGCCGGAGCCCACAGTAAGAAAATAAGAGCATACTAGGAAGGGCAGCGCTCTGCTCAACACCCTATGCGGGACGCAGGTGGGCCCGAGGTTGGAGGAGGCGGAGGCATCGGGAAGAGAAACACAGCAGGCCCTGGAGCAAGCCCCCGGGATCCACTGTTCCTCTGTGTGTGTGCGCATGAGCTACGTGGGCATATATGCATACACGTATCTACCACCCAACTTCCACCCACCCACCCATCCATCCACCCACCCACCCACCCAACCAACCACCCTCCCATCCATCCATCCACCCACCCATCCATAATTTAGTATCTCTCTCTATCATCTGCCTGTCTGTCATCCTTCCATCGTCTATCATCACATGGCCTCAACTTTCACTGTTAGGGAACAATCACATCCCAGCCGACACGGCCATCCCCGCCCCCACTCAGCCCTAACGGCAAGCACCGAGCTGGGGACAGTGCAGAGACCACTCGGTGGGACCCAGCTCTCAAGAGCTGCTGTCCCTAGACAAGGCCGCACAGCAGCTATTGCCAATAGCCAGTAAGCGGACAGCGTGCCGCTCACGTCAGCGTGAAGACTTGGAAGAAGACGTGTCCTCCTTACTCCACTTCTCTTCGTCTTGGATGCCGGATGAAGAGACCCCACGGGAGCCGGACCACGGGACCGGGGGGCCAGTGAGTCGTGACGATGCTGGGGGAAGCCGCCCCGCAGCGCAGGGAAACGAGCGCCCGTGCTTAGCTGCTGAAAGGGGAGATCTGCTTGTGCCCACCGCCCTCCCCACCCTCACTGAGGAAATCCTCTACCCTACAGCTTACTCACTGTTCGCCATTTTCCTCTGGCAGGAAACTTCTGCTGTAACTGACCTGAGAGCAAATACTTTAGGCTTTGAGGGAGACGTGCTAGCACTGTCTATACGCTAATTTACTTTCTCCTAACTCTTAAGAACTGTGAAAACAAAACAATTCATTTGAGGGTATATTAAAAACAGGCTGAGAATCGGATTTGGCCTATAGGCTCTAATCAGCCAACCCCTAACCTAGAATACTGTTGTCAGGCTGAAATTTTAATTACGAATTTTATTACTTTACATAAGTACTCATAAAATGGAAAGCGTGGCTCCAAAGACCTCTCTCAACCACACAGTTCTCTCCTGGGTTTTCAGGTCTTCCTCGTGCTGGCAGTGCTCACCTGCCAGTCCACCGCCAGCTACCCTCCAAACAAGTCCACTGCATACCCACGTGTGCCCCTGCCCAAGCTCAGCACCGGGCACAGGACCGGTCAGCCACGGCCAGCCCCACCGCTTTCCTTCTCGATGACCTTTCACGAGGTTCGCTTTTCTTCTGCGCTCCCAGGAAAGGAGTCAGCCTCACACTACCTGACACTTAATTACGTGCTCAGGAATCAGCTCTGTGCGGGCCGTGTCCCAGACAGAGACTGCAGCAGTGACTATGCCAAAGCCCTTAACCTTGGGAGATTCATGGAGAACGAAAAAGACAACCAGGAAACGACAAGACGAGGTTGTTTCTGCCACTGACGGGATCAGAGATAGGATGGGAAGCACAGAGCTTCATACATGACTTTTGCACTTAACCTTGAAAGCGTATCATGTTGCTTAGCAGAGAAAGGAGAAAAGGGTGCGGGTGTGTATTCCCCTCCTTCTGCGTGACGAGCATGTTACAGAAGAGCATTCATCTGAGGGAAGACAAGAACCCCGATCAAGTCAACTGCTGAGTTTGTATCTAAATGACACTGTCTCAAGTGGTTAAGTGTAGCGGATAAAAATGAAGCATTATTCATAAACATGCTGGCTCCAGGAAAAGTCTGAAATTCCTAACACTAGAAGACTAATCAGGGGCCTCCCTGGTGGTACAAGGGGTTAAGTCTCAGTTCTATGAAGCACCAGCAGCCACTGCAGCATGAGTTTGATCCCTGCTGCCGGCCAGGGAGGGGACCCACATGGCGCAGCAGACCTCTCCTGTCTCCCCACTGCTCCCCTCAGCAGTGTGTTTCAGTCGATCTGTCTATTCTGCTCCCCAATCTGTCTCTGGGGAACCCTCTCACTCCCCACACCTCTGGCTTGCACCCCAGTTCTTGTATGCATAAATAAATATTTTTTTAAAAAAATAACTAATCAACATCAGGATTATTAAGATTAAAAAAAATGGGAAAGAGCCTGTGAGAGACAGATCATTCCACAAGGCCAAGTTAGAGAACAACATTACAATAGTACATTAAGTAAATCTCTGAAGTATACAGTAGGCAACACAAAGATTCAACAGAGCTAGATGATGGATGGATGGATGGATGGATGGATGGATGGATGGATGGATGGATGGATGGATGGATACATAGATAGATACATAGATAGATACATAGATAGATGGATGGATAGACAGATATTATCTGATGAGAAAAGAGTATCAGTTAACCAGCACAGGCAGGTAGATAACCTGGTGAGACACTTATCTCTAAAAATGACCATGCTTTAGACTTACTGATTTTGGCAGCTTAGACTAAAGTGCTTTCAATAAATAACTGGGATTGACACCAAGGTTTGCAAAGTCTTTTCTGGCAGTAAACTTTAAGCAATTTATCACCATGATTCTTATACAAGCACAAATAAGATGTTCCCAGCAAATAATTTTGTAATTGACTCTAGAAAAAAAGGTATAAATTGCAAATACAGTCCTGTACTTAAGGAAAATGGAAAAGAAATTACTGTGTATGAACATTTTGTTGATTCAGAAAATGTTAAATTTAGAACAAGGAGACAGGCAGAACAGATTTTGAAATAAGGATGGGTTTTCAGTCCATTCCTCTGCTTTCTCCGGTGTCCCTAGCTACAGGAAGGATTCTGGCAGGTTCTGAGCAGCTGTCACTGGAAGAGCAGAAAAACAGTTACTTAGAATGAGCGAGAACAGGTTTTTCCTCCTGCTGATGGAGCAGCCAGCGGTGCCCATGGCAAATGTGACATTCTGCTAGGAGAATGAAAGATGTAGTCTCAATTTTTGCTTAGACAAAGGCCACCTGAAGATGGGTGAGAACAGGCAGGCCAAAATTGGCCTCGTGCACACCATTTGCTCAATTTCCTGGTAAGTGTTTGGATCCGGCCCCAGACTGGGCGAATCTGAGGCTCTGGGCAGGGCGGACGTGCCCAGCTGGTGACATCAACTGTAACACACTGGACACTGGCAGGATCAGAAGCGGCAAGATTTCTGTGCCCTGTCCCCAGGTTCGGTATAGGTGAGATGTGACCTGAAGCCCGTACTTGTGCTGCAGTAGCTGCAGTTTGCTTCATAGTGCATTGCTTAAGCCACTGCACCACCAGGGAGGCCCACAAAGATTGACTTATTGACGCACACAAGAACTGGGGTACAGGCCAGAGGTGCAGGGGGTGAGAAGAGTCACCAGAGACAGAGCGGGAAGCAGAATGGGCAGATCCACTGAAACACACTGCTGAGGGGAGCAGCAGGGAGGCAGGAGAGATCTGCTGCACCAGGTGGGTCCCCTCCCTGGCCAGGGATCGAACTCGCGCTGCAGTGGCTGTGGAAGCTCCACAGTACGGTGCTCAACCCCTTGTGCCACCAGGAAGGCCCAATGCTCTGCATTTCTTACAGAGCAAAGGTGACATCATGCTTGGAAGACCTCACCGGGAGCTCCTCAGTGACAAAACTCGGGCTAGCCCGTCATGGGGCAGTTCCAGAGCAGACGCTGGAATCTACCGAAAATGCCCCAATACGGTTCCACAGTAAGAGCCATCTGAGCATCAAGAAGACCTGGCCAACATGATGATTTTCTCCCAGGCACAAACTGTCCTGAGTTCTCCTCTCGATGTTAATTACCTAGCCGGCTCAGATGAAGCTGTGGATATAACAATAAACAACACGACCACAGCGACAGAATCATTTCTCCACTCCCTGGGCGCAGTGATGCCGTGACACGGAACCACCCTTCCACACTCCCTGGGAAGGGGTCAAGGTCTATTGGGGAGAGGGGAATGCGAGGGTAAGAGGGCAAGCTGCCCTCTTTATAAAAAGGCCAAGTAATTAAGGCAATGGTGCTTGCATTCGCCGAGCCCAGGTTTAAATCTTGGCTGTGGCACTTACTAAATTGTCACCTGGACAAGTCACTTTGATTTTCTAAGTCTCAGTAAAGTGCTGGTGACGCCACTTGTCTCCTATCGGTTTGTGGAGGTGAATTACACATTGTGCCCAAGAGGACAAGATGTAAGCCATAGACTGAAGATATTTGAAAAAGACACATCTGACGAAGTCTATTAACCAAAATATACAAAGAACTCATAAAGCTCAACAATAAGAAAATACATAAAAACGGGACAAAGCCTTAAACAACACTGTATCAGAGAACATATACTGACTGCAAAGCAGCACATACAGTGTTTTGCAACACATGCGATGAAAATGCAAATGAAAACAGCAGTTAGATATCCGGGCACACCTATTAGAAAGGAATAAGAACAATAATAATAATAATAATAATAATAACAACAAGAAACAAAAACAAAAAATGAAAAGACAAGACAAACTGGGACACTTGGTGGGGAGGGAAGAGGGAAGGGTGGAGGGCAGACAGGAGCATGGGGGACTGAGGTGATGGTGCACTGGTGTTACGGTGATGGGGAATACATGGGGATACAATTGATGTCAAATATATGTAAATTTTAAAAAATATATTAAAAAAAATAAAATGGCTCAAATCCAGCGCACTGACAACATCAAACGCGCCAGGGACTGTGGAGCAACGGGAACTCTCGCTCCTGCTGGTGGGACTGTGGCTGGCTGTGGGCGACGGGACAGCAGGTGGTGGCTCCTTATAGAATACAAAGACACCTCACAACAGGACCCAGCAATTGCACCCCTGGTATTTCCTCAAAGGAGGTGGACACTTAAGTGCACCCCAAAGCCTGGGCATGTATAGCTTTATTCAAGAATGTCAAAACTTGGAAGCAACCGTGCTATCTCTCAGCAGGTGAACAGGCAACTGTAACTATGGGGCATGGGACGGGGGCAGCCCCTCACCAGCCTGTAACATGGCTCTGTCTCTTGTCTTGCAGTTCCCTCCCCTCTCTGTCTCCCCCACCTCCCCTGACTCTCCCTTTCTCTCTTACTCTCCCTTCCCCTTTAACCATCATACCATCATAAGATGAAATATCCAAGAGTCAAATAGGTCACCTTTTGGCCATGTTTATCAGTTTTCTTTAGTGTGCGTGCAGTTAATTTCTCACTGACAAATCATACTGAGTAAATGTTAAATGCACAACCCTGGGCACTGTGACACACTGCCACAATGTCACCTTTGTGTCACACTGTAACACAATCTCCACAGTTAGTGCCTTTGCCACATCACACAATTATTTATCTTTGTGTGTGTTTGGAATAATTAAGATCGAGTCTCTCAGCAAGTTGGGTGATTATAACAACAGTGTTGTCTATGTTCACCATCCTGTGTATTAAATCTCCAGGACTTACATGTTTGCTAGTTGAAGGTTTGTACTTCTCTTAGTCCCCTGGTGTACCCGAGATCTTTGGTAACATCCATTTTATATCTGTTTTTACAAATCTTATTTTTTTATATTCCACACAGTATTTGTAACACAGCATCTGCCTTTTTCCACCTGACATGTCTCTTAGTATAACATTTGTTGTCACAAATGGCAATATCTCCTTCTTCAGTGCTTAGTAATATTCCTCATGTGTGAGCATGGGTGTGTGCATGTGTACAGCCATATATCTCCATTTCCCAATGACCCAGTGACGAACTAGGTAGCTGAATTTAAATAGCATCAGGGTGACATTTCTCAACACGGCATTCAGGACTAACTAGAGTTTGCCTACAGTTATCATGCTTTCCTCTATGTTCTGCTCTCAGCACATTCTCTTAATTTCAGCTTAGCCTTTTCTTTGGAAAGACTCCCTTATCCAGAACTCTGCTCGCTCCCTTGAGCTTTTACAGCGCTCTCTGCACAGGCAGTTGGCAGAGCACGAATGATACTCTGCCACATCATGGCACCAACAGCAACTGCAAAGAAGACACGAGCACTGATTTTGCACCGAACCCAGGGCAGGGACTTTCTAGGCATCATTATTTCCACTAACCCCATTTCAGGACAAGGTACCAAGCACGGAAGGCAAGAATCATCTTTCCCATACACACTCAGAAGCATGATGCTGAGGACCGAGTGACAGGTGTTCCCCGGACCTGGAACATTTTACTTCAATGACTGCAGCACTGGATACGCTTGGATTTACGTGTGCAACTTCCAAAACTGTGGATGTACAGACACAACATAGAACTGAAGAGGCAGAACCTCTTGGAGCAAGGCCAAGGCAAGAATAGAGTTGTTGACACCATTGAGTCGTTGCTTGGCTGGCTAGAGTTTACCGTGAGTCATCGCGTTTATGTCAGGCACACTTTACCTTCTGAGCTGAGTCTGCCATGTTTTCTTGATTTAAACAACACTTTCTTTTTAGCACTGTTTCCGTTTCTCAGCAAAATGAGGGAAGGTACGTGACCTCCATAGACAGCCTGTCCTGTGCATGTGAAACTTTCCTTCTTACCGGTCGGTATTCCCCAGCCAAGAGGCGTATGCGCAGCTACTGATACACCTGCACTGGAGCATCGGGGCTGCCCAGAGGTCACTGCTCATCTGAAGGCCACTCTTGACGCTGTGCATTCCACAGGCCTAGACGGATGCTAATGACACGCATCCAACATGCAAGAGATTTTCTACTTTTTCTTTAATTTATCATATAAGAGCTGGGGTACAGACCAGAGGTGTAGGGTGAAAGGATGGCCAGAGACAGAGTGGGGAGCAGAACAGGTGGATCCACTGAAACACACTGCTGAGGGGAGCAGCGGGGAGGCAGGAGCGGTCTGCTGTGCCCTGTGGGTCCCCTCTCTGGCCGGGGATCAAACTCGTGCTGCAGTGGCCGCGGATGCTTCACAGCGCGGTGCTTAACTCCTTGCACCACCAGGGAGTCCCCAACATACAAGGAATTTTTAATGGCATAGAAACCTCTCCATTCCCTCCACTTATCTTTCCCCCTTCCCAGGATTACTCCTTATAAAAGATTTGTAATTTATCTCGACGCCTCCTCTGTCTGAGGGTCACCTAGGATGCTGTTCTGCTCAAGTTGCCGTGACGTTAGCAGCGCTGTCATATTCTGCTTGAAAACCACTGACAGCCCAAGACCTCTCACTGTCTTCTTAATCTCCTTAACATGCTCCCCTTCGCCCCACACCTAGAACTGAGTGCAAGGTGGGGTCACATCATACCTGCGGCGTGAAGTCACACACGCTGCCACAGCTGTTACGTTTGCATTATCAGTAAACTCTGAGAAGGTTTCTATTATCCTCATAATTCTCTGGACGTGGATGCTGAAGGTATGTAAGAACAAGAACAACGGCGTTAGAGGGAGATCTGTAAAGCAGGAAACCGATACAAGCAGTATCAGATCACACTCCTTTCAGCCACTAAAGAAACACAGACGGACACTCCACTCCAGGAGCGGAGGACGGCAGGGCCGAAGGGAGGGCTGCTGCCTCCGAGGGGAATTCTTCCATGCTGGACACGGCACTTTGCCTGCTGGCCTTTGCTTGCTATCAGTAAGGTGAGGGGGGTGTTTTCTGCAGAAATGCTGGTTAAACTAACTGAACCTTTCCTGCTTGTGGACTGAGGAATGAAATAAAACATCCAAATCCACTTTCAAGGAGTCCGTGCCATTTCTGCACTTGATGTTTGACAAGAGCTGAGCAGAACATAACCTGCTAGATTGATTTATTCATCCTGCTAAAATTCCTTTTGATTTCCCGAGGTCTTTCTTCCTGGACTTTTGGGGAACAAAAGCTAAAATAAAAAAGAAAAGAAACAAACAAAACACATAAAAGCAAAAGTAATCCTTCCCAAAAGATTCTTTTGAAGCAGTAATGTTTAAAAGGTATCGAGAGGAAAAATACACTAAATGGAGGGAAATCTGCAAACTGCAAAATAGCTAATTCCAGGGCAGTCTATTTTATACCAGGCTTGGATAATGACACATTAAAGGGTGAAAAGCTTGAGGCTAAAGGTTCAAAGAGATTAGGCTGCTCTTTTTATATAAATAGTTATGTTTGCATTATCAGTAAACTCTGAGAAGCTTCTTTTATTATCTTCATAATTCTCTGGATGCGAATGTTGAAGGTATGTAAGAACAAGGACAACGGCGTTAGAGGGAAATCTACAAAGCAGAAAGCCAATATACGCAGCATCAGACCACCCTCTTTTCGGCTTCTGCCACCCTCAGCCCCCCGGCAGAAGCACAGACTGACGCTGCAGACTTACACACACCTGCAAGTGCTAAGCTCAATGCTAATGACATTTAAGTGTTTTGTTTTTGTAATTTAATGGTATTTTAAAGGTTGGGGAGGGAAGATATTTCCTCTTTAAGAACTGGCAGGGGCCTCCCCGCAGGCACGGGGTTAAAGTCTCAGCACTATGGAGCGAGTAGGAGGCATCAGAGATGAGACACAAGCAGCAGACGATTCACTGGCAGGGCACTCTGGAGCACTGACACACAGGGGCGGGGTGGGGGCAGCTGGCGCATGGCGGGGTGGGGGGGGCGGTGGTGGCTGCTGTTCAATGGACATCAAGCTTCCACCCTGCACAAGAAAAAGTTCTGCAGGTGCGTGCACCACCACGTTAAGCGCATCACCGGGAGGAAGGCTTGGGATGGCAGGTTTTATGCTATGCCTTTCACATTTACAGTTTTTAAAAATTGACAACACTGGTAAGTTCTTTTATGGCTCCTAGACAGTCACTTCTGCCAGTGTCAGAGATGCAAAAGGAGGGAGGGAGGGGAGGGAAGGAATTCCAAATCAATTCAATTTGGAAATGGCCTTGCAAACCAACTCAAAGGGTTTTACTAGGGACTTCTGAGGTCATTAGTATGCTAAAGTGTATGGGAACTCAGATTAGGGAATGAGGAAAAGAAGATTCCTCAAATTCTCATTTTCGGTTTACAGTAAAACCTGCAGGGCTGAAAGGGAGCTTTCCCTGCCCTTCCTTGGTGATTCTGCACGAAGGGAGCCCAGTCCCCAGGCAGAGGCACTGGCCTGCGAACAGGAGCCAGGCAGGTGAGTGTAAGGCGCAAGAGGGCCCGCGTTCGCAATTCAGCACCACAGTCCCAAGTCCCCCAGCAGGGCCAGGCAGATGCAGGTACGACAGCCCGGGGGAGGAAGAGCCCAGCCAGCTCTTGTCAGTTCAAAGAAGTTCTGTCATTTGAACAAAGTAGAGGCCTCCCTGGTGGCGCAGCGGGTTAAGCAATGCACTGTGAGGCAAACTGCAACCACTGCAGCAGGAATTGGAGTTTGATCCCTGCCGCCAGCCACAGGGCACAGCAGACCCCTCCTGTTTCACCCCTGCTCCCCTCCGCAGTGCTTTTCAGTAGGTCCTCCTGTTCTGCTCCCCACTGTGTCTCTGGGGACTCCTCTCCTGTACCCCAGTTCTTGTATGCATACATGAATAAATCTTTTTTAACAAAATAAATAAACAGGGCCTCCCTGGTGACGCAGTGGGTTAAGCAACGCACTATGAAGCAAACCGCAGCCACTGCAGCACGAGTTCGATCCCTGCTGCCGGCCAGGGAGGGGACCCACATGGCACAGCAGATCTCTCCTGCCTGCCCACTGCTGCCCTCAGCAGTGTCTTTCAGTCGATCTGCCTGCTCTGCTCCCCGCTCTGTCTCTGGTGAATCCTCTCACCTCCCGCACCTCTGGCCTGTACCCCAGTTCTTGTATGCATAAATAAATAAATCCAAAAATATATAAAAAATAAATAAACAAAGTAGAGAAAACCGACCACCTTTTTTTGAGGGACCTGCGCTGTCTTCAAATCAAGTGGTCGAGTCTAATCAGGAGGGCAGAGAAGCGAGCCAGTACGCGCCCCCGCACCCAAAAGGGGCGAGCTTGGAGAAGACACAAGGCGCGCTGGGAGGTCCAGGAGGCCAGCCTGGACCGGGCTCCGCTTCCAGCTCCAGCCAAGGTGCTTGCACAGATTACAAGGTTTATCTTAGGGACAAATAAAAACAAGCAGGGAGGGGTGAAATCTGCAGATGCTCCCACCGGCTCAGGCGCTGGGCGGGTGTGGGCTGTGTGGGGATGGGGGTCCGAGGGGAGGGGCGTACCCCAGACACCTCCGCATCAGCAGGTACCAGGTCCTCCTCGCGCAGAGGTTTGGACGGGACTCAGCTCCTCCTGCACGCGACTGTTGTTTAGCTGGATCCCTGGCCTGGCGCAGAGCGGACCAGCGATGGTTCAAGTGCAGAGACAGACTCCGTCCGCACGGGGGAGAGACCGAGCACATCGGGCAGCTGAGGCCAGCTCTGTCTGCAAACTCCCTCCTTTCGTAGGCGCTGCCAGGGCTCATTCCAGCAAATGCAGCCCCTGCCTCAGGCAGGGCTTCTAGAAGCCAGCCACGAGGCTCGTGTGCCTGAAGAGACCTGACGGGCTTAGAGGAGGCCTCAGGCTGGGACTGAAGTGTTCACTGAGGCTGGGCCCGGACGCTTCTCATTCTACAGCTGACACATCCGCAGGGGCGCTGAATCCAGCACATCCAGCCGAAGAGCAAGATCACAGCGCCAGTCAAGAGTCAAGTCGGGGCTTCCCTGGTGCAAATGGTTAAGTCTCGGCACTAGGAAGCTACTGGCAGCCCCTGCAGCACACATTCGATTCCCAGCAGGGGGGAACCCACAGGGCAGACCTCTCCTGTGTCCCCATGCTCCCCTCAGCAGTGTGTTTCAGTCCGTCTGCCTGTTCTGCTCCCCACTCAGGCTCTGGTGGATCCTCTTACTCCCCTGCATCTCTGGCCTGCATCCCAGTGCTTGTATGCAAAAATAAATACATTTTTTAATAAATAAATAAAACTCAAAGTGAAGAAAAGAGGACAAGATAATAATGCCATGTAAAACAAATAAGGCATACCAGGTCGGGAAGAGACGAGGAGAAATAAAGCCAATGCCTTAGTTCTTCAGAAGACTGAAAGCAAAGTTTCTGGATCGATTTTATCCTAGTGCTTGGCCAGGATAGAGAGGTGTTGCCTTTAGAGCAATTTCAGTTGGCTAGTAAACATTCTTACATTCTGTTTAGACCTTCTGATGCCATGATAAGACTTCGGCTTCGATAAAGCAGGAATCATTCTCTAACAAGTCTGCTTTCCGAGCAGTGTAAAGAGATGCATAGCCAGCATCTGCTGACTATGCATCTGCTGAGCAGGAAGGCACTTATCCAGCAAACCTGACCGAAAGTTAAGCCGAAAACAAGTACTTAAACATTTAAGAACTATATATTTTGAACGAGATGTAAAAGGAGTTATTTCTGGGAGCCAGAGAACATCGCGACTGGAACAAAAAAATTCTATTTTAAGAGTATTTTCGTTTGTGATAGAATTCAATCAAACTTGAGGACTTAATTAAGTGACAGTGAATTACAGATAATGATTAGAAAAGTGCTGCTCCGGCACCCTGAGCGTGCACTTCACGAGGAGAGATTGAGCAAGCAGCACTGTTAAAAACACATCCCAGGTCTGCATTCCCGGGGCTGATAAACAAAAACGACAACGTTATATCACTCTTTTCTCCCTCCCTGCCATTTATTTTCACTATAAGATAAAGACACCGACAGGAGCCAGGCACCCATCTTGCCGTCATTACAGGAGGGGGTAAAAGAGCTACCAAGATGACTTAAGTATAATTCCACATCCTCAAACAGCTCGTGCTCTGTAGCAGAGGTGAGACCAGTGCATTAGCTGAGGGGAAAGTGCTTCTAGTCCTTTTGGAAAAAGAGAAAATAGGGAAGGGAAGGGAATGGAGGAGGGGAGGAGGGAGGGAGGAAGGGAGCTGAGATTCTGGGGATCCAACATAAGAATTCATATTCTTTTTCCAATACTGACTCCCCAGTACTTGACGAATTAGTTTGATTCTGACTCACAGAGATCAGAATTTGAGGAGGAAGGAAACAGGATAAGCAGAGAGGGTGGGGGTAGAGTCCAGGAAACTTGGGGCGGGGGGCTCTGCCTGGAGAAGAGAGACAAGCTGACTATCGTTGAACTTGATGTCACAGAGGGCACCAGCTGGTCAGGGCCAGAGTGCACTAGCGAAGCCGGGTCAGCCCCTGGCTCCCCACAGTAACGTGAGTCCCAGAGCTGTTGGCAGTCTGAGTAAAGACGCTCGTACGCCACAGGTGTGGGAAGGAGACTGTCTGGGGCGGATGACCATAGGTGTGAGGGAGGGCCCTGAGTAAAGATGGAGAGTGTGAGAACAAAGGGTGGGCATGACCTGGATGAAGCCGACCCAGAGCCCCATCTGATAAAACAAGTCAAAGAAAGTTGGAGGAGCAGGACTGGGAAAAGCCTGGCCAGGCCTCCAGTTTGGGTTAACAGGAGGTCAACATCCTCTCCCTCATTCTGCAGGAGTCACTCTAAAGACTACTTTCTACTTAATAATCACCAAAAGAGGAACCTACGACACTTTTGTTTGCAGGTAAATTGTGTTTGTTTCCTTCTCTGAAAGGCTAAAGATGAAAGGATAAGCTTGCAAGTCATAAAATGAAGTGTCACACCATGCAGTTATTTGATTTTTTACCTAATCTAGAAATACAAATTCACCTCTAAGTTGCTCATGCAACATGCTGTCATCTTAAGCCAATGTCAAAATCAGAAATTGCATAGAAAAGGAGTTTACCAAATCATGCCAGTATAACCTCCTTCAAAGACATGGGTAGATATGATAAGTAGGTGCTAGATACACAGATAGATCAACAGACACACGAGCAAAGATTAGCTAGTAGTGAAAATATCAATTCCACATGTTAATGGTTTTGTCGTGGTGATTTTTGGGGCACAATTTTTGTTTGACTTTGACTTTGTTTACAGGCAAAATATAAAATTTCAATTCGACCCATCTGCGATGCTCCGGCCAACTGCTTTCCCATTGCCCCGCACACCAAACGAAGACGAGACAGGATACGCTCTCCCGTCATCCAGCAAAGTTCGGCGATGTTTGCGAGTTTCCTTGAGCCACAGCAACAATAGCAACCCATCTCCAACCCCAAGAAACTCAGGATATGAAGCTGCTCGAGGTCATCAAGCCCTGGCTTCTTCTGCATACCCGGGCGTTAACGGGGTGGATGCAGGACTGCGCTGTTTGCAGACAAGAGGGCTGCTGGACAGGAGGCCGGCGCCTCGCAGAGCTGCCTGCAAGTTACCATGGGAGAGTCATCATTTTCATTCAAGTTCTCAAGGGTTTAAATACATGCTGCAAAGGCAAAGCTGAAAACATCAATTTAGAGTTAAGTTCAGTACGTCTGTTCCTCGGTTTCTCGCCCACCTTTCCTTCCCCGCTGTCCTCAGTGGAGCTGAGTCCCCGATGGCCTCTCTCCTTGTCCTGACCCCGACGGGACAAGTCGCAGACCAGCACTCCTCCCTCGCGGCCGTGAGCGGGCCATCATGGCGTCCTCCTTCAGGGAAAGAAGCTGTCGCTTAAGCACAGCCCTCCCGAAACTCCAGAGTCCTCTCTCGATAGCCTCGTCAGCACGGAAGGCAGGCTGCCTGCGTTTGTATTTCCCAGCACCTCTGCGCCTTGTCACCTGCCCTCACCCACGAAAGGTGGGGCCGAGCTTTGAAGATGCCCCTTCTCCGGACCTCAGACGATGGCTTTGGGGGGCCAGGACCACAGGGGCAAAGACTACAGCCCCGGGGCCAGCGCTGGGGGACAACTAGGGCTAGGCGCTCACTGTGCCAGTCACTGCGGGTGGGGACGGTGGGTGTGCCTCTGCCCCCACCCCAGGTTGCAGCAGGCGAAGGCGGCGGCTCGGACTGAAGCCCCGCACGGCGGACTCTGGGCTCTTCGTCCTGATTCACCCCCGTTGGTCGGTGGGTCCTCCCAAGTCACACTTACCCCGCCCCTGCTTAGTACTTTTGACTTTTACGGCTTCTCCTTACTTAGAGGCTAAGTGTGAGCCTCCTGGCACTCCGGTCTCAGCTGAGCCGGCCTTTCCAGATTCTGGTACTTTCCATCTTCAAACTCTGATCCTTCCCATCTCCCCTCCGACCTCACAAGTACCGGCACTGCGGATACTGCTCGAGAGCGGAACAGCACGTTTATCCATCACTAACTTTTGGGATTCCTACTCCGTCGCCACCCCTGGTCTTATTTGGATCCAAAGGGAGTTCAAAGGCCACCTTCTCAGGACCACCCGCCAGTACAGACAGACAGACCCATCTGTCAACCGTAACTCAGCACATCAACCAGGAAGCAGCTCACACAGGAGCCAAGGCCACAGCAGGCAAGAAACACGAACGATGTGTTACTCTCGGGAGTTTACACTCTAGAGGACAGATGAAGACAGAATAAACAATGATCCCGGGACAGATGGATAAAGACTAACAGGGAAGAATGGTTTTCGTGCTTAGAGAAGGCCCTGCCTCAGGCCAGTGGGCGCAGACTCCAGGGAGAGTGGAATCCGAGCCCAGCTGGGAAAAGTGGGTGGGGAGTTGCTCAGCAGATGCCTCTGGGATGAGGATGGGGGCGCGCGGGGAGCAGTCTGGACAGAGGCGACAGGTCTGGGTCACACCGTGAGGATTCTGCTTCTTGCACAAGAAGTGGTCTGGGCCGCCTGGGGAAGACGGATGTGTGCGCCACCCGGGAGCTGCTGCTGCTGGGCGCTGGCGGCCGGGTGAGGGACGAGGTGGAGGAAGCCGCTGACAAGCTCTGCTGTGGGTTGCACGAGGTGTAATGTATGAGAGACATTATATTGGTCTGGACCAGGGTGATAACAGCAGAAATGGAGAGAAGCAGTGGAACCCACAGAAGCTGTAAATTAGAAGGTGACAGAAATTGATGAAGAAGCCGAACAGCCCTGCTGTACCCCGCAGACACAGCCGCTGCTTTGGGAAGCCCCGTCAGGAGGGAGCCAGAAGACACACTGGGAACTGAGGCGCTGTGCTTGGGCGCTGAGACCGGGAGGAGCTAGTGCAGCCGCAGCTTCCCCCGGAAGATGGGAGCGTAGTGCTTATGACCAGCACCTTGTAACGACTGCACGGAGGCTACCGTGGTCTCTAGTCCTCGCGATTCCTACAATTACTATTAGAGCTCAGGCGCGCTCCTTTAGTCCCAGCCCCTCCCCCGCAAGCGATTATTTCCCTAAGGTAGGACTGGCCTAGGCATCATCTCTCATGGATTCGACTTAAAAGCCCCCATTTAGACACCCCTCGCTTTTTAAAAGCTCAGTCTAGCGGCACGGCTGGGACGACCCTTCAAGAAGTGCTGCTTTCAGGAGGAACTCCACGTGTCATCATCGCCCGGCACCGCCCAGAACCTGTCCTTCTTGAAAGATAACCTCAAGACCTGCGTCTGGCCACCGACGAATGCGCCGCCGTGGCCACCTGGGGACGGCGTCTGAGACCACACAGTGGGTGGGCAGCGGGGCAGGAGAGATGCCGGAGACCGCAGCGCCGTTTGGGAAGGTCCTCGGGACAGGAAAAGCCCAGCTCATTCTTAAAAATGAGCCGAGAAGCCGCAAAGGACTGTCCCGAGCCACGGCCCCAAAGGCAGAGAACAGGCCTGGAAGTCCTTGGGGTAGCCCCTCGCCCTTCTCCCGCAGCACCCCGCCTCGGCGGCCACGGGCGCGCATGTAGCCGGCTGTTTCATCCGAGTTTCAAGTGTCTGTCACATCACCGTGGTTAGCCGCAGCTCATGCTGTTACCGAAGGCACACGAAGACAAACCTGCCATCGCCGGGCCCAGAGGCCAGGACACATACTCCTTGGCAACATCTGGGCTGTCTAACAATGGAGTCCCACCGACCCCACGATTCTGGAAGCCCCGCACTCAAAGCTGTCCGCGGAGGGGGACCCCGCCCGCCCCTGCCCGCCGCTCCCCAGTCCTTGCTGACGCGTGGGTGTCGGGGAAGCTGCCGTGGCCCCTCTAAGACCGGGAAGCCTCCCTGACACACGCAGCCTGGGCCGCACGGCGCTGGCCAGCGCGAAGCGAGGGAGGAGGCGCTGCTCCAGTCTATAAGTCAGAGCCGTCGAGTCAGACCCTGGATCCCCCCTGAACAAGGACCCGACACCTGCATCTGCAGGGTGGGCGATTTTCCTTAGTGCGTTTAACAGGCACACACACGGACGTGCATGTGCACGTGTGCTGCACGCATGTGTATGCATACACACGTGTGCTCAGAGGCATGCACACAGGCCCCTCTCAGGTGCCCACCGTGTCTCCTTTCCGAATCCTGCCCGGGGTGCACAGCGCCCCCGCACAAGAAACAGCCCCTGACGGCTCAGCGTCTCCTGAAGTGAGAGGCCATGCGCGGGACGTGCCGCGGGCTGACAGTGTCCCCATGAAGCCGCCCGCGCCCTGCGCCGCAGCTCCCGGAACGCGACGCTCCACTGAGCGGGAAGGCCTCGGCCTTCATAACCCGCGTCCTGACACACCCGAGACGCTCGCAGCGCTCAGGGCCCACCTTCCTCCTCGGGGTGGGGCGCAGCGGGAACTGACTCAGGGTGCCGGGAGCCCCTCCGCGCCCGTGGCTGTGCATGACTCTGGGGACCTCGTCACCTCCCGATAGCTCGTCAATGGCAGGATCTCCTCGGGCTTCAGCTGGATTTCTCACGCTGTGATGGTGGCGTGGCAGGTACGGGATTCCACCAGGCACCCTGCAGCCGCGCCCCGACTCTGGAGCGGAAGCTCGATGCCACCGGCTGCCTCTGCAATCCATGGCCGAGGGTCAGCAGCATGGGAGGCAACCACGAGGGGTTACCGGGGTGCAGGGTGTCCCTGGGGACAGAAAGGTGCACACGGACGCCCTCAAGCATAGGGTGGAGGGGTCAGGGCTCCTGCACCTCCTCCCCCAGGAAGGCCCCAGGAAGGCCCCAGAAAGCGATCCTGCTCCTGCACAGACAAGAATCGTCTGCAGAGGCGAGCTCAGCAGGCTCCTACTGAGCTGAGGTCGGGCAGCGACATGGAGCAGAGGGCGTGTCCACGGCCAAAGGGAACATGCAGGTGCGGGCTGGGGCAGAGTAGAGCCCTGGTCAGAGGCAGGCTCCAGCCCACCACAGGCCTGGGGACAGCGGAAGCCGGACGGCCAATGACCCCCAGGGGTCGGACGGCCAATGACAGAGCCGCTCCGGCACAGCCACCCCGGGGTGCAGATGCGGCTCTAGCCCTCTCCACCCTCCTCCCTTGCTGTCCTCTGGCAGTGGTGCGGTGATCAGAGCAGACACTTGTCACTCCATGCTGAAGACCAGGTCAAGAGGCAAGCCCCGCAGGGAGTGCGTGCCTGTGAACATAGGCAGCCCCAGGCAGCCCCAGGTAGTCCCCAGTAGCCCCCAAGTAGTCCCCAGGTAGTCCCCAAGTAGCCCCCAGGTAGCCCCCAGGTACCCCCCAAGTAGTTCCCAGGTAACCCCAGGGAGCCCCCAGGGAACCCCTAGGTACCCTCCAGGCCCCCCTGGCACCCCCGGGTGGCCCCACCACAGCATCACTCCGAGTGCAGCGTCTGGGTATAACGAAGTGTCTCTCCCACCGATAGTCCGCTCCCGTTGCACGGGCTGTCGGGCTCGGCTCACAGGATGCTGCACGGAGCGTGCCCACGGCGCTAAAGGCACGTGACAGTCACCAGAACAACAAGGGAATGAACCAGGCTCACCTCCGCCCCAGCACCGGGCCCAGGGAGGCCAGAGGGCAGCACTCCCTGCGCCCCGGCGTCCCCTTCCTGCAGAGCCGCCAGGGCCCCCTGGGCTTCACTGGCACAGCCCTCCAGGAATCTGGGGTTCTCCATGGGAGGGACTCCTGAGGCACCCGGGTATACGCTGTAGAGAGGAGCGGTGAGGCCCCACCACCCGCCCACCGAGCTCTGGTCTCCGCGCTTCAGAGGCTGCTTGTTCTCGTCTGCCCTGACCGCGGACTAGCAAAGGTCCTTTCAGGAAATCGACATTCCCCTTAAGCTGCCCCGATGCCGCCTCTCTCTAGCCTGGGGACCCTTCATCGCCCGCAGAATGGCGCTCCGCGGAGCCAGGCAGGAGGCGTGGGCAACTGCTGACTCCGGGCTACACGGGCAGGAGAGGTGAAGCCACCGCCTGCCGCTCTGCTCAGAGGGCCCAGGCTGCACGGGAGGGAAAGGAGGCGCCAGACCGAGACCGGCCAGTGCAAGGCATGCTCAGCAGCGCGGCCTTTCTTGTTTGGGAAATGATTTTCAAAGAGAGGCTACTAGCATCTTCTGGCTCAGTGTGCGCGCAAGGACACGTCCGACTGACTAGAAACAGGCCCTGGAGGTCCCCGCTCCAGGGGCACTGAACACGGAGCCCGAGGGCCCTGTGTCCGTTCGGGTCCCCTGGTCCCCTCCAGGCCAGCTAGTCGGCCGCACGCCCCACACTCCACGCGAGGGGTGCTGAGGCACAGGGTGGGCGGCTCTGCAGGCCTTTCCCTGTGAACACAAAGCGCCGGCTTCATTCACGCCCTGACCCAGGCGCCCAGCCGGCGTGCGCACTGGTTATTAATAACGCGGAGGGCAGGTCCCGGGCGGCCCAGCGGTGACTTCTGCCCCGCCCAGGGACCGGCTCGCGCAGAAGCATTTTCCCTGATGGATGCCGGTGCCAGCTCGCAGCATCTGTTCGTTAATAAGCAGCTGCCCTGGACTTGGCTCGGAGCGCAAGGCTGGGTGTGCACGCTCTGGTGGCCAGGAGTCCACATTTCTGGGCTGCAGGCCCAGGTCCG
Organism: Galemys pyrenaicus; assembly: GCA_019455555.1. NCBI lineage: Eukaryota > Metazoa > Chordata > Mammalia > Eulipotyphla > Talpidae > Galemys > Galemys pyrenaicus. Next base: position 3,099,624 of record JAGFMF010011663.1, on the reverse strand, counting down.
TTTCTGCCACTTCCGGCTGCCTTGGACTGAAACTCAGAGGACGTGGCCCCAACAATCTGCTAACGCACACGGGCGTGGCGGGGCATGGCCGGGCGTGGCCGGGAGGGTGCGCACCAGTTGGACACGGCGGTAAACACTGCCGGCTCACACTGAGTTATTCACTGGCTGCCAGAGAGCGGCAGCCAGTCCTAGCACTGAATAAACCATCAACTATTCAAATGCTCGTTTAGGCTCTTGGATAACTGAGCACATGAGAACATCGAATGTTCCAGGTGCAAGAATAGGGGGAGCATTCGCCACGCGAGTTCAACTACAGTGTTTCCCTCCTTAAAACCAGGGAGATGATGAACACAAAAACTCTAATCCAAAAGGAAGCCTGCACTCCTGTCTTTACCACAGCACTATTTTCAGGAGCCAAGATATGGCAACAACCTATGAGCTCCAAGACAGGTGAGCGGATCAAGAAGATGCTGTATACATGTACAACGGAATACTACTCAGCATCAAAAAATACAGACTCGTGCCATTTGTGGCAACGTGGATGGAGCCAGAAGTGATGACGTTAGGGCAAAGGAAGCCAGAAGGAAAAAGATAAATATCAGCTGGTCTCACTTCTGTGTGGAATACAGAAAACCCAACAAAGGGTTAGGAAAAAGAGAAAACTAGCAAGTTGTCCATAGATCTGAGGAACACAGCAGGGGGGAGGGGGAAAGGAGGAGGTCAGGACAGGGAGGGAAAGCACGAGGGATGGTGGTGATGGGTCACAGGTGCCCTGGTGGTGGGAGAACTACGAGACCACACCTGAGGGGAGAAATCAGATGCTGTCCAAAAATTAACAAGGATGTAAGAAATCAGTTAATTAAAGTATAATGAAAACAAAAGTGTCCACCCAGGCATAGGTCTTTCTAAACGGAACGAAGTCCCAGCACTTCATCCTCAGCGTGGGGAAAGCACTAAGGACATAATGCCCGCACAGCTCAGTGCCCACTTTGTGCTGATTCTGAAATGGGCAACGGTAACCTTTAGTCAAGTCACTGAGCTCTGCAGAAAATACTAGAAATCACAGCAAGTGAAAGAGAAGTCAGCCTGCACCGAGGTGAAAGTCAAGTTTGGAAACTGCTATTTCCAAATGCTTAAGAATTTAAAAGTCCTCTGAAAGGTAACCTGGATTTGTAATTTGAGAAAAATTCATTGAGAATGAAGAACGAATGGGCAACACCAAACAACCCGAGTGCGGGTACCCGGATGTACATTTGGAAAGCCAGAGGGAGGCGAACACTTAAGCATTTAAATACAGCTTCATTGGATTTTATCTGTAATATATGTTTTTAAGCACAGTTTCCTGTGGAGACTTGTGGTGAGAGCATCTTTCCCGAATGTAAATATTTAAGTCCTTCTCTTCTGACCAGTTGTGTAGCTACTGAGGTTGCTACATTTGCTGTGTTGAAATTATTCAATATATACTGCCATATCAATATTACCTTCTGTCAGTGGAACATATTTTCTGGTTTATGTTGAGTCTGTTGTTGAGAAAACAGTCCGAGATTTTGAGGCAAAAAGGCAGCCCAAGCATAATCCAACCCAAACTACATCCAAATATATTTAGTCACGGACAGTAGGGGAGTGACGCGAGAGACCTGGACTTTGAGTGTCTCTTCTTTTCCCCCCTCCCCTCCC
>JAGFMF010011663.1:3086593-3096981 GCA_019455555.1 Galemys pyrenaicus | reverse complement strand
TAGGTGGGACTACATCAAGATAAAAAGCTTCTGTACAGCAAAGGAAACATTAAACAGAACAAAAAGAAACCCCACTGAATGGGAGAAAATCTTTGCGCTACACACACAGACAAGGGTCTGATCACAAAGATATACAAAGAACTCACGAGACTCAAGAAAATCAAAGTAAACGACCCAATCGAAAAATGGGCAGGAGAACTTAAAAGAAACTTCACCAAAGAGGACATACAAATGGCCAACAGGCATATGAAGAGATGTTCAACATCTCTCATAGTCAGGGAAATGCAAATTAAAACCACAATGAGGTACCACCTTACACCGGTAAGAATGGCATATATCAAAAAACCAACAACAATAAATGCTGGCGAGGCTGTGGAGAAAAAGGAACTCTGCTACACTGCTGGTGGGAATGCAAGTTAATCCAACCAATATGGAAGACCGTATGGAGGTTCCTCAGCCTACTAGAGTTGGAACTACCATATGACCCGGCAATCCCACTCCTAGTAATCTACCCAAAGGACACAAAAACACCGGCCCAAAAGAGCACCTGTACCCCCATGTTTATTGCAGCACTATTTACAATTGGTAAGACCTGGAAACAGCCCAAATGCCCCAAAGTGGAGGACTGGATCAAGAAGACGTGGTACATATACACAATGGAATACTACTCAGCAATCAAGAATAAAAAACTAGAGACATTTATAGAAACATGAATGGAACTAGAAGGAATCATACTCAGTTAAACAAGTCAGAAGGCAAAAGAAAAATATCAGATGGCCTCGCTTTTAGGAGGAATGTGAAAAAAACAACAATCAAAACAAAAAATAAAAAGGAAGAAAACAAAACAAATAAATGACAAACAAACAAAAAGAGAAAACTAAAGGAAATGGGCAATCATAACCAAAAACAACCAAACAATCAAATAACAACTCAACAAGATCAAAAGATGAAAGATAAACCCAAGGGACCATGGGGGTGGCGGAGGTCAGGGAGGGCAAAGACGGTGATGAGGCGTAAAGAGCACAAGGGACTGAGGTGACGGTGCACGGGTGCAAATGGTGGTGGGAACCCACTGGGGAATACAAACGATGTCAAAACAATTAAATATAATAAAGGAAAAAAAAAAAAAGAAGACTCTCCTTTCCCAGCCTCTTTGGACACAGCTGTTCCAGTGGCCCACAGTGATTTCTCCTGAATCATCCCGAGGCTCAGGCCCTCACTTCATTCATCCCTCTGCTCAGATAGCTCCTCCTCAGAGAGGGTTTCCTGCTCTTTGGTGGAAGGAAGCAGCCAGTACACCCCTGCCCCTCTCTGCCCTTACTGGGCTCCCTGGGGTCCCCGCCAGGCCTTCCCGCCAGTGCACCTTGTTGCCCGCCAGTAGAGCTTGAAAACTACTTACCACTGTCGCTCGCCAGCGCCAGCAGCAGTGGGCAGGGGCTCAGGGGATACGTGAAAAACGAGTACATGTTCTTCCCTCCTTTGATGAGCTCTGTGGGTGTTTTTTTAAGATTTATTTATTTATGCGCACAAGACTGGGGTTCAGGCCAGAGGCGGTGGGGCCAGAGGATTCACCAGACACAGAGCCACAGAGTGGGGAGCAGGACAGGCAGATGGACTGAAACACACAGCTGAGGGGAGCAGTGGGAGGCAGGAGAGGTCTGCTGCACCCTGTGGGTCCCCTCCTTGGCCAGGATCAAACCCGCGCTGCGGTGCTGCGAATGCTTCACAGCGCGGTGCTCAACCCGCTGTGCCACCAGGGAGGCCCTGATGAGCTCTGTTTTAAGAGAAAGGAAGAGCTGTCGCCAGCACTTTCTTGGAAAGATCCTTTGCCTCTCCACGGAGTTGTGCTCCTCAGTGTTAACTTACACAACAACCCTGGCTGCAGCCAGGGAAATTGCCTGGTCCCCTCTGCAGATGCCCGGGAGCCGGCCCTGGGCACAGCCCCCTGCCCCTCCACGTGGGAGCCGCTGGTGGCTGCGGGCAGCGCCTCAGCGCAGACAGTGCAGCTGGCCCAGAGCAGCAGCAGCTTGGAAGAGGAGGGAGGTAAGAAAGAAGAGGGAGAGCAGAGATGTGGGCCTCCCTGGTGGCACAGGGCTGAAGTCTCAGTGCCATGAAGTTATTCAGCAGTCACCTCAGCGAGAGTTCGATCCCCGGCCAGGAAGGAACCCACAGGGCGCAGCAGACCCCTCCTGCCTTCTGCTGCTCCCCTCAGCAGTGTACTTTAGTGGATCCGCCTGTTCTGCTCCCCGCTCTGTCTCTGGTAGATCCTCTCACCCCCCAACACCTTTGGCCTGTATCCCTATTATTCTACACAAAAAAAGTGAAAAGAAGAAAGGAAGTGGGGGAAGCAGGGTGGACACCAGCGCTGGCCTCTGCACACTCATGGGGGTGGGCACAGCGTCCCTCCACAAAACTAGAATGAGCTTCTCTTCCTCTCAGAATGATCCATTTACTTGGGGAAAAAAATAAGGAAAAGGAAATTACTGATGAGCTCAACAAGATCTCAAAATGCTTGGCAAGTGAAAGCAAGTTGACCTTGAGCCGGGGTCCTGCCCGAAGGGGCGTAGCAGCCCCCTGAGACTTTGCAGTTTCACTGTTTCTCCTGTTTACATAGTTTTTAACTTGGAAAACATGTAAAAATGTTCACTATTTTTCAATTTCCTGATTCACTAAAACTAACTTGTCTTTACGACCAACCCAATGATAGATGATAAGCCATTATCATTTGTCCCTCTATTCTCATCTTAAACATCTCTTTCTCACACACACACAGATGCTATGAAAATCTACTTTGTCTGTTGACCGCATAAAACAAGCCCCCTCAATCTACGGGCAGAATTACTTTGAGCTCCAGTTTTAAAACATAGTAAGTCTAGCTCTTGCTTTAACAAACTCAGCAGCGCTGACAAGAAGAAGATCATGAACATTACCATCTCAAGCCTGGTACATTGTCAAGTGTTTCCAATCTGTTCTAAAGGAGCAGTTCAACCCACCTGAAGGAATGAGGGAAGACACGTTACCTCACCACATTTCCAGAACAGCCCATCCCCAGCATTACAAGGGGTACAGGAAAGATTCTGGGGGGCCAGATTTACAGAAGGCTTTGAATGGAAAGGGCAAGTAGATTTATGGATTGTGAGATGCCAGAATTTTCCTACCTAAACCAATGTTGACTTCGCATTTAATATTTCCCTGGGGCTTGGCCACAAGCTCTGGCCAGCACCTGCACTGCGGGTAATGCCCAAGAACTTTTCGCCCCGATTCACCATTTTTAATATCTGCAGCTGCCCTTAAGGATTCCATAATCCCTCATGTCATCACAGCGACAAAACTGAGCAAGTGTTGCCCCAGGGTGTGTATAAATGCCAGGGCCAGTACACGGAGGTGCAGATGGGGAGAAAAGAACACACCAGAAGATTTCACTAAAGGTGGGGTTTGCAGGGCAGTGAGTTTGGGAGGAGAAATCCCAGACACAGCTGAAGAGGAGTAAAAGCACAAAAGGGTGTTTGGGGACTGACTTGTGGAAGGAAAATAAAGGACAAAGGAAAGAAGCTAAAAGGGCAAACAGAAGCCGAGAGAGAGAGACAGGAAGAGACTGGGAGCAGCATGAGGGGCCCTCAGTCTTCTGTGTGTGAGCAAACCCGTGGAACTTCATGCCGTGACAGAGTAATAACCCCACCGAAGTATCTGCGTTTTATTTTCATACAACTGTACAACTCACATCTAGGAGAGAGGAGAGAGGAGAGTCAGGAGAGAGCGAGGAGAGAGGAGAGAGAGAGAATATCTGTTAGATACTCGTTTTCTTACAAAGAGCATTTTTACACCTGAAAAACTAATGGCAGACTCTATAAACAGGTTTTTCAAGAAGCTTTTCTTTTTGCGTTTGTCTCCCACACAGTTTTTGAAGTGTTTTACTGGGCTCCAGGCGCACACACAAGTCCCCCCTCTCTATCCAGCAGGCAACAGGCCCCATCATTTTCTTTCTCAAAGACTCCTTTCTCCTGGGCTCAGTGACACAGAGTGCTTGACCTCATTAAACTCAAGCCCCTGCAGGGAGGAAGGCAGGGACTAGGCCACCTACCACCACTGGGGCATTTCAAATAAGGTTTGTTTACTCTGCTTATCAAAAACCCACCCTCAGAAAGGGAGGTTGCCTTGGAGGCAATCAGGGACTGGGAAAGTTTTACTGAACTACTTGGCACAAAAGAGCAAAGCCCATTCTCATCACACACAAAAGGCTCCTTCACCTCTTGGATTGGAAGGACAGCTCATGACCCCTTACAACTTCCCAGTGAGATGCTAAATTCGGACACTCATCCTTTGTATTTCATATCATGGGAAGAACTACAGCTAACTGGACACCCCATGACTGAAATCCAGTTATTAATGAATCTTGACATGGAGGGAAATCTCTGAAAATGCAACCCTCTATCTCCTTAGAAAGTCAATGGCTTGGGGATCTGTTTGAAGAATTATTTCTAAATTGCAGAAATGTAACACAAGTGATTTCACCAGAACATGCCATAGTGCTATCAATTGTTCCTACTTCTTCAAATGTGTATGGGAAGCCATTGCAGGGAGAGAGAAAGAACATCAACTGTCTCCCAACTGATAGTGGACATCTGTCAACTCTACTGGCTAGTCGTACCGGCTACTGTTTGGACACTAAGATCTGATAGCTATCTCAAAAGTCCACAATAATTTCAAGAAACTCTCTAGTGGAACTGTCAGTCACCAGCCACAGAGAATGGGGAAACCCCCACGCACGCACGCGGAGTCTGAAGCATGGGGTTGTGCACCAAGAGGCAGGCAGAGATTGCCCACCCAGTGCAGTGGCTCCGGCTACACAGTCCTTCAGCTCCTGCTCTCTGGGGAAAGGCAACTTCTCCCTGTCTGTCCCACACAGCGCTTGCGAGGTCCTGTGATTTTCCCTCTAATTTCTTGAGTTCCTTCATAGCCTTCCAAAGAACTTTGTTTGGCTCTGCTCCAGCACCTGAAGTTGGCTCATCTTATTGATATTTGAGCCTCTTTTTTTGGTAACTCTCAGTTTTTCTTTTTGCCAAATAATTGACATATCTAATCAAGACTGAAAAATAAATAAAAACAATACAACAAAGCCACGTTGCTTAAATATCGCTTCCAAATAGCTAAAGAACCTACCAGCAAGATACGGGAGCAGTCCGTCCTTCTCGGGCCTAAGACAAGGTCGGATAGAAAAAGGAATGAGTCATCTTTTGAGTGTGTGCTAATTCATGCACTTTATACTTAGGCGGTTGATTTCAAGGCTGAAACTACCTTTTGTACACACTCGACTGTAAATAAGTTTTTATGTTTTCACACAATAGCTAGAAGGATGAGTTAGCCCTATAAAAATATGGACACAAGTCAGGTGGCAAATAATAATTATCACTATCAGCCAAAAGCCAGTCACACTGGATACGCCCAGCTCCGTAGAGAGTCTGATGCTGCTGCCCCAGCTTGCCACCTGAAACTGGCACGCTAAGACGAGCGCAGCAATTGAAGGCAGAGGGAATTTGCTCAGAGAAAATAAGCCACAGTCAAACCTTTTCCCACACTGAATAAGAACATCGAAACCTGACTCCGTTCAATAACATTAAAGGAACACTGTGGAAAATACTGTCATTTCTTCCCAGCGAGCTCCATTCCTGATTATCTCCCCTGCCCCACGGCCCTGCCCCTTATTCTCAATGTGCCATATTATTAACTCCATTCTGGTCTTTTCTCCAATATGTAGCCTCCAACCAGCTTACTCCACTTGTCAGCTCAAGAAGATATTTTATTCAGAAGCTTAGGGATCTTTGGGGTCAAATATTGCCATTTGGCTGAATGTTTTATACTGACTTGGCAAAACATATAAGCAATAGTGAATTTTGCCGAAGCTGATTCAATTCATTTTTTAAAACGGCAGTTCATGAGTTAACATACAATGTTTTTTCATTACAAAATGTTGTTTGTTATATTTTCCTGTCAATTTAGACTTCGTCTGACCGAATGGAACCCACATCGTATTCTTTAAAAGCCCAGAGACCTCACCCCCAGGGCTGAATGAGACACACCTTGGCATGGCCTGCTCTGCCAGCAACAAGGAGGCACCAAACACACAGACATGCCTCGTGTGAGCTGTGCAACCCAGCACCGCACGCGCAGGGCCCCGGGAGGAGGGTCCCCAGACACGAGCCACATGACAGACATACAGACCTCGGACCTGAATGTGGACACTGCAGGGCCCATGAACCAGCCACAGCCCCGCTTGGCCACTTCCCTGTAGCCCTGGAAAACACTGGCTGAGACAACCACGGCAGAGCTCATCCTTGTGCGGTCCACATTTGCAGGAGAGAAGTTCCAGCGCAACAGGGGAGAGAAAAAGAACCTGGGTACAGTAGAAAGAGTAAGAACAGCTTGACCTTCCTCCATCACCTCTCCACCCTGGAGCCAGAGCTCAGTCCCAGGGAGAGCTTCTTGGCCCGTGACTTACCCCAGGGGAAAGCAAGAGTGAGGAGGACAGTCCAGCTTCCCTTCTCTGTGCTGCACTGAAGGCCCCACTTCCACCTTCCCATTCAGACCACTGCGCCATGACCTTCATGATGTTGGCGGTGGGCTGAAGCTAGGAGGGAGCTGGGTCCCAGAGGGCACGAAGGGGATGCGAGTCCTACTAACTGCCAAGAAGTCCATAAGAAAACCTCCCCACAAAGGGGCTTTCCACGTCTCCCCAGTGCGCAGCACACCTTAACCACGACCCTCTTCTACTCTGATGAGCCCCTCATATGTGCCCGGTGAGGGCAGACTGGAGCACTAGCGGCCACCTAGCAGATGAGCACAGACAGCCAACACAAACCCATGGCTCAAGGAGCACCCACAAACTGAAGCCTAAGTTTGGGGAAAGATGCCTTGAAGGTGCACGGGAAGAAGAAGAAATGCAAGAATGTTTCCACAGAGGGAGTCAGAAGCATAGAGCAGGCGTGTCCACACGATTAAGAAAGTTCCAGACATTCGAGCAGGAAAAGGGGGACTGTATTTATCCTTTGAAGCCAGTTTGTAATAGCTAGAAGAGATGACAGCAAAGGCAGCATTGCAAGATCCCAAGAAACGTGAAAAATCAAGGAAATAAGATACCACCAAAGGATCACCATAATCTTGTACAACCAACCCTAAAGATAGTAAGATCCTCAATTTATCCAAAGGAAAATTCTACATAGCTTTGTTGAGGAAGCTCGGTGAGCTACAAGCAAAACAAAACAAAGCACATACACAAAGAAAATGAAATGAAATCAGGAAAACAATACCTGAACAAAATGAGTAGGTCAACAAAGAGATAAACATCATAAAAAGAACAAAACAAAAATTCTGGAGCTAAAGAACACAATGACTAGAATAGAAAATGCAAGAGAGACCATCAATAGAAAAATCAATCAAGCAAAAAAAAAAAAAATCTACGGATCAGGAGACTGGAACTCTGAAACGATTAAGTCAGAGAATGAAGGAAAAGAATGAAAAGCTGAAGAAAGTCATGCAGTTTATCAGATACCATCAAAAGACACAATCTGTAAATTACTGGAATTTCAGAAGATAAAGATGGGGAAGGGAAGAAAGATTATTCAAGGAAATAAAGGCTGTGAGCATCTTCCAAATCTGGACAGATTTGGGTATCAAGTTTATAAAACCCATAGGTCACCAAACAGACACAAGAGACCCTTCCAAAGACAGAATATGATGAACTGTCAAAAATAGAGAGAATTTTAAAAACAGCAAAAGACCTGTGTAACTAGCAAGGGATTCCTCATCAGGCTATAAACAATTTTCTGAACAGAAACCTTAGAGGTCAGAAGAGACCGGAATTATATGTGCAATGGGAAAAGAGAAAAAACACCCAAAAAGGATGCTCTGTCTGTACATCAATAAAGGAGAGAGAAGGATTTCCCCAAAATATGAGGGAGTTCATCTCCATTTGACCTGCCTTATAAGAAAGCTGAAAGTAACTCTTCAACCAGAAATTAAAGATTACTAATTGTAAGATGAACATATACAACACAGTGAGAAAGATAGGACACCATCAAACCCTGAACACTTAATAATGTGTTAACCACCCCACTCCAGTACAAATGTTAAAGGAAAAAAAGTATTTAAAAATGATGCCTTCAGGGTCTCCCAAGTGGTGCATCAGGTTAAGCAACACACTATGAAGCATCTGCAGCCACTGCAGCATGAGTTTGATCCCCGGCCAGGGAGGGACCCACAGGGCACAGCAGACCTCTCCTGCCTCGCCGCTGCTCCCCTCAGCAGTGTGTTTCAGTCAATCTGCCTGTTCTGCTCCCCGCTCTGTCTCTGGTGACTCCTCCCACCCCCCCACACAACTCTAGTCTGTACCCCAGTTCTTGTAAGCATAAAATAACGATGCCTTCAATAATAAGTTAATGAACACATGCTATAAAAAGAGGTGATTATGATAGCAATACCATAAAAAATGAAGGGGTGAAAGGGTCGAGTTTTTGTGTGTAATCAAATTTGCGTTATCATCATAAAAACCTCATATCTATAAAATGTTTTATGTAAAAGTCATGGTAACCATAAAATACAAGTTATAGTACATAAACAAAGGGGAATGAAAGCATCTTAGCACAGAAAATCATCAATTTGCAAAGGACGGTAGCAAGAAAGTGAGAAAGGAACAAGAGGAAGAAAATAATTAACAAGATGGCATGAGCAGCCCTTTCCTGTCAATAAGTGCTATAGTGAACAGACTGACTTCTTCAATCAACAGGCATGCAGTGACTCTTGGGATTAAGAAACAAAATCCAACTATAAGGTGCTGAGAAGAATCACTTCTGTTTTGAGGCCACATGTCAGCTTAAAGTGAGAGCATAAAAAGTACATTCTATGCAAGTGGAAACCAGTAGAGGGCTGATTACAATATTTACAACAGACAAAACAGACTTGGAAGACAAAACTCTACCACCATACCTTAAGGATGTCAGCCTTTCAAGTAAGAACACTGACTGGGAACCAATGACCCCTGAAATTTGGAATTGGGGTATGTGGGAAGACCCTGAGAGAGCTAGGACACTGACTCTGTAACCCAGTGAATATATTTTACCATTAGAAGTGGCTCTCCCACTCCTGAGTGGGGGGGTTAGCTCTGTATGGAGGGGAAAAATACTATAATAGACAAAGAATACCATTAGATAAAATAAAGGGTAACATCCATCAAGACGATATAATAATAATCACACGATTGTGTGTGTGTTCATCCAACATTAGAGCATCTAAATATATTAAGTAAATACCAATGGATCTGGAAGGAGAAATAAACAACAATACTATAATTGCTGGGGACTTAAATATCCCACTTTCAACAATAAATAGATGATGTAGACAGAAAATCAATAAGGAAACACAGACTTAAACTGCATTTAACTGGACCTAACAGGTGTGTGCTGAGTGTTCCTCCCGACATCAGCACAACACACATTTTTCTTCTGTGCACACAGAATTCTCTGGGATACATATCGCAAGATAGGTCACAAGTCACAAAGCAAATTTTAGCAAATTGAAGATGACTGAAATCATATCAAGTATCTTTTCCAACTATGATGGTATGAAACTATCAATCAGTAATGATAGGAAAACTGGTGCTTTCACCTGTCAAAATTCAACAACAGATCGAAGAAACCAAATCAAGTCATATCTTGAAACAAAAGAAAATGGAAACAACATACACAAACTTATGGAGCACAGCAAAAGTAGTTAATTTTCCAAGGGAATTTAGCATAGTAAATGTCTACACTACATAAAAAGAAAGACATCAGATAAGCAAGTTAACTTTAGACCTAAAGGAAATAGAAAAGGAATAACAAACTAATCTCAAAGTTAGCAAGAGGAATAACTATTACAGCAGAAATAAAATAGAAAAACAATAGAAAAGATTGATAAAGGGGAAAAAGATGGCGACGAGAGACAATAGGCTCAGAAAGCTCCTGGAAGATACAGGAAAAAGGGAAAAAATACAGCAGGCCCCAGTAGGAACTGTAACACTGAGGATAAATTGGACTATATTTTCAACCTACCCAGAGAAGAAGGACGCACAGAAGAGACTAACAAAAGGAGAAAAGCTGTTTAAACATCCTGCCCCAGCCCCTTCCCCCTTTCCCCTCCCCCCATCTACTAACTCCCCGAACCAGGAACTACAAGACAAACCCAGAAGCCCAACACCGAAGAGAAAGCTTATAAACAGCCTAGTGGGGAGAATTGCAGCGATACAGACAACCGAGGAAGGTGAGTTAAGTCTCTAACTTTAGGGATACTAGGGAAGGAGCAGGTAGTCGAGTTAGGCTGAGGGAAGCCTCACAAATAGAGACCGCGGTGACAAAGAA
>JAGFMF010011663.1:3007825-3080566 GCA_019455555.1 Galemys pyrenaicus | reverse complement strand
AAGGGACTGAGGTGATGGTGCACGGGTGAAATGGTGGTGGGTACCCCCTGGGGACTACAAATGATGTCAAATATAACTAATAAAAAAAATAAAATAAAAAAAAAGAAAAGAAAAGATTGATAATTCTAAGAGCTGTTTTTTCAGAGATTAACAAAATTGACAATCGCTAGATAACTAAGGGAAAAAGAAAGAAAATCCAATGACTCAAACTGTACCTGACACCAAAAAAATAATAAAGACATTGAACACTACCCTGAGTTATTATACACCAGTTAAGTTATGATCAATATGGAATTGAGTGAATCCCTGGTATACACTATGTCACAAGAAGGAGCCAAGAAGAACAGACAATCTGGAGAGACCAATAACAACTAAGGAGGCTGACCTGGTCACCAAAAATGTCCCCCAGTGATGGGGCCCAAAACCAGAGAGTTTCCCTGCAGAGTTCTACTGAGCATCTAGAGAAAAATTAACGGCAATCTTTCTTTGATTTTTCTAAATAATTGAAGACAGGAAACACTATCAAATTAATTTTATGAGGTCGACATTACTCTGATACCAAAAAAAAAAAAAAGAAAAAGATAATGGTATTACAAGAAACCTATAGATTAATAACCCAGTGAAAACAGAATAAAATATCCTCAGCAAAATATTAGCAGACCAAATTCCACAGCACATTAAATTATTCACGCACCATAATCAAGTGGCATATCCCCCAGGAGAAAAGAATGGCTCAAAATGTCAAATCAATGAATGCAATAACTACATTAATAGAAATGGAAGATTAAAACCATATAATCACCTCGATAGGTGCAGGGGGAGGGAAATACGAAAACTACAGCGTCCTCTTATGGTAAAAAGTCTAAAGCAAACTGGTAGAGAAAGAACATACTTTGACATAGGGAAAGTCACATAGGACAAGGCACAGCTCACATCACACTCAGAAGTGGGGTTTGACAGTTTTTCCTCCGATACCAGAAACAAGAAACGGACACCCAGTGTCAGTCCTCTTTCTTGCGCACCTGGAAATCCCACAGAAAGCAACCAGACAGGAAATGGAAACAAAAGCTTCCCCACTGGAGCTGTTTACATTGGATATGATCTTATACAGCGATCTAAAGTTTCTGTGGAAAGAACTGAGAGAACTAAGAAGCGAGTTTAGCAAGGATGCATGACACTAAATTGAATACAGACATCAGCTGTATTTCCACATACAAACAACAAAATATCTAAGAAAAGAAATAAGGGAAATACTATCTACAAAAGTCTAAAAAAAAAAGAAACAAAATACTTAGTAATGGGGGCCTCTCTAGTGGCGCAGTGGGTTAAGCAACGCACTGTGAAGCAAACCGCAGCCACTGCAGCACGAGTTCGATCCCTGCTGCCAGCCAGGGAGGGGACCCACAGGGCGCAGCAGACCTCTCCTGCCTCCCCGCTGCTCCCCTCAGCAGTGTGTTTCAGTGCATTTGCCTGTTCTGCTCCCCGCTCTGTCTCTGGTGGATCCTCTCCCCTCCCATGCCTCTGGTTTCTACCTCAGTGTTTGTATGCATAAATAAATAAATCTTTTTTAAAAAATAATAAATTTTATCAAGGAGGCAGGTGAAAGTTCTGTACACTGAAAACCATGACTTTGGCTGGAAAAAAAAAAAAAAAAAACAAGACAAAACACTGAAGAAGACACATAAATAGGCCATGTCCATAGGTCAGAAGAATGAACATTGCTCCAAAACCACGTGGCCAAGACTCCGTGCAGCCTCAGGCACCTGCCACTCGCCTAGCAGAGAATGGGATCTCGTGGCTCACTGGTGGGGACGTGGGGAGCTGAGCACGTGAAGCTTTGTAATAAGGCAGACAAAAAAGACGAAGACTAGATGTTCCCACTTCTATGTGAGTCCTGAACCAGCGGAGCTCACAAGAGAGAGCAGACAGTGACTGCCAGGGCTGGGTCCCGATGGCACAGCTTCCGTGGCACAGGTCCTGGGGCCTGAGGCTCCGGGTCCTCGTCCTCTGACAAAAGCATGTCACGTGCTTAGAGGTGGCTGAGACAGCAGATCTGAAGTGTCCTCACCACAAAGAGAGAAATGGTCACGTAAGTAAGAGATGGTGCCCGGACTGCACGCTGCATGGTAGCTAAGTGCATCAAGCCACCGAGTTGAACAGCGTGAAGTCACAGGGTGTCACGTGTCATTAAATCTCAACAGAGCTGGGGGAAATCCAGTGGGAACCCAAAAGGTCGGTGACGCAGACCCAGCACAGGCTGCCATCTGTGATGGGATCTAAGCATGCTAATCCCGTCCCCGGCTTAGTGACTTACTGGCTGTGGCTGCATAAAGCTTCCAGAGAGACTGATGAGACTTGCGTTCATGTCTCAGAAGTGTCAGAGAGCAGCGTGCCCACATAGTGAGCTCGTCCGGGATTTCAGAAAACAACTCGTACGATCCTGATAAAGAACAAAGTACTAGGTGCTGTTTTTCCCCAAAACAAATTGACCAGAAGAGTCTGAAATTGCTGTACATCCTCCTACTAAGGCTTTGAAGACAGTATGAGTCAAGAGAATTAGTAACTGATCATCAGAATTTCTGTAGTTACAATCCACTTCATCCCCCCCAAAGGGACTTCCATCACTGGTGAAAATATGCCAATGTTGTCCGTGTTACTGATTTCTTAAACTAGGTTAAATCTAACACCCTAGGAAAGTAAATGTTTTCCTATGGGAACATTTGTAGGAAGCGTTCTTTTTTCCTTTAGCCCTTCTAACTTTTCTGTTAAGATCTTTATCATGACCACAGGGACCAAACTTCTAATGCCGTCCCTTGTAAGTAAAGCCGTTGTTGGAAACTACATGCCAGTTGCGATCACATCCTAGCAACAGGAACCTACGAATTTAGAAGGAGAGCTTGTTTGACAGTGAACCCCAGCTCTCAAGGTGGATGCAGTGGGCCAGCCGAGTCTAGTGAGTCTCGAAGGACATTTTAAGCGCCCGCTGGTTAAGTCATCCCACCAGAAGAGTCACAGATACAAAGACTCTGGAGGCAAATTTACAATGACACAAGGTCAAAGCGCTTTGCCATCCGTCCATGCTGTACTTGGGGCTGCACTCCCAGCTGCAGACTGGGTCGCCACTGAAGCCCAGCTGGCCTGAGAGAGCCGGTGCCACGATGTGGGCTTTGGCAGAATTTCCTTTTCCCTCTCGAAAGGGAGGGAGTTCCTCAAACTACAAAAGACTTTAGGAAGGAGTTGAAGTCCACTGAATAGGTATTTGTAAGCCACAAACTCATGCGATGCACCTTGCATGGGGGCACCAGCCTGTTTTTCAAAACTCTGCTAATTCCAACGCTTACTCCTTGGCTTTCTAGACAAACGCTGCATTTTCTGGATGGGCAAATCGCAAACCCTCTGCACTTCACTTGTCTGTCCCGGCAGAGAGGACACCAGGAATCTGAGGCCAAGGCAACCAAACAGGTGCATTTTTTAGGGCCACAACGACCCCAGCTTCTGCTGAGAGCACAGAAATGGCACTGGGGAAATGCCTCCTCCGTGCTGTGTGCTGCTTCAGGGCTCAGACGTCCTCCTTCCCCACGAGCAGCCCCCAGGTACCCCTGAGCAGCCGCGTGGCCTCTGGGAGCACTGACGCCTGAGCACGCCTGGCGCTGCGCGGGGCACACGGTGGCTCTGCCCTCGGCGGTCGCACCAGGCCCTGAAGCTGGCGTGGCCTTCGGGAAAGCTCGGCTGCCCCGCCCCGGCCAGCGGGGCTCTGCAGGCGTCAGTTCTGCAAACGGACATTCTTCCGGCATTTTTCCCAGTGCAATTTCTCTCTCGATGACATCCATCAAGACCTCTGAGATTCACAACTAGACTTCCCTCTCAATGAACATTTTCTTAAAGATCAAAATGCAGAGGTGTCACTTAAAGAGTGAGGCTAGAGCCTGCCTGGTGGCGCAAGCACCGCAACATGAAGCGTCCGCAGCCACGGCAGCGCGAGTTCGATCCCCGGCCAGGGAGGGACCCACAGGGCACAGCAGACCCTCCTGCCTCCCCGCTGCTCCCCTCAGCAGTGTGCTTCAGTGGATCTGCCTGTTCTGCTCCCCACGCTGTCTCTGCCGAAATCCGTCATCCCCCACCTCTGGCCTGTAACCCAGTTCTTGTGTGCATACAAAATAAAAAGAGTGATTGTGGTGCTATTAAACCAGAAAGCAGATCGAACGTTGTGCCGCTGTAAGCTTCCGTGGGTATAACGGCACTACACGAAAGCGCGGTGACTTCCCAAGCCAGGTACCTAATTTCCACCTGCCCGGTAAAGAAGTTCCATTGCTGAGAAGGGTTCTCCAGATCCGAGTAGAAGAGAGGAGCTAGGTTCCTGCCACTCTTTAAGCTCCGTGTGCAACCCCATGCCCCACGCTCTCTCTCCCCTGCACACAGGGTGCCCTCGCCCAAGAGAGAGGAGGAGTTTACTTTCAGGTCGCACAGCCGCTCGTCACTCAGGGCTGCGCAGGTAGGTGGGAGAGACGAGCAGGGACTGCTGAGATCTCCTTCTCACGATTTCTCTGTGCAGCAGAACCCTGTCACCCGCTGTTGGCAGCCCTGCAGCAAGGGCAGGCTACTGCCCGCGAGACCCCACCCTCGGCAACCAGGATGACGCGCACCTGAGCGCCGTCTGGGCCAGGGGCACCCAGTGTTCCCAATAAGTACGTAATGGCTCTGCAGCCACAGGAGGACGTCCTGGCACAGGCAAGGAAGCCCAGCCCAGGGCCCAGCAGTCGGGGGCTTCGCGACAGCCCCCCTATGGCTCTGCTGCTGGGAAAGCACTTGACATCACAGGGGTCCGAGCACCCCACAATTTTACAAGGTGACGCTATTTCTCTTACGCTTTTCAAAAACTCAAATCGCACCCATGGTTTTGTTTTGGGTTTGTAACATGACTGTCTCCCTCCACTATCGCTCACCAAATCAGCCCTGTCTGGCTAACATCTACCAACCTTTGGCACTGAGGGTCCGCCTTCTTTCAAAACCAGTGTGCTGGGGCCTCCCCGGTGGTGCAGCCGGTGGAGCGCCGCTCTGTGAAGCATCTGAAGCACAGCAACACAAGTTCGATCCCCGGCCAGGGAGGGACCCACAGGGCGCAGCAGACCTCTCCTGTCTCCCACTGCTCCCCTCAGCAGTGGGTTTCAGCTGTCTGCCTGTTCTGCTCCCCGCTCTGTCTGGTGAATCCTCTCACCTCCCTGGACTCTGGCCTGTACTCTAGTTCTTGTGTGCATAGATAAATAAATCTTTAAAAAGAAAAAAGAAAACAGAGATCATTTGTGTTTTGTTCGTATTACTACTGTAGTGTTTATTCATCGTTGTTATCCTCGAAAGGCACCGCATGAGGGAAGGCCAGCCCAAGGCTTCCTACCCCACTGGTTTGCCTTCTTTGAGGTCAGTTTATTACAACAGATTAGTACTCACTTTAGAGCACAAGAACTGGAAACACTTTGAACAGCCTCAGCGCAGCAGCTCTGGCTTTACTGTCACTGCTGCCTGTATTGTTAACAGGCTGCTTTCCAGGAGAATGCGCATTTACAGGGCTAATCTGCATGAAGTTCTCCTGGGTGCAGAGTATGGAATGTCAAATACAGCACAATGCCTGCCTCCACCTCGCAAAACTTACATTCTGCTGGGAGACACTACGGGACAGATTGCAATGGTTACAATGAAACTCCACGAATTCTGTGCTAAAGGCATGCACAAGGTACTAAAAAAAAATTCTTAGAAGGGACACCCTCGGTGGTATTGATGAAGGCTGGCGCCAACTAGCAGAAAAATAGTTGACTGCGATTATGCAGGATGAGTCACTGAGTCACAGGGAAGTCCGACCCAGAGCCTGCCAAGTCAAAGCCAGAAGGAGGTGCCGTTTTTGCTTTGCAGGACAAAAACAGAACCTTCCAGCGGACTGATTCACACAGACACTGGCTCAGAGTTGTGGCTCAGCTCCCAGAGACGGGGGTGAGGACACCGGGGTCCTTTGTGCTCTCTGGGGATCTGCAGGCTGGTCCCCTCATCGAGACACACGCAGCTGGTCATTCTCCATGATTTAATCACAGAGGACGCTTCACACGTGACCCGAAAGCGGGCCGTGCACTGAGACTGGTACGAATAGCTTTTTTCCAAGGTGCTAGGTTTTGAAAACTGTGAAGTGCGGTGAGCAGGCCGTCCAGGACAAAGCAAAGCATCGTCAAAGGCGCGGATACCCCACAGCTCTGAGGCTGCCTGTGGCGGGGCAGGGGTGAGGGCTGAGCTGGACGGCAGGGACAGGGGCAGAGGGAGGGACGCGAGGCTGCAGCGGGCACACGCCAGCAGGCCCTCACAGTCCAGACCAGGCCCCTGTCCCTCGGCCCCCAGGGAAGGAAGCCAGATGCTCTCTACCATTCACGTGGTCTTGAGAAGCCGGCCTCGCAGGTGATAGCCTACGTCTGCCACCCCTAAACCAACTTCGGTTCCAAAGACCTGGAGCTTACTCGTGTAGCAGCAGGCTAGCATAAGCGTTTACGCTGACCCTGAGTTAGAAAAAAGAGTCTTTTTGTCTACTTTAGACAACGCAGGTGATTAGGTTGACCTGAATTTTAAAGCAAGCGGGATTGAATATTTTCTCATTTTCTGTGCTATTAAGCAATAAATCGTTTTAGTTGACATTGCCTGTGCATCCATTCAAATAAACAGGGCAATTTATGCAAATATAGCTATTTTACAAGAATCTCATCATCTGAGAAAATCATGTTACAATCGTCTCCGAAAGTTCAGCGGGGAGCAGCAGCCCGCGTCTGCAGATCTGCCAGGTTTCCTTTGACAGCAGATCTGCCAGGTTTCCTTTGACAGCAGCGAGACTGCGCAGGGGCCGGAGTGCGTGGCCCCAGGGTGGGGGTGGGTTGGGGCTGAGGTGGGGGGGGGCTTCTTCCCCTGACGCCACTGCCAAGGGTGCCCTGTGCTGACTGAGCAGGAGTGAAGGTGCCGGGAAGCCCAGTGGGCTGCGGTAGAGATGATGGGAGCGCTGGTGTTGCGGGTGCTTGAGAACAGTCGAAGAAGTGTGGACTTATAGTCCCCAAACATGGAGAATGCTATCAAGCGACTGTTAGGTCAATACACATAATTTAATTAATAAAAGCACAGCAGCAAGGATCACAGTGGCGAATAAGGCAGACGTGATGGCCTCCGAGAGCCCTGGGGCCAAGACAGAGAGCCACAGCTACGCTCGTGCGTGTGACGGCCGTAGGAGAGACGCCTGGCAAGGCCAGCCAGGCCATGCGGACCCAGTGTATGCCCGGCGCTCAGTACAAAGCGGGTCAGTGACTGGGAGTGAGCTGGCCGAAGGTGCAGGCAAGGACCGGACTCACGATGACCCAGATTGCCAGTGGATATTGAAATTGGAACTAGCGATGAGGCACTGAGTTCAAGTTAGTGATTCGCAAAGAGCCGTAGCCCCTGCTTTTGGGGGTCTTGTGCGGATACGCTCCCTACACCCCAAGCGCTGCAGGTGGAGCCTGCAACCCGCAAACCACGTCTGCAGCGTTCAGGATGGTTCCCGCATGCAGAGCTACTGCTGTCTGCCTGTCGTCCTTAGCAGTAGTTAGATACGCGGGCAGAACAGTTTGGAATAGATGAAGCCCCACGGGAGTGAGGGCCTGACCCCAGCACGCAAACCACACAGCACTAGTCGAGCACCAGCTTTACCGTCTCTGCTGCTTTCATCCCATTCGATATGGAAACTGGAATAGTTACTGTCAGTAGCCTACCTGGGAAGATTTGATCTCATTTTTCGGGATGAAGATGGGAGTCAACTGGCCAGACACTGAAACCCACTACTTTCAATTTGAATGAAATAAACAAACAAAAGAATCTTCTCCATGGGCTGCTGAATAGACCTGCCCTTCTCAAAAGAATCTAACGTTTCAAAGACTGTTTTCCACATCCGCCCGACTGCCTGGATTATTTGCTGGTTTTGTGTTGGCCATGCCATTTGAGCCATGCCTGTGCCTCCTTGTCCAGACAAGTATAAACGGGAGTGGCGCCCCATAATTCTAAACAAGCCCCCCCAATCTGGAGAAGAGCAGCGGAGGGACAGGCAAGGAGAGGCACAGTCACCCACACTTGCTCGGGTTCCCACAGACGGACCGACGTCCACACTTCCATCCAGAGCACAGAAAGACGTGGACTCGGGAACGTTTTTCCTGCTCTTCCCCCATGACAGTAAAGGGACTGGAGGACTTTCGCACTTTTGAAAACGTTCTTTCCGGAACAGCAAGTGTCACGGAAGAAGACTACAGATTCGCTGCATGGGCGGCGGGGCACGTGGGTGTGCTCAAGTCGGAAAAGAACCACACAAGTCACAGACAAACGAAGAGAGTCACCTTGGTCATCGCTATCTCGTCCTACCTGCCTCTTTGGAAATCTGAGTGAAGGATTCCACACCTTTCTCTCCGTAACTTCCTTCGGATGCGAGCGTGGACACGTAGTTCCAGCCCAGGGCCTTGACGATGTCCACCATGGCCTGGGCTTGGAAGGAGTCGGGAGGAACCACGCGCGAGAAGAAGTCGTAGCGCCGGTCGTCACTGAGCTCGGGGGCCGTGGAGGCGTAGCTAATCTGAGGGATCTGCAAGACAAGACAGCACCGAGGTGGGTCACACGTCAGCACGGAGACGCCCTCATGCTCAGAAACGCCCCGTCCGTGCTCGAGACGCCAAGCTGGGACTCCGACAGGGAGAGACGTTTCTCGAAAGAGCAGCGTGTGACTGTAGACCTCCAAGAGAGAACAAGCACACGTTAGCAGCACTAGGGCAGGCGCCTGGGCACCTGGGCCTCTTGTTTGCTCCGCCTGGGGACGGGGATGGAGGATGGCAGGGGGACCGTACGGGCCCTGTTGGTTGGAAGAGAATTCATAAGCATTTGGGCGGACATTCTGTAGCCTCCTGCTTCACTTCTAGGAACTGAAAGAAGCAAGCAAGCAGCAAGCAGCAAGCAGTCTAATCAGCGCTCGGGAGGGGCTGGGCGTATGGACAGGTGCTGTGGGAGTTGTGGGGCCCTACCGAGGACTGGCCCCCTGAGCAAACAAGTGACCCAGCTGCCTGCACTGTTCCATTTATTCTCCACAAGAAAGCTGTCAGGTAGCTGGATAACACCTGTGTACGCACAACAAGCTTCTCGGCGCCCAAGACCCGCCTTCACTTCCACGGTCCCTGCTGTTCACGGGGCCTTCCTGAACACGTGCTCGGTTCTCCTCTGGGTGCCAGGAGACAGGCTGGCAGTCAGGTCTGGGGGAGCCACGTGTGCCTCCGGTTCCCCTCTGACCTCTGGCACGCTCTCTGACCCTGTCAGAGACGAAGCACCTAGCTGAGCCGCTCTAGAACGTGTGTGGTGGGGGCTGGCTTGAGTCGCTCCCCCCCACGCCCCCGTGCACCCCCGCGGTGGAGCACTCGTGTCTCAGAGTCACGTCAGGCCAGACTCCTCGGACAGTGCTGGTGTGCTGATTTTAGCTCAATCAAATTACATGCACAGAAAGAAGCCCTGAAAAATGCTTACCTGCCCTTGGGGAGGCCCTGAAACAGTCAGCTGAGTCCTGGCACAGGCCTAGCTCAGAAGCGCCCGTGAGCTTCCACATGCACTGTCCCCCAGCCCCCATCCTTCCAAGACCAGCGGCCGGCAGGCTACGGCGGGTACAACCACCCTGCCTGCGAGAACGACCAGCTCCTGCAAACCACTGCTTGCAAAGCCCCAAGGCGTGGCCTGGCTTTTCTAAGCGTCTATGGGCAGTTTTCAGCTTTGCAGAGACCAAGCCCAACTGTTCAGTGTTTTGTTTCAAGTGTCAAAACTACACTCAAGTTGATTCTTTGGACCTGTTTCTCCCACTACGGCCTGTCTAGCCTCCAGGGCAGTTTCCCTAAGCCCGCCCACGCAGCGCTACTCCACCCCCGGTCACCACTCTGCAAAGCTCATTTCTCCACCAGCCTTTCTAGCTCAGCCTTGCAGGGAAGTTACGTGGTCCTGATGGCTGATGAGACACCCCCTTCCAACAGCCCGCCCTGATGCAGGTCTGTGCTGCACCCCCGCGCAGGCTCTCTGGCCAGACCCTGCCCAGAGTCCCAGTGAGAAGAATGAGTTCCCTGTGTTCAGTCTGTGGGTTCCACAATTTAAGAAAATATCAATTGCTGGATCTCCCTGGTGACACAAGGGGTTAAATCGCAGCACTGTGACGCATCCGCAGCCACTGCAGCACGAGTTCGATCCCCAGCCAGGGAGGGGACCCACAGGGCGCAGCAGACCTCTCCTGCCTCGCCCGCTGCTCCCCTCAGCAGTGTGTTTCAGTCCATCTGCCTGTTCTGCTCCCCGCTCTGTCTCTGGTGAATCCTCTCACCTCCCAAGACTCTGGCCTGTACCCAGCGCTTGTGTGCATAAATAAATCTTTTAAAAGAAGAAAGAAAATATCAACTGAATAAAGACTTTTGACAGGAAAAAGGGAGAGGAGGGTAAGTAGAGGGGAGGATGGGGAAGAGAGAAAGATTCTAACCAGAAATAAAAAGCAAAGAATCAGGGCATACCAAGGCATTTCCATTAATTTCAACTTGTGGAAATATAAAGGCTGTGTCTGTCACACAGATGCTTTCCCTGCCCAAACCCCTTTCTACCTTTGATGAAATACAAATACAGATAGATCCAATATCTACGTGAGTTTATGTATCTGCTATCAGATATCAGAGCTGCGAATTGCATGCAGTGCAAACGTTCTCTAAATTAGGCCCTGGATTTCAGTAATGACAGTTGTGGTAAAACAGTTCTCTCCTCACTGCCAGGACGGCTTTGAAAACAGTTGCTCTCAGAGGCCAAGCCTTTCCATTATTAGTAAGAAATACCTTGTGGCTTGAGACACAAACATCCCGTTTGGATCACATGCCCATCCTATGCCCGCTAAGCTATCACACAGGGAACTTGTACTGCAGACTGATGCGAAAGTACTAACTGGGAGGGCCAGGGGATTTTGTTTTTTGAGTAAAGATGCAGCTGGAGAAGAACATCCTTCCAAAACAGAGGAGGCAAAGGACTGGAAGAATTTACCTAGCCTTGCTTTTTTTTTTTTTTTAAGATTTATTTCTTTATGCATACCATAACTGGGGTACAGGCAGTGATGTGGGTGGGGGGTAAGAGAACTCACCAGAGACAGCATGGGGAGCAGAATAGGCAAAGCTACTGAAACTGCTGAGAGGAGCAGCAGGGAGACAGGAGAGGTCTGCTGCGCCGTGTGGGTCAGCTCCCTGGCGGGGAATTGAACTCATGCTGCAGTGGCTACTGATAGCTTCATAGTGCTGCATCTTAATGCCTGTGCCGCCAGGGAGGCCTGGTTTGCCTAACCTCTTAAGTAGGGTGTTGGGTACTTATTGCACTATTAGTCTCCATACTTGTTTTCAAACAAATGTTGAAGACCTCATAGTAATTACTTGCAAGTGTTCCTTAGACTGGTGCCATCCATACAAATGACCAAGCCATTGCTGGTGATCTTTATCGATCAGCTTCCACACTTTCCTTAATATCTAACTATACTTTCTCTTTGTGCTACTGAAATCCTTCCCTGCAGCTAGTCTTTCATGCGAATGCAGAACTGATGCTGATAAAGAAATTGTCTACAGTATCGCTCCATCTCTATATAAAACAGATATTCCGTCCCTCAGACTTCCAATTTGAAAATTCCAACACTTTTCATCTTCATGTGAAGATTAACATTGCATCTTATTCTATCAGGTTACTCTTTTCATAAAAGATCTTTTGACTAAGTATCCAATAGGATTAAAAACATCTATAACCTACTATATTTGTTTAGAATGAGTGTGAGCTTTTAGAAAATTAACAAAATACATTATTTGTGAAATGGAGATAAGCAACAATGGGAAAGCAATGTTCATGTCTGATGCAGTTCACCTTTTGTTATTCTGCGTACGTGTTATTAGTGATTGGGCTGGAGGTCTTAACTCTTATTTTTCTCCCCACCCTCTCCCCATTTCACCTTCTTTCTCGATCTTTCGGGCTGCATACTAGCCTGTGAAGTAAATATGATCTAAACTGCCCCTTCAATGTGACATAGTGAAGTTTTTTCAAGTCTTCACTACCATCAGAAATAAAAATGCATTTAAAATCCTGAGCTAATTCAAGTCTGTGCTCATTTTCTGGAGCAATTTCTTGGGACACTGTTCAAATCCCTCCCTCTCTAGTGAAAGATGATCTGAAGTTACATTAAATGTATATAGGAACATTTCTTTGAGTTGTTATATAAGCAGAAAAACAATCGATATTTTTTCTCCCAAACGTCTCACTACTTGTCCCCGAACATACACTAAATAATTAGTCACTCTTTGCTGATAAAAAAAGGTCAGTTCTTTTCATCAATTCTTAAATACCTCTGTATCTCTGGGGTCTGTTTTCCTATTCTACTTTTCTAGTATTAGTCCAGTGTTTTACTATTCTAATTCTTATCAACATAGAGTGATGTAAGGCTATATTAGCTGAAACATACTCTTCTTTATAACCACTTTTTAAAAAACGGCTATGGGAAATAATACATGGTTAATTTCCTAGCTGAACTCCAGCATTTTTTCAAATTCATAGTAAAATCCCATTAAATTTTTGATGGGAATTATATTACAATTTACAAATTAACTTGGAGAGAATTGATACATTTACAATAATTTGTATTCCCCTCTGGAAAAATAGCTATTTTCATCCAGTCCATCATTCATTCTATTCTCATAGCAACTTCCCCCATGCCTGCCTTACCTATTACTGGTTGACTTTATTTCTAGGTAGCTGTTATTTTCATAGCATTGTGAACAACAAAATTTCTATTTAATGCTGGTATATAGGAATTATTTTCTTGTGACTTAAAGGATTATTAAAATTCTGATTAGCTCAATAGCATCCAACTTATTCTCTTGGGATTCCCAGGTAAGCAAATGAATTCTAATAATTCACTTAGTTTTCTAACTACATCAGCTAGATTTTCTAGGAAAACAAGAATGACAGTGATGAAATAGCTTTTCTTTTCCTATTTCGGAACACTAAGCATTTAAAATCAATTATTTATTCTAATTACTTATGTTGAAAAACGTCTAATGAAGAATTATCAGTTAAAATTTTACTTAAACCCATAGTACTATAAATGCCTTCAAATGGCTGAAAAAGTTTCCCTTCCATGAAGGAGCCTCCATGGAGGTGGTGACAGGCACATGAAAAAATGCTCATTTCATTTATTGCATTTATCACCAGGGAAGTGGAAATCAAAACTCCAGCGAGGTTCTATCTCATAACTGTGAGAAAGGTCCAGCTTGAAAGACCCAAAACAAGTGTTGGCGAGGGTGTGGAGAAAAGAGAAACCTCACACAACGTCGACGGGAATGCAGACGTGTCGGACTCCAGTGCGAAATATGATGGTGCCAGTCTCAAAAAGAGTCTAGCTTATGACTTAGCAATTCCACTCCTTGGTATCTGCCTAAAGATTTTTTTAAAACTAAAGACTAATTCAAAGGGATATACACACATCTGTGTTCGCCGCAGCACTGTTCACATACTCAAGTGTGCAGACAGCCTAAGCACCCGAGGACAGATGAGTGGATTAAAAAGATGTGATATACATACACCGTGGAATAGTATGCAGCTATAAAAATTACATGACCCTTTGCCACTTGTGAGAACATGGATGGAAACAGAGGAGATTACACGAAGTGAAATAAATCACAAAGAGAAAAATATATACTGGATGGTTCCACTCATAGTGGAATGTGAAGGAGCAAAACAAAGGGTCAGACCAAACCAAACCAAGGAATAAACTGTACAGATCTTACTAAAATATTGAAGCTGAGGGAGGCGTGAGGCGAGGAGGATGGACAGCAAAGTGTGAGGAGCACCTCTGGTGGAGTGTCACGTCCCGGGAAGAGTGCTGGGAGCAGCGCGGGATGGAGGAAAGACAACTTATAGTCCAAGGGCAGAGAGAGACCTGGAGGGGCTTGCACCTCTGGAGATGCTGCCTATTTCCTGGGTCATCTCACATTTTGGGGGGATGTGCATTGGGCATGCATAATTGTCTGGCACAAGCTGGAGGGTGGGGGGGGTCTTGCCTGGGGAGCTCCATTGTTGCTACTGCTCAAAACCTCCATCTCTACTTCCTGCTGACACTTAGCTTCCGGTTAGGTGGTCTGGCTGCTGTGCTAATCTGGCTGGAATGTCGGCCTGCTGTTTGCAGCAGATACTGGTTTTCCAGTGTGTTCCTCATGCCAAGACTGTTGTCCTGGCGAGAGGTCCCCTGGCCTGACTCCACATTTAGCTTGACCAGCAGCAACTCTGGGCAACAAGACAACATCCTGAGAACAAAGGGGGTGGGACTCCATGGCAGCAGAGATGGTACGCTTGTGGTAAGATGCTCTGATAACATCCATCTGAAGAAGCCTGAGTCTACACCGCTTCATCACACGCAGTGTTGCAACCCAATAAACCTCAATAAGTATAAAAAAGGGGTCTCCCTGGTGGCACAGTGGGTTGAGC
The DNA here is from genome assembly GCA_019455555.1 of Galemys pyrenaicus. Lineage (NCBI taxonomy): Eukaryota > Metazoa > Chordata > Mammalia > Eulipotyphla > Talpidae > Galemys > Galemys pyrenaicus. Next base: position 3,066,016 of record JAGFMF010011663.1, on the reverse strand, counting down.
ACCACACAGTGAAGCACCTGATGCACAGCAGTGCAAGTTCGATCCTTGGCCAGGGAGGGGACCCACAGGGCGCAGCAGACCTCTCCTGTCTCCCTGCCATGCCCTCAGCAGTGTGTTTCAGTAGATCCTCCTGTTCTGTTCCCCACTCTGTCTCTGGTGACTCCTCTCACCTCCTGCAATGCTAGCCTATACCCCAGTTCTTGTATGCATAAATAAATCTTTAAAAAAATAAACAAACACAAAAATCTCTAATCTACTTGGCAAAAACTATAAATAAAGAAAACATGTCTCATTATTTCTCCAACACATGAATCAGGTGCCAGCAATGACAAGATGGGAAAGGAGTTTCAAGTAATGAAGTTATGAGACAGAGCAGTTCTCATATCTCATTTCAAGTTTATGGAGATGACTTTTGATCCTTCTTAAACATTGAAAAACAAACAGAATTTTAAAAAGCAATAAAACCTATCATCCTTCAAGCCATCAGATGTAACATAACTTTTAAAATAGAAGGAAAAAGTTCAATTCATTCTTATTCCTAATTAACCTTTAAAATATATACGCGTAGGGGGCCTCCCTGGTGGTGCAAGAGTTGATGTCTCAGTGCTATCAAGCCATCGCCAGCCACCGCAGCGCGAGTTCGATCCCTGGCCAGGCAGGGACCCCTCCTGCCTCCCCGCTGCCCCCTCACAGTGTAGTTCAGTAGATGTGCCTGCTCAGCTCACAGATTTGAGTCCCACTGAGCTCATTCTTAGCCATTAATCACTACAAAGTCAGCTCTACTAAGCAAATTGATCTCATCGACTTCAGGCTTCATCTTAGTGTCAACATTTGTCAAGACAACAGCAGACCCGAGTCCAGAAGCGACAGCAAGTCCTAATAGTTCACAGTCCAAATTGCCAGAACGAGTTTGGTTCTCATTAAAATAAATTTCAAAATACTTATAAAACAGAAACAGAAAAACAAACAAAAAACACAAGAACAAAAGGACAAAGACAAACCAAAGGGATCATGGTGGGGGTGGGGTTAGAGATCCGGATGAGGCAGAGAGAGCACAAGGGGCTGAGGTGGCCGTGCAGGGTGACATGGTGGTGGGAATTTCCTGGGGACTACAATTGATGTCAAACACAATTAAATCTAAAAAAAATGAAAGGCCCATTTTATTTATTTAGAAAAATGGAAAGACCTGGCATTGGCTTCATGCGTTTTGAGTTTTACCCTCTTTACACTGCCAGGGCGTGCCCCAGCCCAGCCAGTCCCCTGGGAAGCTTTTCATTCAGGGCATTCACTTGCCCGTGTTCACGGGAATCAGCGCAGCGAGGACAGAAAAGGGTCAAACACTGATTCCAGAGGCCACTTCCAGCAAACCTGTAAAAGGCCAGCTGGGGAAGGGTCGCCTGTGATGGAGACAGGGCTTCAAGCCCCGCTGAGAAGCTAATTAACTCCCGGTGGGCACTATGGAGTCTGCAGTTAGCAGCAATTTCCCTGGTTCTCCCTGAGTTTTACTGATGCGGCTCCCCCAGGGGACACGCGGCCGTTCTGGCTCACTCTTCTCCGTGACACATGCCCATCTCCTCCCTCGGCGACAGCTCTGCTCACAGTTCTGGTTTTTGGTGCTTGTCTTTATTCCCAAGTCCCACAGAATGCCGGGTAACTCTGACTCGCTTTAAAATCTGGCTTCACTCAAATGCACGTCTCTGACGACAGAGCTTAGCATCAAGTGTTGTAAATCGTTCGCTCCGCCTCTCATTTCTATAATTGCACAATACCAAACCCCTTCAACAGTCCGTGAGAGGTAATAACCATCTCCTTGAGAACCAAGTAACTCGGGGTAGAGACTGCAGGGCAAACTCCTGTATCACACACTTCAGAGGGTGCTGGCGTTCGCTTCAACATGGCTGCCTCCCCAGCTCTCTTATGCGCTGGGTTTTGCTATCCGGTGCTTTTTTTTTTTTAATTTAATTTAATTTTTATTTATGCACACAAGAGCTGAGGTACAGGCCAGAGGGGCAGGGGGTGAGAGGAGTCACCAGAGACAGAGCGGGGAGCACAGCAGGCATATCGCTGAAACATACTGCTGAGGAGAGCAGCGGGGGACAGGAGAGATCTGCTGTGCCCTGTGGGTCCCTCCCTGGCCGGGGATCGAGCTCTCGCCATGGTGGCTGTGGAAGCCCCACGCTGTAGCGCTCAGCCCGCTGCGCCACCAGGGAGGCTCCAGATGCCCGCTGTGTTCCGCACATAACCGCGTGCGGTTCTGAGACTACCTGCACCAGGTACAGCCTGAGCACCCGCCCCTCCCCGCTCCGCCGTCCTCCCTGGACACAGGCTCCTCGGGGGGCGCACTGGAGGGAAGCCGCGCCTGCCGAGACCGCGCGAGGGAGAGGGTGTCCAGGGGCATCGCGTTTACAGACAAAGACCGACGCTCGAGAGCACGAGAGTCAGGCGGCCACGAGGATTCTGCGGGGGGTGGGGCAGAATGACTGAGATATCAGACAGAGGTATGTGGATACCCACAGACACACACACACTCGTGCACATGCATGCTAGCACGAATTCAGCCGTGCATGACACAAAGGAATACATATTTGAATAAGACAGTGACTGACAGTGGCGTGGCGGACACGGCAGAGGTGAAATTTGAAGTAAGTGTAAATTAGCATTGACTAAAGACTTGAAAAAGTCCTAGCAGCACATGCAGAAGACACATTCAAGCTATTTCAGCTACTGGCATCTGTGATTGAATCCATCTGTGACTGAACCCCTCAGGCCAGGCTTCAATGTGAACATGCCCCTGCTCTGCGGCCTGTTCCGAATGCCCGCCTCGAAGCCTCTGACCTCGCTGCGCCGGGGATGCGGATGGACTGAGAGCCCCGCAGGGAGGAAGGCGCCGGCCTCGGCCAGCTCTCTGCTCTCCTCTCACTTAGTCCCCCGCAGGCTGCCAGGCCCTGGGGCACAGCTATCTGGGTTCCAGTCAGACGACACCGAGTCCATGGCAGGCCCAAGGCTGCCGTCCACTGGTATTTGACAACACTGTGAGGGGCCCTTTGGTGACACGTGACCCAACCAATAGTGACATGGACAACAAAACCCCAAGAAGCCTGATACAGCTATTCTCCCGACCGAGGGACCAGCAGTCTGGGACTGGCCCAAGTCTCTGAGCTCCCTCAGCCTTAGGCCTGACCCCGACGGGCTGACTCCATGAACCACACTTCACACATCTGCAAAGAAGGGGCAAATGCCCTGGGACTTAGGCCTTTCATCTGTTGGCTTTTGATGGACGAAGAATGTTTTTGCCCTGCAGTGTCCCACTCCTCACTTGGTTTTCTTATACCTCACTGGCCAGAGCAGGTCACTGCGTCTTCCTCACTTCACATGCTACAAAGCAAACAAGATGCTGCCTCTGGGATGGGACTCTTCTACAGGAAACAACAGTCTGGGTTCTCTTGCCAAGGAAGGAGACAGGGGAGTAAAGGCTCCTTTGGTGGAGGGGTGCTGGCCATGGCAACGCTGGCGTCCCCATTTCAAAGGAAAACGAGTCTGACACACTTGTAAGAACCCAAGGAAGACGGGACGAACGCACGACTCACCGAGTTTGTATGTTAGTCTTACATGATTCTTGTTCCCCAGAAACCACTTGGTGTGGGGAGCTAGTCTAAACCCCATTCTGAAAGGTTGCTAAGCAGGAACAGCTACCAAAAACTGGACATGTGAAGAGGACAGAGCCCAGAGGCATGGCCACCGGAACAGAGGACAGGGACAGCCTTTCCTCTGGACAAAGAGGTGAGGACAAAACACAGAGAGTAAGAGACAAGCGGGCTCTACGGCACGAGGCAGAGACTCATGTCCAGCTTGGAGGCAGAATCTGTGATTTACAGCTCGAGAAATAATGAGGCTCGAGGATGAAAGAAAACGAACCCCACCGAAAGGCATCCTCAGAGTCACTCATCCAGACCGACACATGCACACACGCTAGCCGATGTCCTCCCGGGCGCTCCCATGAGGAGGCGGGGACACTCACACGGGGAGCCCAGAGTCACTGGGTCCTGTGCGCCCCCAGGGTAATGACTAAGGCCCTTCCTCAGACACACCGCCGCTCAACCAGGACTCAATTAGAGAAAGTTGTCACTGGGCCCTGCACAAGTCTGTGACAAGGTCTTCAGGGCTCCATCTGGTATCGGCGGCGGCGTGGCCAGCGTAAGGAGGGGCTGTGCTCACGTGGCTCGGCGGGGCCCATGACCTGTTGCCTGAACATCACAGGGGTGGGGGAGGGAGCAGAGCTGAGCATCCGCTGGCCGGACACCTCGGTCCTTCTTCCTAGCTGTGAGGTGGGCGCAGTGCAGCAGAAAAGGCAAAACAAGTGGTAAAGCTTCTGGAAGGGTAAGTCTTAGTCAGAGGTCCAACGTGCTGTGTTCACACAGGGTTTCCGGGCTGATCTCATTGTTGTGAAATATTTGGATTCACATTGGGCGGGAAGGCAAGCCTGAGTCAGAGGCATCCCGTTGGTTTCTCCGCTTGCCTTTCCTTGGCTCCCACCCACCCCAGCAGGAGCGCTGCTCAGTCCACCTCTGTGTGTGTTCGAAGCTGCAGGGAGGGACCAGGGACCCGCAGGCTGCCCCTCAGGGACGTGTGTGTGGGAAGTGCCTCCTGCAGACTCCAAGGAAATTCTTCCGAATGGAGCCGGAGGGTGGGTCCCCTTCCCTGCCTGATCCTGGAACTACTGATTTGCTCTAGAATTTACCATTCTTAACATTCCCACTCTATATCCTGCAACTTATGCTATCGCATCACCTGCCACTGTATCATCTTCCAATTACCATGATTGCATCTTTTTTTCACATGTAATTAGTTCCAGGTTGGCTGCTTCCTGTGGAGACGGAGGGGGAGAATGTCATCGATGGCGGCACCACTAGCTGATTTTAACAAGGTTGCTTTGGTACAGGTTTTGAGACAGAGCTGCTAATCCCTCCCATAACCCATGCGTTCCCAATGCAGGCAAGTCTTGGCTGAAGTTGGGCATGCTATCCTCTTCTTGATCTTGTCCTGCAGATGCAGTTGCAAGACGTATCACAATTGCTCAAGAATGGGATGGCAGTGCTCCTGGAGTCTGACCTCCATTTTCCCAGAAGAAACTGATGCTCGGAGAGGGAAAATAGTTTACCAAAAGCCACACTGCCATACGGTGGCTAAAAAATGCCTGGAATTACGTCATTTGATGAGGTCCTATGTATCACTTCCCCCAAAGCTATTCTGTTCAGTCCTCTGTATATTACATTTCAAAATCAGAAAAACCCGTGTCATTTATAAATTACTTTGGTTGCAAAAGTTGAAAGCAGCAAGTTACCCCAAATGTGTATTTCTCCTTAAAAAGGTTGGTAGGTAGGTAGCCCAGACTGGAGCAACAGTCCTTTGAACACCAGGGACGCAGGCCCGCTTATCCCGCTGCTCTTCCATCCCAGCATGTCAACTCCATCCCAGCATCACTTTTAGTCCCACGGCTGCCTAAGCTCCAATCATGAACTCGTTCCAGGTAGCAAGATGGGAGATGTGGGAAGAGACAGAGGAACACATTTTCTAGTTGGATGAACAACTTCTCAGGTCCCGTCCAGCTTCACGTGTTTCTACCTATATGTCACTGTCCAAAACAGGTCACACCTAGTTGCAGAATGTATTTTTAAAAAATTCAGTCTTTTAACCATAGATATGTCCTCGGATAAAACCGAGGTCCACTACTAAGGAAGCAGAAGAAGGAATCACCTGCCAGAATCTTGAATGATGTCTAAGAGTCAGCCACATTCAGTTCTAGGCTAGGAAACTGGTAAATAGTTAATGGTTTTGATCTGCTTAAATCATTCTTTAAAACAATTTCATAGGAGCTTCCCTGGGGGCGCAAGGGGTCAAGTCACAGCACTATGAGGCTATCCACAACCACTGCAGCACGAGTTCGATCCCCGGCCATGGAGGGGACCCGCATGGCGCAGCAGACCTCTCCTGCCTCGCCCACTGCTCCCCTCAGTAGTGGATTTCAGTCAATCTGCCTGTTCTGCTCCCCACTCTGTCTCTGGTGAGTCCTCTCACCCCCCACACCTCTGGCCTGCACCCCAGCTCTTGTGTGCATAAATAAATATTAAAAAATAATAAAAAAATTTGCATAGATGGCAAAGAAGAGGAGTCATTAGTCAATAGCTCCTTGGATGTAACTGACTACACGTCGATCACAGGTGATGGTGACATAGAAGTAAGTGCACGTCCATTGGGATTACTCTGTGGTGACCCCCAGACAGAACTCATCTTTACTTGAGAACACGCCAGGCACTGATTTGGTATGCTTCTGCTGAAACAGCCTTCTTAACGTCCTAATTCTGTTACAAACATCCGTCAAAGTTCACTCTATGTGGTCAACGTTCTCCCACCAAACACTCTTTTCTTAAATGGTTCTAACATGGGTAGATTTAAGATCTATTAATTTTTTTCTGCCCACATCAGTTTAAAGACAACTTACAATCACGGAGTCAGGTTACTGGGGCTCTTTTGGCCATACTGGCTGGAAAAAACGCTCTCTTAATTCTAGATTTCTCTGCTACCAGGGGCAGGAAACACCCACAGCCTCAACCCTCTCCCCAGATGACAGATGCATGAGGTGCCATCTCACCACGAACAGCTCTTGCACCCTGCGGTCATGAGTGTGGGTGTCAGGTGCCCCATTTCCAGCCATTGGTATTAAGTCATGTCTATTTTGTGTCTAGAGAGTAAAATAGAACAAAAAGGGCATTTCCAACTAAAATATCAAAGGAATTAAGATTTCATTTCTTAGAGTGAACTGATAAGGCTGAAAAAAATCAAAATTAATTTTTAATGAGACTCAAGGATCTAAGTACTTTAAGTAATTTTTTAGGTTGAAAAATTACTACGCCAAGTAAAGAACAGAAGATATTCTAATTTTTCTCCAATAGCTGCCATTTCATTTTACATCCACCAGATTTTCTTAGGCAAAGGATCCATATGCATATTTCATGTTGAGCTCTTGTAGTCTTCCCCTGCCAGCTCTCACCTTTCTCTTTCTAAACTCTCACTGTGTTTGCTTCCTACCTTAGACGCATCCTATCTGCCAGATCTGGTCCTATTACACCTCAGAGAAGGTGGTTCACTTGCATTCTGATCTTCATCTGTCCCTGTAGTGAAATCAGTACACACGTGGAGGAAGACCGGCTTCATTCCTAACAGCCAATGTGCCTGAGACTCTCCAAATTTGAAAACTGGCCCTTGAGGTAAGGCAAACAATATTGGAAGGAGCACAAATGTGAAAAACCCCAACCAGTTTCTCCTAGGTGTTGAAATAAAATACGGATCCCATTTGTGTGTGTACTGTAAATCACATTTACTACTACCCTACTCTATATATTACTCATGATAACTGTCACAGTATTACAAGTAACTTAAAAAGTACATCTTCTTAATCAGTGTGAAGAAAAGTAAAACAAAAGGTCTCCACACCTCCTCAAGAGTCCCAAAGAGGAGCTCGTCTGAAGCAGCGGTCCTCGCCCAGGCGGCGGCCATCTTGCATTGGCCAGTGTCGGTGATAAAGAAAATCGATGCTGAACTATTCGCTTTGCTCTGCAGTGGTGGGGAACCCACCCACAGTGACTGTCTGGTCTGGTCGCATCGGTTCTGCTCCCTGAACCCCTCACCGGCGCATCTGGAAGCTCAGATGGAAGACATGAGGGACACAAACAGTCATCTCTCCTCGGGCTGTGGCCTGGGGGTGGCTGCTGTCTGGGAACACAAACACAAAGCGTCCCCCAAACGCATCCTGCCACCCTCCAGTACACACCAGGTCGGGTCGTTTCACACGTGGCCTTGCCTGTCAGTGAAGTAACCACGCCTCCGGGGACAGGCGGGCGTCGAGTGGAGAAACCCGGCAACTCGCTGCAGGAAAACATGTGGCGAGCGGACGTCATTCCACTTCAGAGAGCCTCGGTACCGCCTGCCCCACATCTCCGAGACGACAGACGTCCAGATCCACGCTAGCAAACAGCAGCTTCGCTCTCCGTGAGGAAAAACCAGAGGCAGCGCGGCGCGTGAGAGGCCGACGCTCCGGACCGGAAGTGAGCTGAGGAACCGGGATGACGTCACAGGCGGGAGGCGAAACGCGAGAACGTTTTCTTGAGAACACACCTCAGTTTTATCTTGGGGCGTTTTTGTGAATTAGGACTCTTAAATTCCCCAGGATGGAAAAAGCCACGAACTCGGCCACCCCGTCTCCCCAGCCCTGCAAACACGAAAGGCCGCCTGTGAAACACAACGCTAAGGAGCGAGAGCCCAAGCGTCTCCCAGCCTCGCGGTCCCTCTGCCAACCACCAGTCTCCTCACAGGGCCGCTCCTCAGGTCGTCCTGGCGGCTTCCACGGCCGCACGGGGACGCCGGGCGGCCCAGCGTGCGGCAGTTAACGCCGCGGCTGGTTTTCTATCCCTCCCTCCACGTCGGAGGGCCACGCATCTGAACCCCAGCCAAGGCACGAGCAGGACCTCCGGGGAGGTGAGGGGACGCGAGGGCCCTCTGGGGAAGGCGGCTTCTGCTCCGGAAGCACCAGCGCCCCTTCCCGAGCGGGGAGAGAAATCCCCGGGTCCGCTGGCAGTCAAGTCCACGAAGGCTCCCGGCAACTCAGAACCACCCCAGCGACCCCTGAAGGGGCACAGCTCACACCTCTGAGCTTTTTTTAGGGTGACTTTCCAGAGCCCCAGGCTGCCCTAACCTTGTTTTGTAGTAAAAGAGATTGTTGTCTGTTATATTTCCTGACACTACCTGGAACACATTATCCATTAGCCAACCACCTGAGGGGGAGAGACAACTCAGTTGTCAGTTCGCATGGATAAATCCCATTTCTGGCCACACACACAGGGCAAACCTCTGGCTCCCCAAATAGAGACTTCAGACATGCTGTGGTAAGCAGGCCCCCTGTCTGAGAAGAAACCCATCTGGAAGATGACGCCCGCAACAGAAAACATGAGCCAAAGCAGAATCCTCTCTGACAGTAAATCTTTGCACCGCCAACAAGTCTGATGTGCGAAGGAGTGACAGGCCCCAGCCAGTGTGCAAAGCGTCCCTCAGAAGGCACACTGAGATTGTCCAGCCAGCCTTTCGAAGGCAATCGACTTGGCGCTCAGAAATTAGGGCAGCGTTCAAAATGAAGTGTACAAATGAGCAGTTGTGGTAGACGTGTTGACCCAGCCAGCCTGGGCGCTTGACTGTTGGGATGGGCTGAGGAGACTTGTAACCTTCCTTATCTTTAGGCATTTGGATGCAGAGGTTACAAGTGTGTTTGGTCAAAGAAGTTTGTTGTTGTTTTTCTAAATCACAGATGAATTTTCCCACAATGAAAATTCCTACACAGGCTCCATGAGCAATCCAGAGAAAGAGAAATGCGAGAGGAGGCAGGCAGGCATGGGGCTCAAAAGAAATGAAATATTAGAACTAATAAACAATGCTAATTGCAGGAGGCACCGCCCAGCTCAGGTGGATGGTAACAGCGATGGCTCACTAGGCATGCGCTTCTCCTCTTGTACCCACTTTCTTTCTCTTCACAAAATTTGCTCATTTTTGAGGGAAAGAATTTGGAATGGGAGTGGGTTTATTTAGAAACAATACAACTAGCTCCCTGTTCTTTTTTTTTTTTTAGTGCATACAAGAGCTGGGGTACAGGCCAGAGTCGTGGGAGGTGAGAGGATTCACCAGACAGAATGGGGAGAAGAACAGGCAGACTGACTGAAACACACTGCTGAGGGGAGCAGCGGGCGAGGCAGGTCTGCTGTGCCATGTGGGTCCCCTCCCTGGCCGGCAACAGGGATCGAATTCATCCTGCAGTGGCTGCTATTTGCTTCTAGTGTGTTGCTTAACTCACTGCACCACCACGGAGGCCCCAGCTCCCTGTTCTTAAGGAAAACTGTATCAGCTACAATCTGAGAAGCTGAGAGAGAATAAGTTCTTCCTGCATCAAATAGATCAAATAGATCAATGATTAGGTCACACTGGTCAAAATTCTCCAGCTTTACTTGGCTCCAAATCTTGTTGCTGCCCCTGCAAATCATGACTTTTCCATATAATTTTGGATTATTTATAATCTTTCCAGGAAAAAGTCCCTGCCCACACTCCCTGCCCTGCACCACACATACCACACATGTTCCTTCAGATCTCAACATTCTGTTGCTTACACTTTCCTGAAGTCAGAATGTTTCTTCCATCACAAAGTGGTTGGAACCAGAAGCCCCAGCACTGACCATGGTTCCCAGTCAGTGTTCATAACTCTGAGTCAATGTTATCTTGTGCTTCAACGATACAACAAACCACCACAGAAGCCACGGCAGCTCCGTCACAGGTGGTCACGCAGGAGGAGTAGAGGATCGAGAGGAGACAAAGACTTGCTGGATTAGAGCAGAACAGGCATTCAATAGAGCGAAGGGCAGGGTGGAGAGAATTGGATTAGGTCCAGGACGGAATCCACTTTGAAAGGAGGAAGAAAATACTCAAAACTAAGCAAAACAGGGTCTCCCTGGTGGTGCAGGGGGTTAAGTCTCAGCATTATGAATCTATCTGCAGAACGAGTTTGATTCCCAGCCAGGGAGATACCCACAGGGTGCAGCAGACCTCTCCTGTCTCCACGCTGCTCCCCTCAGCAGTGCATTTCAGTAGATCCGCCTGTTCTGTTCCCCACTGTGTCTCTGGTGAATGCTCTCAACCCCACACCTCTGACCCTGTATGCATAAATAAATAAAATCTTAAAAGAAAAAGAAAAACTAAGCAAAACAGAGACCCCAAACTCAGGACCAAGATCAGCAGACAAGGGTTATGTGTCCAGAGAAGAGTTTATCAATGAGCCCCAGAGGCTTTAGCACAAAAACATTTAGGATGGGTCTTTAGAAGAGCAGGCATTCCAGAAGGCTGAACTGTGGACACACAGGCCTCCACCACGCCCCCCCCGCCCCCCCGGCTAGTGCGGACTTCTGAGAAGCTTGCCACATGGGCAGTGGGGAGTGAGAAAGATAACCCCTAAGGAGGTGCATTGGGAGCCTGAACGTCATCAGGAGCTGACCCACGCCGTTCCCACACAACCCGGCCCAGGCCATCGCTCAGCCTCATGAAAGCAGCTGAAAAAAACAGAAGAATTAGCTTAAAAACTCTTGGCAAACACTGGGGCGATAAACAGAAAGGGGAAGGAGCCCAAGATGGCCAAGCCATTTGTCCGAATGATGCGTGTGCCACCGGCACGTGCCCAGCTGAGAGGATGCTGACGACGGCCATGACTTAGCTCTTTCTGAGCAAGAGCGCAAGCGTCTAACAGGGAAAGAGGACCCCTCTCCCCAAGCTCCAACACCCCGTTTTACAGTTACCAGGCTGTTCCCACTGCTGACCAAGGCTCACAGACACCCCCAAACAGGAAAACGCTGGCTCCGAGTTTTTCAGTTGCTTGTGCCGTTTGTTTTATCTTAAACTTATAATCTCACTATTGTACCTGAAAAGTAATCTTATTGATGAGCCCCACCCCAGTGGACGTTTTCTAAATAACTCGTGATTGATGTAGAGATGTTCTGTTTACTCGAGAACTTAAAGAGAGCAATGAAGTACCTCGCGCGCAAGTATTTTCCAAGGAGATTAAAGTCAGAGCATCACTGTGTGGATAAGTCAGTCATGGTTTTCCAAACCTTTACCACTGTTTCCTGTAAAAGTCATCTTGGTGAGGTACCTAGTTTTACCCAATTAGTTTATGCAGTTTGAAGAGCGAATCATATTAAAACATAGATGATAATATTTTGATTAATTCTTAATGTGTCTTCCCAGTCATTTTATCTTTCAGAGTAAGGATTTCCTTTCTGTTACTCTGTGTTTTGACAACTCATAAATTTATTATATACGGTGCTCAGCACGCTGGAAATCAGTACTGAGTCTTCAAATTTTATGTCATTTGTTCTTTATGGCTCTTTTCTCCTTTTGTTGTCCCAAAGAACGCTATGCTTTGAGCAGCCTGGCGCTCACGTAGGCGAACGCTGCAGAAACGCCTGCCCAGGCGTGCGCAATGAACAGCAGCCCCTTCCCAGCCAGGTCCTCCAGATGCGCCCTCGGCCACCTGTGGTCCCTCCACTCTGCAGGTGTAGCCGCCACGCGCTGGCAGGTCCTCAGAAGCAGCCATCAGCCCCTCGCCCCATCACTGGCCTTCACAATGTGAGGCCCCGGAGACCCAGGGCATGCAGATGGCCACTCTCTGGGGGTGAATTCTCTTTCAGTGGCATCGGATGAGACAGGAGCATCAAGAGCAGGCACAAGTACGGATAACACCAGAGCCGCACCTCTCTTGAAAGCATCTCCGGGAAGCCGGATCCACACTTGAAGAGACAGACGGAACGTCTGTGGCCCTCCAAATAAAACGCCACCTGCTGAAATCTCACCTGAGTCTGAGTCACGACTGTGCCCCACCAGTTCTTCTAGATTCAGTCCACAGTTTCCCTGGGACTCGGCCTCCCCTTGCCGTGCGAAGACTCAGGGAGGAGATGCATATGGGAACCAGGAGACAGGCCTGTGCCACCCCACCCCTGCTGTGCCCTGCGGCCGAACGTCTCAGCTTCCCAACTGGGAGAATTTGTTATCGGCAAGCAACCTAATCTATATGGTTTTTGTTTCAGCCCCACAGACTAAAGCAACATCTAAACACCTTGGTTTGAGGCTTGAGGAAGAATAAATCATAATGTGGCCAGTAGAGCATCTCCACGTCCCTTACCTAATCTACTATGTGAGAGGGAACCATGGGTGTGGTTTTCAAAGGAGCGGCTGGACAGACGAATGCAGAGCCAGCCACGCGGAGTCTGCAGCACAGATCACACGGCCCTGCTGTCTCCGTGCTGCTGGAACTCCTGGTGATTTAATCACTTTATTGTCGTGAAATCCGCCCTCAGGTGGCCTGAGCTCCCGGCCACGATCACATGAGTGGCCCTGGCAGCAGAAGAATGGACCTTCTGGTAATACTCTTGCACCTGCTGTTCAACTCAGTAAATACTAGTAGCACCTGTGTGTGAGGAACGGGTAGGGCTTGTCCACGTGATGGCAAAGGGGCTTCCGATCTGGATCTGGAAGGAGATGGAAAAGGGAGCCCCACTAAGGAGGCTGAGTGCGGCAACCCCAGAGCTGGTTGCGGGCGGGCGTGTGCCCAAGCGTGGTGGCCACTTAAGAGCCCGCAGGCTTGAGGGCTTCCTTCCTCTGTACTTCCACTGTCCTAACACACTCAAGTATTTCCCTAGAAAGTTATGGAGGCGACTTCACTGTGGCCTATGCATCAAACTGGCTTCAGACACAGATAATGCTGAAGAGCCTCATAAAGGCATGGAAAAATAGATATTTAATCCAAGCAGTTTGTGGACTTGAGACTTGGGTTGATTTTGGAAATGGAAAAAATGTTTGTATATTGAATGTGAAATACTCTCTTTGTGCAAACATATGCTTATGGAATCCTGGCATAATCCAGATTAATTTGCTTGTAGAGTCCCTTATTACCCAGATCTACCCATGTTTCCACAAAACCATAATGTCGGATAGAAAGTGCTCAGTGTTGGGGCCTCCCTGGGGCACAAGGTATTAAGTCGCAGCACCATGAAGCTATCGGCAGCCACTGCAGCACGAGTCAGATCCCCGGCCAGGGAGGGACCCACAGGGCACAGCAGACTTTTCCTGTCTCCCCGCTGCTCCCCTCAGCAGTGTCTGGCAGTAGATGCACCTGTTCTACTCCCCACTCTGTCTCTGATGAATCCTCTCACCCCCTACACCTCTGGCCTATACCCCAGTTCTTGTGTGCATAATTTTTTTTTTTTTTAAAAAAGGAAATGCCTAGTGTCGAAGGGTATCAATCATCCCCAAGGCATGAGGAATTCCTGGGTAACCTGGTGGAAATAGTAAAATGAAACTGACTGTGATTGTGGTGGAGAATGATACCTCAAGTCCTCCCAGTTTTTTATTCCCCAAACATGTTAGGCAAATTCAGGTGGTGACTGACACCTCTACTGTGGGCTGTGGCTTTAGGAGCTGAGGTCTCAGAGAGGGAGAATTTTGGTCTCCTACACAAAATCGTCTTTTTCCAAACTTGACTCACGGGCTCTGTTTCATTCTGGTCCATGAATATTTCAGTCCCGTGTCTATCAGCGGCTCCTTCCTCCTTCCCTCCTTCCTTCTTTCCTTTTTGTGTCCCTAGCGTGGTGGCTACTCCTTTGTGATATTCTTCCAGAGTCAAGTATCTCAAAAGTCTTCAATGTTCTTAAGTGACATGAGATAATTCTTGTGCTTATTTATCTGTCTCCTGAGATTTATTTGCAAGGGACTGGGGGAAAAATAGTCCTCATTCACCACCTTAATCAAAGACTCGCCTTTCTAGAAAACCTCACAAGGAAAAACCACATTAAATCAAAGCAAAACCAGCGCCATGTAAACACATTTTACAATGGGAGGAAATGAGCTTCTGTACATCAGACACACCCGTAAATGTGAAATGTGAGCGTGAGTCAAGCTCCCAAGATATTTGACCTGATTTTGCTCTACCTGGAATTAATGTAATCTGAATTCACCTAGAAGTAACCAAAATGTGTCGGCGTGCAGGTCCTAATTCCAGACTCTAACTGGAACCGAGAAGAGCACCCAGAAGCACGAGGGTAGCTGCTGAGCGCAGGACGTGGGCCCCAGCGGGGGCTCCGAGGACACCTCCGGCCCAGGCCACGGTTACGGGCACACCCCGCTCCCCACCGAGAACACAAACTCGGTAGCTCGGGATCTAACAGTGGTGAACGGTGCAGAGTGGACGGGAGGGTTGACCAACTTTGGGCGCCTGTGGGGTACTTGGTGAGGTCCCAGGGTGTTGGGTGCCCCAGTGTGCGCCCCGGAGAAGGGCGGTGGCCACCATCAGCCAGGTGAGCACACTGACCCCTGCAGGACGCAGCTGCTGAGGAGAACGTGGGCCCCAAGTCATCATGTGGAGACTTTCAAGAGACCATCCTGAAAGGTTCCAAGTAAAAATCCCTTCCCTGAAAATGCAAAGGAGCCAAACGGGAAAACGGCGGTGGGGCTTTTTAACAGTGTGAGAGCAGCAGGGTGCACGGAAGCATGCAAGGCAGCGCGTGCCCAGAGGGCTGTGTCCTGATCACACGTGCTCGTCCAGAGCATGGCAGGGCCTCAGATGACGTAGGAGGACCTCCCTGGGGATGCAGGGGTTAAGTCTCAGTGCAATCAAGCGATCCCTAGCCACAGCCACTGCAGCTCGAGTTCGATCCCCGGCCAGGGAGGGACCCACAGGGTGCAGCAGACCTCTCCTGTCTCCCCTCCGCAGTGTGTTTCAGCGGACCCACCTGTTCTGCTCCCCGCTCTGTCTCTGGGGAATCCTCTCACACATCCCCCACACCTCTGGCCTGCACCCTAGTTCTCATATGCATAAATAAAAACCTTTAAAAAAAAAAGAAGACACAGGACAGAGAATGGTGGGAAAGTTAACTGATTTGCTCAGCTGAGAATTCAGCAGGAAGGGCTGTTACTAGGTTTTAGTCAAGAAATTACGAAGTTCCTGTTAATCTAAAGGAGGGGGAACAAAAGGGCTAATTATTCTTTAACAACAGAGCAAGGTATGACCACAACTGTCCACCTCGGAGCTGCACACATGGCTTCCTCCATGGGAGACCTGGTGGGGAGCATTGGACTGGGGGTGGCCACGTTGATGTTCCCATAATGACAAAGGAAAAAACCTTAGTTTTTATTTTCAGGGTCTTACGGCCTTGAATGTTAAACGCTATGTGGAGGAAGTTTCTTGAGGTTCTGGCTCACCGTCGGCAGAGAGGACAGGGCCGAAACCACACCAAAAACTAGAACATTTTGCTCACTATGTTGAACGGGGAATCCTTTGGTTTGCTAGGATTTTTTTCTCTTTATTTGAGAATTTTGACGCTCATTTTTACAGTTCATTTGGAATGTCAGTTTATTTGTACTGTCTGATTTGGGGGCCAGGGTCAAGTTGGCTTCATGGGATGTTTTGGGAGATGTCCACCCTCTGCAGTTTTCTGGAAAAGTTCCTTTTGTGACAGAACAGGTGGGTTTCAAGGTGATTCTTTTAAATAAGTCA
This sequence comes from Galemys pyrenaicus, assembly GCA_019455555.1. Classification (NCBI taxonomy): domain Eukaryota; kingdom Metazoa; phylum Chordata; class Mammalia; order Eulipotyphla; family Talpidae; genus Galemys; species Galemys pyrenaicus. Next base: position 3,049,884 of record JAGFMF010011663.1, on the reverse strand, counting down.
GGAAGTTAAAGACGTACCGAATGGTTTTACGCATGTGTGGAAGAAAAATACACAGACAAAATGCAGCAGGAGTAGATCTTGGACTTAGCGAAGAACTTAAGCTCGCTGGGGGATGGAAAAGGGGGTGTCTGGGAGTGGGCACAGGTGGTTTGGTGCAAGGTGAGTGGAACATGCACACATCTGGAGTGGCCAATACGTCACCCCAAAATAAAAAACTGTGCATGAAAAAGTGAGTGAAAAATGAAGGGGAATAGCCTTTTCTTCCTTCTCTTATTTTTTGACAGGAATAGGAAGGGCTGGGCTGGACTCACACCCAAATCAACCACACGTCACATGAGGTTGTAGAAAAGCAACTGCTATTTCCCATAGTTTATTTTTCGGTGGGAGAGAGTTAAAGAGTAGGCTCAGCTGCGTTCCCGAGGCTTTTTTTCCCTAATTCCCTATGGGTTTTCATTCTTTACGGGTTTTCATAGATAATTATGCATGAGGAAAATATTTTTTCCTTTGGAAGTTGTTTTTCTTGTATTGTTTAAATGGATGGTGGTCATTAAGTTTCCTTCCTGTGCTTATTAATGAGTTTTATGAGGCCCGGGTGACCTGGGACTGGACTGAAGATGGATCAAAATGACCCTGCGTGCGTGCAGGTGGCAAGAAACTAGGGGTTGAGCTTTACAGAGGAGAAGAACGCCCGTGCAGCTGGAGAAGCAACATTATTCCCGACGACACTCGAGCGAGTGCTCGCCGACACCAGCGGGCAGTGTGTGACAACGTCCGAGGCCTGGAGCGAGCAGGATTTGCTCGACTGCACCCAGGGGAGCGGATGGAATTTAGGGGGTCTCATGTGCACAGTCATGTTCTTTCCTCTTTGGGCTCTGAGACGACTGGAGAACTACTGGGGACAGGAGGACCCAGCACTGGGAAAATGATCTTTCCCCGACACCATTCCCAGTCACTGCTCCTCTGTGTGCTCCGGAGTCGACCGCTTCCTTGTCCGGCAGAGCCGGCACGCGGTGTCCTTATAGACGCAAAGGCCGTCGACTATTAAATAGACAGTGACGGTGGGGAGGGCCGGGCAACCTGGAGGCAGATGTGGGGCTTTTCCTGTCATCAGCTGCGTCTCTCTGAGCCTCAGCTTCCCCACCTGCCTAGAAGCGGCCAACCAGACTATGCTGCAGTGCTCACAAGAGGACAGCGTCCCATTTAAAGGGTTCGCCCCCCTCAACACAAACTGGGCACCACCTAGAAGTCTGTCCTCAAACTAACCCTCAAACAACAGGCCTGCACGCCAGGACGACCTGACGCCAAGTCTAGAACTGGTCTCTCCAGCATAACATCTCCAGATCCTTCCTCCACGTTCTCACTTGCAAAGTCTGTAGGTTTATGGCAGCGCCTCGGGTAACAGTCCCTTGGAAGAGTCTGGACAGTCAGAGCCGCTGCGATGAGGCAATGAATAAAGACCAAGGCCTGGTCCCGGGTGACGCAATGCGGGTTTCTGACACGCAAGAGCCAGAAAGGTGGAAAGGCGTGTTGACACGAACTCTCTTCCCAACCCATGCATCTGTTCAGATTTGCCAGGGATTTCTCTGGAACGAGACAGACGTACTGCCTTTCCAGGGTGGGCGCCTCTGTCCTGGCGACTTCCTACACCACTGCGTCTAGCAAAGACCAACACCTGTCACAGACTACCCCGCTCCGGGGTGGAAGACGACGCGGGGTTATCAGCCGCTGGCCTTCTGCAGGCCCTAACGTGAGTCAAAGGCTTGGAGATGTTCTTTAGCATCACCTAAAAGCTCACCGGTGCCGTGATGGGCAAAGAGGTCTCAGTTGCGGAGAGCTCGTTTCTGTTCTGAACCACAGGAGAAAGGGGCGCCAGGAGAGAGGCTGGCACAGCCTGTGTGCCCAGGAGTCAGCAGGCACCGGGCCTGCTGATGGCGTGTGCTGTGGTGAACCTGCTTAGAGCCCCGCTGCCGCTGCCGCTTTTAAAGCTACTGACGCTGGAGGAGAGCATAGCTAAGCGACGTGCACAGAAAAGCGTAGTAAGATGCATGGACTTCCAAGGCCGTGCTGTTCCGAAGTCCAGGCTTCTTAAAACAGCATCATGCTCAAAAATCACAGGCTTTGATGTCTCAAAGAGACTCATTCATGTCACCTCCAAGCCATTTTCTGGCTACGTCATCTTTAAATGGCATGACCGCTCTGTTACTTAGAATCCAAATGGGTAATTGGACAGAGAAGACTCACTTGCAGAAGAACAAAGACAAAACAAGCAAAGAGTCGTCATCGGGTCCTGGCACACATCAGGCTCTCATCAAATGTTGGCTGGTAGGACCTCACCCAGCCTCTTTTTGAGGATCGGTCCCTTGTAGAAAAGCAGAGGGAGCGGCACGCTGCCACCAGGAGAGGGTAAAACATGGCTGGGCGCCTCCCTGGTGGCGCAGCGGGTTGAGCGCCGCACTGTGAAGCATCCACGGCACAGCAGCGTGAGTTCGGTCCCCAGCCAGGGAGGGGACCCCAGGGTGCAGCAGACCTCTCCTGCCTCGCCTGCTGCTCCCCTCAGCAGTGTGTTTCCATCAGTCTGTCTGTTCTGTTCCCCACTCTGTTTCTGGTGGATCCCCTCACCCCCCATACCTCTGGCCTGTACCCCAGTGCTTGTATGCATAACTAAATACATCTTTAAAAAAATGCTGAGCTGGGAGCTGAGTCACACTTGCAGTGAGTGTGTGATTGTGGCTAAGCAAGAGTGCCCCCGCACTAGGAAGCCTTCGACCTTCTGAATGTCATTCCAGAGTTCTAGGCTTTGCAAAGCATGAGGCTGGACTCTCTGCCGCTCAGCAGAGCTCCTGGCGTCAGCTGTCTAAGAAGTAGCATGTGCCGCTGCAGCCCGAGTCAGGGAGTAAGAGAGACGTGGGTTCCAAATTCAACTCTGACTCTGAAGATCTATCAAATCTTTGGCAAGTCAGTCAATCCCCCAAATGAGGATAAGATAATTTATAGAGATGTTAGCATTAAAAATAATCGGTGTAAGGCACTTATGAGAATAGGAGATGGTGCCAAGTTCTCTCGTGCCAGCTGCTGCGTTCCTGTGGCTGTGGCCTTGGCCAACACTCCTGGAGGGCCAGCACGGCTCCCGTGAGGCTCACGCTGGCACAGGGAGAGTGTGCACCTCGCCACGCCTGCCACCTGCACTGCGAGAGGCGCCGCAGTTGAATACACCAGCAGGAATCAAAAATAAAACAGAACACACGGCAACGAAACAATGCAATGTCTCCTTATCATGGAGAGCTGTGCATACAGAAGGAATTATCTTATGTTTACTGAAACGGACATTCTACTCATGGCACCACTGCATTAAGTGTGCTCTAGAGTGTGAAAACACGAAGTGCCAGAGTATCCCTGAAACTTCCCGACGCTGGAATCCAGCTCTTCCCAAGCCCGGTCCCCCTGGGAACCATCAGTGTCTCATTTTCTTTTTAATTTATGTATTTTAAAAAAATATTTATATATGCACACAAGAAGTGGTGTGCAGGGGCTGAGAGTCCCCAGAGACAGAACAGTGGGACCCACTGAAACACACTGCTGGGGAAGCAGCAGGGAGACAGGAGAGGTCTGCTGCGCCCTGAGGGTCCCCTCCCTGGCCGGGGATCGAACCCGTGCTGCAGTGGCTGCAGATGCTTCATAGCGCTGCACATTAACCCCTGCACCTCCTGGGAGGCCCTCTCCAGTATCTCCTACAGACTGTTTCTCCGCCTTCTTTCTGCAAGTGTTCATGCCAGCCGTCTCTCGATCCGCCTGTCTCCTCCTCCACTGGGCCCAGGCCCCAGACGTGAAGAGGCCGTGGATCAAGGGCAACAGGAAGTGGCCTTCCCAGTGTCCACTGTGCCCTCGCTCTGCCTCTCCTGGCACTGACACATCTTTCTGCGGCTTGAAGGCTGGGACCCCCTGCCTGTAGTGGCGCCATCAGTCCACACGGCACTGCTGAGCTGGTCCCAGCCCAGGAGCAAGCACAGAGGGGGCACGGGGGGGGGNGGGGTCGCCGTTGGCATCCCAGGCTCAGCCCACTTGGGTGTCAGAGGCTCACACGGAAAATGGCCACATCGCAGGTCAGACAGGACACCCGTCACATGGGCGTAACGAGCGATGCGTCCCTCCCATAAAATAGGCCAGCTGGGGCCCTGCCGCCGACTCGGGGGGAACGGCGGCCCCTCCTGCATGGAAGCTGATCTTTGCCGCGTGCAGCAGGAACAGCCTCAGTAAATCCCGTGCCTTCTGCACTCCTGCCAACTTAAATTTCAACGTCATCAATTTCTGCCCCTTGCTAAAAACACCAGGCAGCCTTAGAAATAAAACCTTCACAGAAAGTCAGTCCTGGCCTTCACCGTGGGAGGTTCTCAAGTGGGCTCCCTGGGCCAGGCGTGGGTGATAGATTCTGCTGCTGGTCCAAGCTGCTGTTCACATGGGCGCGCACTTCAGGAGAAAGAGATTGGGGCCCGAACCATCTCACCGGACGACTCAGTGCAGGCGTTCCAAGTGAGAAGTCCACACCTCTGCCCGGGCACCCTTCTGCACGTCCGTTACAGTTCAATGGAAAGTCATATGTGAAACCAGCAAAAGGGCCTTGAAATACTTGAGAGAAAAATACAGGTAGAAACGTACGCCGGTAATACAAACATGCGCTTGGATCATCGACTGTTAATTACACGTCACGTCTTTCAACTGAGCCTCCACCCACCCCCACCTGTCAGGCAGAAGCCAGACCACCACAGCCCCTCGCCTGGAAATGGGTCCCTCCCAGCCTCACCCCTCTCCCATCTTCAGCCAAACTCCAAGACTTGCTCACCTGACTCCGTAGCAGCATCTCGACTCGGCCCTTTCCCTCCATCCTACCACCAGGCCCACCCAGCCTCCCGCCTGTCCCTCTGCAGTGTCCACCCTCCCGCCAGGACCGCCCAGCCTCCCGCCTGTCCCTCTGCAGTGTCCACCCTCCCGCCAGGCCCGCCCAGCCTCCCGCCTGTCCCTCTGCAGTGTCCACCCTCCCGCCAGGCCTGCCCAGCCTCCCGCCTGTCCCTCTGCAGTATCACACCCTTGGAGCGACTCGGTCTCCAGTCTCGCCTGCTTCGGTCTTTTGTCACCTTTTGCCCTGATGTCACCCTTCAGATGCACGTCAGGCCCTGGCCCTGCGGCTCAGCACCTCGGTACAAGACTCAGTTGCCCTGGGAGGCTGAGCCCCACCCCGCCCACCTGCACCTTGAGCAGCGCCTGTGGCAACCTCAGCTCCGTCTCCACTCGGGCCTCCGCTCAGCTGCGGCATCTGAAGGCCACCCTCTCCCCTGCACCGCCACCAGGCACGCCCGCCCCTTCTCCTCCAGGTGGGCTCACTGCTTACATCTCCAGCATCATTCTGGAAGAATCTTTGTAGGACTCCTTCCACACGGCCGGTGGGGGTGTCCACCTGCGTCCACTTGGCAGCCACCACACCGCTCCTGCCGGCCTGGCCCTCGCTGTCACTGTGCCTGGACTATGGCCAGGCCTCCCGGCCACTGTGTCCACTCAGGCGCCCTGGACCCAGCAGCGGCGGTGCCCTGATAGTGCACTGCATGCAAGGGATGCCACAGGACGCACCGAAACGGGGGTGCCTCCAGCCAGAAACCGATTGCAGCAACGAACCTGAGGCTCATTCAGCAAATATCGACTCTCTTATGACCTGAGCGCCTGCGGCCCGCGACTTACACCTTTCTACGAGCCAGTGTCAGACCTCGCCTTCCAGGTGGCTAAAGGCGCGTGCCGTGGGCATTGAGATGACATGAGCTGGCTGACACACCTGGCGTCAAACTCTTTAGAAAGGCTCCACCGTGACCAAAAGCCGTTAGGGACTTAGGTAATGTGCGAAGTCGCTTGGCCACTAAGTGATTGTATTTAGTGGACTGAAGTTTTATCATTTCAATGTTTCAAAATACATATGAGATTGAATCTCCAGGGTGGAAAAACCTCATGCCCCATGTAATGTAAAAAATACATATATATTGCTTTTTACAGTCAGAGAAGCATTGAAGTATCTTTGTAGCTAAAACAGTTCAGCTTTGATTTTCCGTTCATCTAATTTAAGGGAAGCTAAACAGAGTTAATTTAAAAGCAGGAGATAAAAACATAAAAAAGACAAATCAATTCTAGATGAGAAGATTGCATTTATAATAGAATCGCAGGCATGCGCCGCAAGGTGCTGGGCAGAGTAGGGAAATGGTAATAATTGCTTGCCGTGGTATTGCTTTTCTCTAGATTAGTATTACCTGCCTATGATTTTTTAAAAAATTAATCAAAGAGAGATACAGATGGAAGTTCCCTTTTTACTGGCAAGTGAGTTGATTCACTGGTATGTCAAGTCTGTATTTTTAGCATGTGATACCGAATACAGCAGATGAGATGGAAGCATGCCCTAGCTCCTTCCGCAGTGAACAGTAACCGCAGAGAGGAAATGCTGGAACATCAGGCTTGGGTCACTGCAGACCCTCTGGGCTAGTAAGTCCATGGACACTGGTTATTTTTCCTATAGAGAATCACAAGTCTCAGCACAAAATAGCTAAATTTCAAATTAGCGAGCTTGAACTCAAACCATGTTGTGCCAAGTTTGGTGGCATGGGGGAGGGGCGCTAAAAAGTTCATCAGAGGTGGTGCAGGATTTAGTCAAAACACTACCTTTATTGCAGCCTCAGTAGAACACACTGTGCAAAACAAGAATAATCCTCCTTGGCTTCTGAGTTTTTACTTATGTCTCCTCATAGCTTTCCTTGGTGATGAAATTTCAAAGTATCCACTTTCTTAAATTAATTTAACTTCACATCAAGCAGATGGCCGGCAAAGTGAACACAACTGTATCTCAGCACAAGGCCAGAAGGGAAGTACAAGAGGGAGTGTGGCTTCCTTTTTTTTTTTTTTAAAGATTTATTTATGCAAACACGAGCTGGGGTACAGGCCAGAGGCGCAGGGGGTGAGAGGAGTCACCAGAGACAGAGCGGGGAGCAGAACAGGCAGATCCACTGAAATACGCTGCTGAGGGGAGCAGCGGGAGACAGGAGAGGTCTGCTGTGCCCTGTGGGTCCCCTCCCTGGCCAGGAATCGAACCTGTGCTGCAGTGGCCGTGGAGGCTTCACAGGGCTGCGACTTAACCCCTGCACCACCAGGTAGGTCCCGTGGCTTCCTTGTCATTCTATCTCAGTTTTGCATTTAGTGCAGAGTCACAGATATCCGCCCAGAGGGCTCACTTGACTCTGATCTTCATCTCTTAGTCCCTGAGACCATTTTTGAAATGAAAAGGAACCCTAGCATTGCTCACGGAACCGGCCCGAACACATGATGAGTCCACGGCCCGCTACCCGAGCTGGGCTGCAGATGGAATTACTGCTGTACCGGGCTGCGTCACACCGCCCAGGTGGGAGCTCCTTACTCACTGTCACAAGCCAGTGTCCGATCTCACTTTCCGGTGGCTAACGGAGCAGTGTGTCATCGACACTCGGATGACATGACCTGGCTGCACGCTGGCGTTAGTGAAACTCTTTAGAAAGGCTGCACCACGATCAGAGGCTGCTGGAAATCTGTCCCTCTAAGTGGACAGCCAGCGCCTGCCCTGGCTGCCGCCGCCTCCGGGAAGGACCCTGTGTCCCGGCACAGACGAGGTCTTGCTTGCAGGCGTGCGATTCTGTTACCTGGCCGGACAGCCCAGGCTGGGAAGCTACGACCTGCCCACGCAGCTACGTGGTCCGGCGCCTCTAATCTGGCCCGGCACCCCCTGGGGGAGGTGCGTGGTGGCACGGTCCCTCCTTCTCATAGCGAACGTGGGATGCAGACAGAACAAAGTACAGGAGCAGAGGAGCCGAGATCTCCAGTTAAGAGACACAGAGAGAGACGGAAAATAAAAACGGCTGAACCCAAGGTGCAGCAACAGCAGAGCGCACGGCTGCGCAGCGGCTACAGGACTCGGCTTCCTCACTACCGCGGTCACAGGCGTCGCCTCAAAACAAGTCAGCCACGTCCGGTTCCCCACGGAAACTGACCCCAGGCCTGCGGGCCCTCCCTCGCACCGCCTGGCTGGGTCACCGCTCCGTGCACTCAGCGGAGCCCAGCACAGCTCCTTACGTGCTGCCGACGCTCCCTCGAACTGCAGTACCGGCTGCGGCTCGCTGGCAAGCCTCTGTCAAGCAGCACTCACCCAGCTACCCCAGCTGCCTTCTAGGCCACACAGTGCCCTAGAAACGGCTCCCCAGACTGCCGGGCCCCCCGCAGCGGGTAGCCTCCTGCAGGCCCGGTGCCCGAGGGCTCCGGGGCGGCACTTCCTACCTGCTCTCCACCGCTGCTCTCTGCACCTCGGTGCACCGCCGCGCTCCTTGTGCCCTCAGACACCTGCCCCGTCTGCCTCCGTCTCGCTCGGATTCTCCAACACCAAGTCTACGACACGACCGCGCCCCTCAAACTTGCAAGCAGAAAGTCGAGTAATTCCTAATCCACCGTACCTAGTTGATCTCTTTCCCTCCCGTCTTGCTTGGCCTCTCTTCTCTGAAACTCTCCAAAGAAGGGCTAACATCTTACACGCCATTCCTGCCAACCTATTTGCGAGAAAGTGCGTTATCCGCCGAACCCCGCCGGCAACTGATTCCACGGCTGTCTCTTCTGCAGCTCTGGACGCTCAGGGCCCTCGGTCTGTGACCCGGAGCCCAGGACCCCCTGTGCAGTTCACGTGTAGCCTGCGGGTCACAGAGTGCTCCCTCTGTGTTGGACCCATGGTGGCAAAGGCTAGTGTGACGTCTCTCACGGCCACGGACATGCAATGGCCACATGTCTGTCCTTGAGATGCCCCTACACTCCACTTTACAGAACGTCCATCCACAGAAGAGACCGACGGGATGTGCCACTTGAGAAAACCAGCAGCCCTGACAGTACCCTCGACCACACAGTCTGCAAACCCCAGCAATCAGGGAACAGGGACCGCGGCTGTCGCTGGCTCCGCTGCCGCTGGGGGCCGGGAGAGCACCTGTTCTAACAGCTGCTCAGGACCGCTGTGTTAAGCGAGGAGACCCCAGCATCACGCGCCTGTCCTCCCCAGTCCCCTTGCCCCTCCCTATGGCTGTCTTCGTCCCGGGGGTCCCACGTGATTTAAAGGGGAGCTCTCTGCTCGCCGCCGTGACATTCCGACCGTGCCACACATGTGACACCGCCTGGCCCCTCGATCCTGTGTGCAGGGGATGGAGTGACAGCCCTTGTCCTCTGCAGGATGGGACATCCCCACTCGTCAGACATGCCCTGCGTGCCCCCGGGGGCGGAGAGCAAACATGCTCGGTCCAGATGCCCAGCCCGGCTCCGTCCCGCTCATGTCTGGCGAGTGTCTGAGCGCAGCAGTGGCAAACTCAGGTGGAACCAGGTCACTAGCAGAAATCAAATGTGGTCCAAGCGCCCAAACCAAAATGGACCTTCTGCCAAATGAGTCCAACTGCAGCCCTCACTTCAGCTGAGCGCCATGCTTGTGCCAGCTCAGCTGTGGCCATTATTCATTTGTTAATTGCTGCCCTGTTCTTGGAAATGCACAGGCATCCCATTCATTTAGAGCCTTGTTTTCTTGAAAATTATCATCTACACAAATTTGGACTTTTTTTCTTAGTTGCCTAACATAATAATGTCCAAAGAGTTTGAAAACTCAGGCATCTGATGAGAAAAGAATTGGCCCATGAGTGGGGTCAAAAGGGAGCCAGACTGTTCCCGAAAAGAACAAGAAGAAAAATATCTTAATTACCTTATTAAAGTTGTTACTGACCTTCTCGGATTCTTTCTAATTTGATTTTCTGAGAAATCGGAATTCTGAAGAAAATACCTAATATTTTCATATTCGATACAAATCACTGTTTTTAGTTAAAACCATCACGGGGTGAACTCTGCCTGAGTGAGTGAATGAACAAAGTAGCAAATGAGCTGAATTAAGGAGGAAATAGCTGCCTGGGTAACACAGTCCAAATACATTTTCCAAATAGAGTTTTTGAGAAGTTAATTATTTTCCAGGCAGGATTATGCTACACACTATATAATTTGGATTGTGAGGGAAAGTACCAATAAATGCCACTAGATATTCCAAATGGGGGCATCTGAAAGCAAACTCAGACCATTCTCATATTATTATTGGATGGAAAGATGTAAGTTAGGGTTTTGCATATCATTTCATGCATCTAGTAACAACCGGAAACTTTATTTAAAAAAAAAAAAACTCAAGTACTATATATAGGAAATCATTGAAAAGTCCCCCTCCATCGCTGATTGTTTGTTTCACCACCATAATTTCACCCATCTCACAAAATATTTGAAGGAATTCAGAGCAAACGAAAGTAAGGTAAACTAGCTCAGTGAATGAGGAACCTTCAGTATTTTCAAGGTCAGAAAAAAACTAAGCCAAAATGGAAACAGTTTCCACAACCGAAATCCTTCAAAGACCAAAGCGAGAAGCCACGTCTCTACCGCTGTAGATGTCTAGCGCACTATGAACTTTCTCTATTAGACGAGGCAGAAAACCCATTTAAAACTTGGAAGGAAGAGTCCACACCTCTAAACAAAAACCAAGCTCCTAGAAAGGGACTCAGAACTTGCTAAAACAGGACTTGGGTCACCTGCAAGTGGCGGTAGGTCAGATGCGGGAGGGGTCGGGGTCAGCAGATAGTCCCAGAAGGAGGCCCCTGGGTGCAGGGTTTCAGAGGCAGAGTATCAGCCACGTTCCTCCTCTTTGGAAAACAAAGCCCCGGCGTGAAGACGCCAACATACTCCAGGCCAGTGCTCCCGACGAGCGGACGCAGGAAGCCAGCGGTCCATTTCTTGGCTACTCTAACCTAGGGAAAGTCCCCACTTTGTGTGCAGGTCAAACATTTTATTTTCCCGCTACATTATAATTAATCAATTTACGTGAGCACTACGTTAGGATCTGACATCTACGTATTTTGGAAAAATGGGCCTGGGTAAAATGAAACATGTCTGTATTTACCAAGAATCTTGTAGGTTTTACTCCTTGGGAAGACAAGGTACGGCCTTCATCCCCAGGAAGCGAAATTAGAGGAAAATATTTCAGGCACTTACAACAGTACCCGGAACATAAATAACAGCCATGTCCCCTTGTCTGAGCATTGTAACTGTGACGCTATGTGGCATCACATTGCCCCACGCCAAGTTATATCGCGTCATGCTCTGCCCTTGTATGTCATGCTATGGCATGTTAAGCCTATGTCATAATGACTACAGACCTGGGCTCTGGATGAGACAGACATGGCTTTGAGTAGCAGACATGCCAATTTTTGCCCATTTAACTTTGTGAATGTAGCTCCATTTTGGGAGCCTGAGATGTTCCCACAGCACGTTAGAGAAATGACAGTTCTTCCTTGAGAGGGTTGTTGCCATGGTTAAATATTTCTCAGGGGGGACTATTGATTGCATGATACAAAATAAACATTCCAATTTTTTTACAAAAAAAGCAGAGATACTACCATTGCTTGCTATGAAAGTAAGACACAAACTACTTAGCTAGCAATAAGCAACTAAATGCCACTGTTAGGTGGGGCATTTGTGGAGGTCGGGAGTAGATTCTCAAAGATACTGTCAGGGCTACAGTCTTTGCCATGTGCCCATGTGTGTGTGTCACATTCTGGCTTCGCATTTTCCACTTTTGAGGAGGTAGTGCTGAACAAGCACCATTCCTTGGTAATTGTCAGCACGCCCTCTCAGAGCCCAAAGGACATTACGTATTCCGTCTGTACTCTTGCCTCCTCGGGGAGCCTTTCAGCCCAGGTTACATGCGCTGGATGAGCTAGAAGTAATGTGCCATGTGATGTTGAGTCACCATGATTTGGGAGTTCTTTCTGCAGTGCAGATCAATGAAGTCTGACTCACAGAGTAACATTTTCTAAACAGAAAAATTGATAAATGGCCATACTATGGCAGAGGGTGCATTAGTCAGGTCATACACCGCAACCAAACACCCGTCATAGAACGGTGTACACTGGCTGGCTTAAGCAACAGAAATTTATTTTCTCAGTCTTGGAGGCAGCAACTCCCAGATCAGGTGTCAGCATGTTGGGTTCTGGTGAGAGCTCTTTTCCTGCATTACAAACGGCCAACTTCTTCTCACTGTGTCCTCATAGGGCAGAGTCAGAGAGCAAAGACCTCTCTGGCATCAGTTCTTCTAAGTAAACCAACCCCATCATGAAGGTTCACTCTTACATCCTCTTCTAGATCTAATTACTAACCAATGTTCTACCTCCAGATACCTTCACATTCAGGGAATCAAGACTTCCACATACACATTCAGGGGCTATACAGCCTACAGCAGAGCATAGACCTAGATCTGTAGAGGCAGACAAAGGTAAGAACCTCGTGTTGGACTTCAGAAACAAGTAGCAGGGGCCTCCCTTGTGGCGCAGTGGGTTAAGCAACGCACTATGAAGCAAACCACAGCCACTGCAGCATGAGTTCGATCCCTGCTGCCGGCCAGGGAGGGGGCCCACATGGTGCAGCAGACCTCTCCTGCTGTGTCCGCTGTTCCCCTCAGCAGTGTACTTCCGTTGATTTGCCTATTCTGCTCCCTGCTCTCTGTGGTGAGTCCTCTCACCCCCCCCTACCCACACCTCTGGCCTGTATCCCAGTGCTTGTATGCATAAATAAATAAATCTTTAAAAAAAAAAACAAAACAAGTAGCAGCAGATAACAGTGGTGAAATGGTCAGGGGTTTTGAAAACACTTGCCACAAAGAATCTTAATTTGATGGGCTCTGCATCATCCCCAGTCTTAACATGAACAAAGGAACCAGATCTAGGGACCAACACACAGGCCTGGTGTGATGGGATCGTGTGACTAAATGTCAGCATACCCCTGATGGTGGAGGCGGGCGACAGCAAGCTGGATACAGAAGGAAAGGCATGCCTGGCGTATCCCTGTACCCTACAAAAGTGACTCAGGAGACAGAGGCCACCAGTGCTGCAGGCTGCTGAATGCTGACAGGTAACGATGGACACACCTTGTGCAAATGTCACCTCTCTGATCTGTTTTGTTTCTGTTTATTTCGTTTCCTTAATTTGGTCTTGTTCCCAGTCTGACTTTTAGACACATAGACACACACATATGTATGCAATTTTATTGTATTATAAATTTTACATATTTATAGGTTACATTTTATATTGTACATTTTAGAGTATATTTTATATGTTATATAGATTATATATATAATGTTATATAGATTATAAATCATATATATATATATTACAAATGTAATGGATATTTTTTCTTGGCTGAAGAGCCTTTCAGTCTCAACAAATAGCTTGACTTTGCTTCAAAGAATAAGTTATCCTGAAAAAATTTCACTTATTAAAGTGTGAAATTGGATAAGTAAGGATATATCAGGGATCAGAAGACTGTGCTCTGAGTTGATACATGTCTCCCATGAGAACACTTGAGGACTATTTATCTCAAAGAAGACATATTCTTGTAAGATAAAGCTATGGGCTACAAGCAAATCACGTCACATGTGACATCATTACATCAGCCAGCACCTAGTCTCTAGAAGGACTAAGCACTACAAAGACCCTCATAATACTTATTCAGTTGCAATTATAGGTCCAAGAATCCATTTCCTAGATTGGTATGTATTTGCACACAAACCATGCAGGATTAGAAGGAAAAAAGCCCTAGGAGATCTCAAAAATCTGGAATTAGAGAGAAGTTAGGGGGCTACTAACAATGAACAGTTCAAGTTCTAGATTAACAAGTCACCTTGGGAAAGGCCTTCCTGATAAAAGCCAGACAGAAATTGAGTAGCCAACCCACTAGCAGACGGGAACTTGAGACCATTTGCTAAAATGGTCTACCACCTGAAAAAGCTGCTCGCTGTATATGTAGAACAGCCAGAGTGGCAGAAACAGCAATACCAGGCTGCCAGAATTCCTGGTGAAAGAGGGGGTTGTGGCTCCGGGGGAGGTGAGAATGAGTAACAGTTGAGGAGGCCCCACATCTGCACTATCTTAGAAACATTAGAAAAGAAGAGAGAGGCCAGATTGTGGAAGTAAAGATAAGGAAACATATGGAAACTTCAACAAAAATAAGAACCTGAACTGGAACTCAAAAGCCTGCAGTAACCAGACCAGAAAGGTACGTCAAGGTTTACTGGAAACACCCAAGACAGTGTTATCTTGGCAAGTTCAAATCCTTCGCTGCTTCTTAGTTGAATTTGTGTGGCATAAAGTTCAACAATCCCAGCAGAATAAGTAACTGGAAGTTTGAAAGCAGTGAGAAGTTTTAGCTTGTGCTCCTTATGAGGCAGAAATCAGAGTTTGAACCCCTCCAAATATAAAAGATTTAGCAAACAATTTAGGATCTCAACTTAGAAACAAAGAGTAAAGGCTCACAGCAGATTTGAAGACAAAACTGAAATAATTCATGCCTCTCTAAGTTCAAGGTAATTGGCTGGGTTTTGAATAGCATAGTACAAAAAAACATATATCCTTTGAAGAAAGATAACAGGTTCCAAAATAGCTATAATATATTACTTTTAACTTCTAGTATAAGCTTTTAAAAAACAATTTGAAAATGTGATTCATAGCCAAGAGAAAACAATCAATAGAAACAAATTACCCAGTTGTTAGAATTAACAAGGAAAGACTATAGAGAAGCTATCATAAATACATTTAGAACTGAAAAGGTGGTCAAATGAGGAATCTTAGTAGAGAAAAGGGAACTATGCAAAATGAGCAAATAGAAATTTTAGAACTGAAAAAAAAATCACAGTGTGGAAATAAACATTTACTTAACAGAAACCTGAAGGCAGCCAGAGAAAGTCTCATAGATCTGGGAGACAAGTAGACTTTATGAGTGAAATAAAACAAAAACACAAGACCAGAAAGTCAAAATGAGCAGCCACAATGACCTGCAAGACATTCTAAAACCATAAAATTTGTGCACAATTAGTCTCAGGAAGAAAGGAGAGAGAAAATGGGATGGAAAGCCATATTTAAAGAAGTACTAGCTAAAGATTCTACAATTCCAGGAAAACACATCTACACACAGATCCAGGAACATTAACAAACCAAATCAGAGTGACTGCAAAGGAAACCAAGCCTACGTTTCCATAGATAGTGATTTACCTGAAAACCAAAGGCAAAAAGAAAGCCATCAGGGAAAAACATCACATTACATGGAAAAGAACAATGACGAGGAATCACAGACTTCTCTTCAGAAACAATGGCAGTCAGGGGAAAATGGAATCCTGTTAAAATGTTAAAAAATGAACTAGTAACTACAATTTCACATTTAGGGACAAAACATATAAATAACAGTCACAAGCAACAAAAGAAAACATCTAAGACAGCTGGTAGCAGAAATGCATCTAAGAAATGAAAATAGATGTTTGCTCAAATAGAAAGCAACAGCATCAAACCAAAACAGAAATGGTAAATGAGTAAAATAAAGCCTATTTTTGCTTAGCTGTTGCAAAAGATAACAATATTCAATGCAAAATTTAGCATTATCATATGGGATATAGATATAAAATATACATTGATGTAAAATACCTGACAACCTATCACAAAGGAAAGGAGCCAGCTAACTGGATTTATGATTTTGCCAGTTTCTTACAGTTTACGTGAAGTGGTACAAGACTCTCTCTAAACAGACTGATAAGTTATAAGGATGTGCATATCTATTCATAGGAAGAAAATTACAAAACAAAAACATTACCATTAAAAGTTATGAAAGCAATTTAGCCAAATGCTAGGAAAACAATCTAATATATGGTTAATTCACCCCCAGGACAAGATGTGAAGGGAGATTTTTTTTTTAAATTTAGAATATAAGAAAATGATAGACTATCATCACACATGGCAAATGGTTATATTGCATAGAACTGCACTTAACACTCAAATGAACTGAGTACAAAATTAAGACACAATTATATGCTGTCTACAAGATCTGCACTTTAAATATAAAACTCAGTAGGAAATAGAAAAAGATAAATCATATAAACAGTAAGCATAAGCTGGTAGACTATATTAATATCTGACAAGTCTTCAAAGAAATGCAAATTAAACAAAATGAGATGCAAATAGGTACCACCAGAATAGTTAAATTTAAAAAGACTGGCAACGTCAAGTTGAAGGCGTTACGAAGCAAGTGGCTGGAACTCTGTTTGGCTGGAGTAAGTACAGCATGCCTGACTTTGGAGGATAGATTTTATTTTAGTCTTAATAAAGTTCAACACAGTTACCCTACAGTCTCATGATTCTGCTTCTAAGCGCTGACCCCAAAGTGGTGAACTACTGCTCCAAAAAGACTGCAAGAGCATGCATGCGGCTTCCCAGCAACCCCAAACCGGAAACACAGACGTCCACCAACTGGAGGGTGGACAGACATCGGGATGTGTGTGCAAGATGGAATCTGACTGGCACTGGAAAGGAAGAAACCAATAATGTGCACAACCACGAGATGATTCTCAAAAGCATGTCCAGCAGAACACACAAAATAGTACATGGCTTAGTATCGTCTCTGATTACACGTTAAGAACAGGCAAAATAAATCTCCTGTGATAAAAATCAGGCACCGTTTGCCTTTAGCGGGGTGACTGGCTGGAGGAGGGCCCGAAGCTTCGCGTTGATGGGCGGGGCCCATGAGAACATGAGTTATCTCCTCCTAAGAGACATGGTTATGCAGGCGGATACATCTCCTGACTCATGGAAATGTACTTTTTAAGATCTGAGGGATTTCACTGTAAATTTTTCTTCAATGAGAAGAATCACATTCCCAAATAATGATAGAGCTGGAATTTTAAACCTCCTCTATATTCAAGTCTCATGCTTTTTTCACTGTTGCACACTGCACTCGTTGACATTAAACTGTGCCAGGGATTTTAGACTATGATTTAGGTTGGTATTTTTGGCTTATGAAAAACTACCCTATTTTTGCTTTCCTAATAGCAACATCTTCCCCTTGGACAGTTTTCTTTCTGTGGGAGAAAAAAATCAAGTGAGCCCCTGGGAAGCCGCATTGAGCTCTCTCAAACAGCAGGGATGCCAATTAGCACAGTTTCAGGAAGTGCCTGAACTTAAGTCTCAGGAGACATTTCCACAGTACCAAGCAAGCAGCCTGGAAACACCATCTTGGTTTCTAAAGCTGATTTTCAGCAGTCATCTAAAAGAGACCAGAAGTACACCCCACCAGAAAAGTTCACAAAGCCAGTGTGCTACGAAGGGATGTTCTCTAGCTCTGTCTGTTGTTCGACTGCATTTGTAAATCTACCTGGAAGACAGAAGTCAGCGAGAGGGCCTCCCTGGTGGCACAGGGGTTAAGTCTCAGCGCTATCAAGCTATCGCCAGCCACGGCAGAACAAGTTCGATCCCTGACCAGGGAGCTGACCTACATGGCGCAGCAGACCTCTCCAGTCTCTCTGCTGCTCCCCTCAGCACGGTATGTCAGTTGATCTGCCTGTTCTGCTCCCCACTCTGTCTCTGGGGAATCCTCTCACACACACACCCCCACCACACACACCTCTGGCCTATACCCCAGCTTTTGTATGCATAAACAAATACAATAAATCTTAAAAAAAAAAGTCAGCTAAAACCTTTTGCCTTCTGTGGAGAGAGAATTTTGTTTTTCTTTTACCATTTTAAACCTCTGAAATCCTCTGGGTCCAGTATATTTCTCCACTTCTTGTCTGTCCACTCAGCAGTGACCTGATGCCAATATTATAAGAGAGGACATCCTCAACCATTATTATGAGGACAGTGGCTCGAAACAAGTTCAAGCACAAACAAGGTCAGGTCCTGGCCTTAGGAAACTCACAGTCTACTAGCAGGTCAGGATAATTAAAAAGATAACGTTGTAATTTCCTAAGAAGTGCTGGAATAAAGAGGGGACACCAGCACCAGGAATGCGCGCCCTTTGCAGCTCTTTGGGCTTGCTTGTGCATGCCAAGCAGTTCTCCATGGGACGGGTGAGTCACTGCTCATCTAGCACGTTTGTCTGTCTCATCTCTTCCTTAAGCGGAAGATGTATCACATGCCTAACCCACACCCCAGGAGCCCACACAGACTGGGGACCTTTTTGCAGCACAAACAAATGGAGGCCTTCCTATGGTTATTCCCCATCTTAGCTGTCTTTGGAAATGGCACCTAAAAATATTGCCTAACAGCTTTCTCCACTAGAGCTATAATTTAATCTTTCTAAACAGTCAAAACCCAAAAATAAGGACACATATTTTCACCTTGAAGTTCTTGGGATAATGCCTTCCTTACTGTTTTGTAAGCTACATAATTATGTGTGACCAAAAATGGATGAATTTAATTCACAGATGAGAAAATGATACTCTCAAATCTGAACCTACATTTGAGGGTTGGTGGATCTGTCTAAATGACATCATCCTCATTTGTTTGCTAGCTCAAAAGTGATCCCAGGAATCACCAGCTGATTTATGGAACTGTGTTAGGTCTTGGAAACACTGAGTTTGATGTTCCAGGTTTAGAGACGTGTCTTTTACTGCCATTATTTTAACATGCAAAGGACCAAACAAATAACTATATACTAGGTTTGATATTGTTAATTCATTCATCTAGTCGTTCAAGTGCCATGGATTCCACTGCTTGGCACATCGTTCCCACATTCGTGACACATAAAGTTGAATCACTGGAAGACAGAAGCAGCTGTTACTGTGGAAATAAGGGAGCTCTGTAAAGAATTTAAAAATCATTCTGGCTAATCAGTTTCAATTTTGGAAATTAACAGCTGCTTTGAAAACACAAAATCCATACGCTTCGGGCTTTATTTTGCTTTTGTCCCTTTGCCATTTGAATGTTTGTCACCAGGATATAATAGCTGAGCACTCATACCATACTGGGTTTTCACCAGCTACCTAAGTCTTCAAAGAGATACAACAGCTCCCTCTTGACAGCTGCGAGTTCAGGTTTGGCAGATTCAAATAACGTGCAATGATGAAAGGAAGAGTCCCCGTAAGAACAGATGGTCACAAACGTTGGATGAGGTGGCAGAGTCCAGGGATTGGACATGGGCGCCAGGCCGCAGAATTTGCCAGTCCTGATGACCTCAGAGAAGCTGCTGGTGCTGTCAGGAGAATGGAGACCAAGTCGGCCAGCGTGGCGAGAAAGGAAGCGATGAGAGGTCCTATTGGTTGATAATATCCAGCCCAGCGGAAGTGAGATTCCTTCTTCCACTGCTGCTTTTGGCAATCCAGACGCGCCACTTCACACCAGCCCAACTGCTAGTGCATCGCCGCTCTCCTCAAACGTTCGCGAACACTGGGCTACAGGAGAAAGAAAGGTTCTGGGCTCGGTTCCAAGTTCTCCAACCAATACTCCTTCCACCCCGGGTTCCAGAGCAGTGGGTCTGACTGGAGAAGGGATGAAGGGCCTGTGCTTCTCCCGGTGGGCTGCTGTGCACAGACCCACACACAGGCCCCATTTCTGGTGGCGTTAGCCCCTCACACATGTCTGCATTCAGGCACAAAGTCCACCTTGAGCATCACATCAGTGGCGAGGGGGCAGCTCCCAACATCTGCAGACCATCCTGCCTTTTCAGCTGTCACAGGGGCCAAGTGCACTTCGTCCTGCGTGTCCGGGGTGCTTCAGATTGAACAAGGAGGTTCTGGAGATACAGTCAGACTCCGAATTCACACTGTAGCCTCATTTGTGCCACGTGCACACCTTTGGGTCCGTTCATAATCAACAACTGGGATGGAAGGAAGGGCAAGAGATGGATATGCACAACTCGTGATAAACCCTCACTTCTGCTTTCATTTTCCATCTACATAATGATTTTCATATAAGATCTGAGGCATAATAAAGAAAAACAGTAGGTCTTCATCCCTGGTTGCCAGCAAGAGCTTTCCAAACCCTGAGGGTTGCCGGGAGGTTAAGAGTCTTTGTTAGGCCGAAGAGATGCCTCTTGGTCTTCCCCGAGGTGGAAATGCAGGACAGAGGCCTAGCCACAGGAAGCCCCATGGCTCAATGTGGTCCAAGCTCCGGAAGTCCAACAATCCCTGGGCCCCAGGAAGGGAGGAGTGAAGACAGCGGTCAGCCAAGGGCCGGTCACTTATTCAGTCCTACCTAGCCGAGGAAAGCCCATAAAAACTCTGAGATGCAGCCTCAGAGGAGCTTCCTGGGGATACGGTGAGTTCCTTGAGGGTGATATACCCTGAGTCTACGGGAAGAGGCTATAAAAATTCTGTGTTCCCTACCAGATCTCTCCTTCTGGGTCTCCTCTGTAATAAAACTGTAATCATTAGCCTGGCACCGTCCAGGGCTCTGTGAGTTATGCTAGAAAATTGCTCAGGCCGATGGGACAACGGGGACACTCACATTTATAGCCAGCGCGTCAGAGGTGCGGGCTGGCTACCCGCCCCGTGTTCTGCCATCCGAAGGAACGGCAGTCTCGCGAATGACTGAGCCCTTCTGAGGTCAGCACAAAGCCAGAGGTCAGCACCGAACTATATTTGCCCAGTTGGCACTGGCCAGGGGGTCGGTATAGAACAGACCCCAAGGAGCTGGTTGGCCTGAAGCACCATTAGGAGAGGGCAGACCAAAACATTTCGTAGGCACGGTAGAAGAAAGTGATAGACAAGACACTTAAAATAGATCCATCAAGACAACTTCTTTACATAATCCCATAGTTAAAATACCAGTTTCAAGATTTTTACTTGGAAGCAATAAAGAAAGCCTGAGTGTAAGTGCATGTATGCACAAACGACTTCATATATGTACATGTGGTACATGCATGCCTCACTCCATTTCACTGCAGATATTACAAACGTGTATATGTGTATAAAATGAAATGTGTGTATGTGTGTGCACATACATAGCTAATGCGCACATTTTTATACAGGCACACACATATATACATTCATATACCATACACACGTAATACATCTGTACATACCCTTACACGGGTGCACACACTTGCACACACTCACATTCACACACACACATTCTCAAAGCTGAAAGGACACCGACTAAGTGGGTTTGGGAGTGCCAGGTATGCCAGGGAGCGGGGCTCAGGGGAGCAGGTCAGAACCATCTCCAAATGGCTCCACTGGTCTGGCCCACAGGCGACCCGCCAGTGTCTGCCACAGAGCGGCTCGTGCCAGAGTCACCACAAAGACCCAGGACTCAGCTGCCTCTGACACAGCCGCCCCGGAAACTGAGTGGCGCTGCTGCCCATTGCTCTCAGCCCTGAGACGGTGATTCGTGAGCTTGTCGCCTGAAGCAAGTGTCGTGGTGGTGGGAAAACTACAAGGGCGCTCGAGGACTACATCCGAGGGGAGAAAGCAAAGTGTCCAAAAATTTACAATAATGTAAAAAAAATACATGCAAAGGGGCCTCCCTGGTGGCTCAAAGGGTTAAGAGCCGCACCATGAAGCATCCGCAGTCACGGCAGCCCAAGTTCGATCCCCAGCCAGGGAGCTGACCCACAGGGCACAGCAGACCTCTCCTGCCTCCCGCTGCTCCCCTCAGAAATGGATTTTCTGTCCATCTGCCTGTTCTGCTCCCCACTCTGTCTCTGGTGAATCCTCTCACCCCGCACACCTCTGACCTGTACTGCAGTTCTTATATGTATAAATAAATAAGTCTTAAAATACATGCAAGAAAAACAAGTCAAGTCAAGCTTTGGATGAGCCTGACAGGTTGAGCCTGAGCTCACGTCCCCAAACCTCAAGGGTCTCCAGACAAACGGGGAGGGACGCTCTCAACCAGACAGGACCAAGCGCCCAGTTCACACAGAAAGCTATTTTTTTAAGCTCAATGAAGTCGGAATAGCTAAATGCAAAATTCACTTGAAATCCAACCCCATGTTGAGCCCGATTCTTGGCTTTGTTTCACACCTACCCAGTAGTTCAAGGACAATTTTAAACAAACAGCAGAACCGAAAAATGTAGTGAACACCTACATGCCCATTATCTGGATTCTACTATCGGCATTGCTTATCATGCATCTCTCTCTCCATCCATCCATCCATCCAGCTAAGCTATTTTTTATGAATTTAAACTATAAACATCAACCTACTTACTTAAATATTTCAAAATGTGAATAATGACCTAGTGGCCAATCTTTTTTAAGGTAAGTAAGATGCATATACACTGAAAAGCATGATTTTTAAGTGCTGTTTGTTGAGTTTTGACAAAGCCAACACCTAAATGATGCAATAGTTAAATAACTTGACAGCATCACAGCAACATCACAGTCCTCTCCCAAAGTCCCAAAGTCCCAGGTGCAGCCATTATTCTGTTTTTTATTTTTATTTTTTTAAGCATACACTAATTCTAGTCTTGCTAGTCTAGAACTTTATATAAAAGGAACTCTATCAGGCTTCTTTCACTCGTACTTTACAATTTGAATAGACAGTTCAGCCACTTTTCTTTCTTAAAGGATCAGTGATAAAGAGATGAAGAAATTCAATCAGCACCAAAAAAGAAATATGGTGTAGCGGTTTAGGGAATTTCCTCTAAACCCAAATACTGACCCCATTCTTCACGACACTTCGCATCATATCTCATCTCTGTATTTCACGGCAACATGGCATGTACTCCACAGGAAATATTAAAAGGTCTATCACAGATAGGACAGGAAACACCAGTATAGTTCCCAAACATGGGAAGGACTTTTGATTTGCACCCCCCAAAGCCCCAGGCTCCCCAGAAATGGTGCACTCCAAGTGATGAGTGCACCAGGGCACCAAAGAAAGCCTCAAGGTAAGGAAAAGGAAAAGCCAAATGGCCAACAGTCAACTTGATCTTTTCCTAAAGAAAAGGCATCCATTTGGTGATGAATACCTCATCGAGGAACACTTGGGAAAAAATAGTGGGAAGTATCAAACTAATGAGTTTGTAGAGGAAGTCACACCACTTAGTAATCTATGCAAAGGAGCAGGACCGGGGGACTCATTGCTTCCATTTCTCCATCTGTCAGGTAATTAAAGTTATTTACCTTCTTTTAAGAGGTTTAGGGTCGATTAATTAATTTCTTGGAGTATGCTGAAGGTGAACGCTCTTTCCACTTTCAGCAAATCTCTTCCTTCCATTCCCTAGGTTGGCCATTACAGTAAAACCCACATTGTAGACCAAAGGATCCCAGAAAGCACCAGAATTGGGCCAGACGCCCCAGACTTAAACCCAAAATTTGATCCCTATTGGGAATACCACTCTCTGATTTTAGTCATCAAACAGAAATGGATGTTCCTACGTGCTGAACACGATAACGTGTGAATGAAAGGTCCTTGATTTAATAGAGATCTGATCACTGTTTTAATATTTTACTCTACCAGCCTCTGTGTAAAGTGACTTACACGCATGAATTCATTTCATTTCTAAAAGTTTCCAGTATCTCTAATACATTTTATAACTCTTATTTAACAAATTATGAAATGGAGGTTTAGCAACTTTAATTATTTTGCTCCAATTTACATAGCTAAAAATCAAAATAAAAACTCTGTTGCCTAAGGTTTTAATTATATTGCCTATAAAACCTATTTAAAGTATTTTCATGTGATAATTGAGTTCAGGAAAAAGTATAGCCCAGATGGAGTCCATCTGGTGCAGGGAAGAGAGGACTATATCGGGGAGACAGGTGACATATTTTAAACCGGTGTTGCTTTAACCTAGCTCTTCAGTGTCGATCAGATTAACTGTTAGGTTTTTATTGGTAAACTGAGAAAAAAGGTCCATCGTCTCTCCTTGTTCTGGGGTCATCCTTCTTGAGGCAAAAGTCATTTCCTCTATGAAATGATACTGTGCCATCATCTGGCTTAATCTGATGAGCACAAAAAATAGTTTGATAGTCAATAATGTAGGCTGGATGTCGTGAATTAAGCAAAATATCCTGCCTCCTGCCACACTTTTTTTTTTTTTTTTTTTTTGGCTTAAGCACTCGTGCTCTTGTTCGTGTGATTTACTTTTCTCAAACCCATCTGTGTTTATTTGATGTCTCTTCTACTGGAATGAAAGTTCTTTGAGGGCAAAGTACATAGTCACACCATTTCCTGCTGTGTCTGGTACTTGGAACAGGGCCCGGTAGACACTGAATGAACAGCTGTTGAATGAATAAATGAATGAAAGTTAATGGTCAAAAAATTCAAAAACAAGATGGAAAGATGGGAGAGAAAAGCTGCTAATTATTAACAGCAAGAGACTCTGTATATACACATACATCCTATATATAATCTCATCCCATATACTGACTCATCCCATCCGACTGACATTTGGGCTAATACCTTGTTCTCCAGTTGCTTTAGTGTGAGAACAAGTGACAAAGTCTACAATGACTGCTGGCACACAGTAGGTGCTCAACAGGGATTTCTGAAACCTAAGCCAAAACTCTTACTGGTTCCAACATCTGAGTCAGAACCAAAAGCAACTACTTTACCAACATTGTAAGAATTCTCTTTTGGCCTCCAGTCCATGTGCGCACGCGCACACACACACACGCACACAGAGGAATGGGTGTGTGCTCACACATGTGTTATGACGCCACCCTGGGAGGGGGCACCCTCTCTACCACAGTCTCCCTGTGTAGCTTTGGAAGGTCAACTCACGAGATTTTCTCACTTGACTCAACGGAAAATTAAAAATATTTTCATTGTCTGGCATTGCCAAGTGAGGAGAGTGACTGGCAATATATTATGTGTCCCTCCTCAATTGGAGTTTTAAAATTCAGTATTTTCTTTGAGTCATAATGTCAGGAGATAGGAGAGTGAGCGCCTCAAATATTCCAGGGGGGCTTGCGAATGTGACCACTACCCTCCTCGCGAATGTCAGCAGTCCTGCCGCCTCGTGCAGCGCTATCAGCACCCTGGGAGCGTCGTAGGGTCCCAGGTGAGCACCTTCAAAGAAGGCAGCAAACAGAAGCAGCAGCAAATCCTGGCATTCGGATGCTCACTGTGCCAGCCAGTCATTTCACGCAGAGTACTGTGGTAAGTCTTCCAGCAAACCAGCTTACAGAAAAGAGGTGCAAAACCAAAGTCGGTTGTCCCAAAACACAAAACAAACAAGTAACAGACCCAGATTAAATTACGAAGGTGTCACTAAAATCTCTGATCTTCTTCTAGAACAGCAAAAGCATCTTCTTTAACATCAAATTAGCAAATAGATTATTTTAAGTTTATTTATATATACTACTTGACAACAATTGTAGTTCAGGAAATAGACTATTAATAAGGTCTGTCCTGAAGGTGGTTAATGAGCCAGGGATAAAGTTGTTGAACAAACTTGTATTTTTCTTCTAATCTGGTCTCTCACTGGGTTATCAATTCCATGATTTTTATGACATATGAAAAACTCTGTCCAGTACATTCTTCCACCTTATAAATGGGAAAACTGAAGTTCCAAGCAACACCTTGTATCAGCACTATTGCTTTGAGTTGGAAGACTGCAATACTGGTAGAGAAGGTTTATCCTACATTGTGCCAGGGTGAAAACCGCAAGTAAGGTAATAGCACCTACTGCAGCTACTGCAGAATTCAGAGCTTCTGAGGTCATTCTGAGCTCATAACTCAGTCTGTACCATACTGTCAAAAACATTCATTCCCGACATCAGATGCTCGCCTTTAATTAAGCTATTTATATAGGTTTTATTCCAAATGTGTTTGTGGAAAAGGTGGAACGTATCAAAAGCAAACTGTGAGGTTTTGTCATTCACTGCGGCATCTCCCCTCCTGCACATAAATGATTTAATGAGATGATGGGTCTCTGGACGAGCACGCGGATCCAAAAGGGAGCCCGCGCTGCCAAAAAAGGTCATTTTTTGATGCCTGTAGCAAAGGGAAGTGTTCAAAATGGACTCGCATAAACGCACCAGGAGGCACTTCAGAATGTGCTTTACCACCATTTACAAGGTATTTTATGTGTGATGTTTGATGAAAATAATAAACTTCTCCCATCAAATAGTAGAAATGAGTTCGGCCACCTGCTGTGGTGGCTCTTTATGCCGTGGAAAAGCCGAGGGGACACTGAAGTCCCAGAACAGTGTCTTTAGTGACCGACGCTTAACCGTCCCACTGGCCACCCCATGGCAGGTCTTCTTGCATGTCGGAGCTGGCGCACCAAATGAGCACTTTGGACACCGCTTAACCTACGAAGTTCTGTAGCAGAGCTGATGTGTTCACGGCAACGAGGCTGCATGTAATGCAAAGTGCAAAGGATCCTCCAAAACAGGGAGCATTGGGGTCACCACCAGGGACAAACAGGTCATTAGACACGTGAGTGCCTGTGCCACCCACGGTCCACACTGAGCTCAGCGCGTCCTCACCACTCTCATCGCTCTCCACCTCCAGGTGGTTTTCTTAAGCCATTGTTGGAAGCAGCTCTTGAATGGGTTCTGCCGTAGGGTAAGGTTGTTTTTAAAGAAGCTAGACTCATTTCCTGAAGCACCTCCGAGACCCAAGGGCCACCTTGAATCAGCAACCTGTGCATGGTAGAAGCTCTCTTTATCAATCTCACCATTTTTTATAGTTTTCACTATATTACCTACCACTGGCTCCCAGTTTGAGCTGCTTAAAAATAGAATATGGCAGAAATGAGCACTTCCCACATAAATATAAATGAAATCTAACTCTTTAACTTCCCCTGGGAACTACCAACTTTCTGTGGCCACATGAACTGAAGTTTGAAGAAGAGCCGGCTGACCTCATAAAAATAACTTAGGCATGACCAGTGAATGAGGTGGCTGTTGGGCTGACTGATCGCTGGTCATGTCTTCCTCCAGCTAGGAAGAAGGAACAGGGACTGTAGCACCTTCTCTGTTGGGAACGTGCTTACATCCTGGATCAGCATCAAGTCCCTTTCAGGAAACACCCACTTCCGGTTCAAGTGTCGACGCCACTTTCATCTAGGCAAGGTTGCATTTCTGCCATCTCCTGATTGGTCTACGATTTCTAGACTGATGTTCTCCAGTCTACAAGCCCATCTTTCTCAACGGCTGCCCGTTCTTCACACACATACAAACAACCCAAATCCTTACATGTTACCATTCTCAATTCTACTTACTACTACTAGACATTTCTTTAAAAAGCAGAAGGCTACACTCCTTGTGATTTGTTACAATATTATCAATTAAAGCTAAGTCTTCTGTCATTGAGACAGTCTGGCCTCTTGCTTAGCATCCCTTGTAGTTATTTTCCAACTTCCCCTTTGTCTTTATTGGTATCATCCTCACGCTCTGACAACTCAAATACAAGGTCTTCAAAGATGTAGCTTAGATCCCAAATGAATATACTGATGAGGCCTCCACTCTGACACCCCAATGCCGGAGTATCTGTCTCCCTCTGCACTTTTATCGACTATCATGGCACCCAACCACTTGTTGCCTCTGATTTTAATTTTCCTGTGCCTAAGCGCCCCACAAATTGTGCTTCAAGAACAGACATAATGGATACAATCTTTGTCATCCTCCCACAGCCGACAGTCACTTTTTGGTTAAACAAATACTATTAAGTGAGAGTGAATACATGTTTGGAGAATAATGGAGGAAACAAATAGTCTTAAAAAGAACTGGACATACAAAACACATCATCATGTGGCTCCCACAGAAATGGCATACTTACGACTCTACTTTTATATGCTTTCTCATTGATTTTATGACGATGCTTTATTTATATTACTTCTCTATCCTATTTTCTCTCCTATAGATTTTATGCTATCCCTGGTACTATTGAATTCTGAGAGGCGCTGGGTGAATACTTGGCCAGTAATTCTAGCAAATGAAACAAGAATTTCCCAAAGGATATACTTTTCACCAAACCATTAGAAAACTGGGAGGTTAAACCAAAAGAAATGAAAAGTGCACAGGCAGTTTTTGTAATTGGCATTTGCTCTCGGTGGGGAGGGTGGCTGCTTCCCCACATGCTGGATGGAGTCACAGGCTGCCACCTCACGGGAACAGCCCAGTGTGTGCTGAGACACAAGCCCTGGGGGTGCCTTCACCCAACACACCACCAGAGCTTTTAGAAATGTGTCAGCTTCGTTCTTCCAAGACACCTGCTTCACCTTCCAGGGACTACTGATCCAAGTTGATTTCCATCCTTGGTCTCTGCGTCGAGAGGAGAGGTTCTGAACCCCAGTTATACTGGGGTTCCCACAGGCTCCAGGGGAGCCTGAATGTCCCCTCCAGGGAACTGGAAATGTTGAGCCTGGTGATGTGGCCTTGGAGGGGACTCTTATAGGGAAATAATGTAAAAAGGGTCTCATTCAACAACCTATGTCTAATTTTTTTAAGATTTATCTATGCATACAAGAACTGGGGTACAGGACAGAGGTGTGGGATGGGGGATGGTGAGAGATTCACCAGAGACAGAGTGGGGAGCAGAACAGGCAGATTGACTGAAACACACTGCTGAGGGGAGCAGCGGGAGACAGGAGAGGTCTGCTACACCATGTGGGTCCCTCCCTGGCTGGGATCAAAGTCGTGCTACCAGGAAGGCCCTATGTCCAATTTTTAAAGGTGAACCTAAAACTATGAGTTCTCTAAGTCCACATGGTGAGTCAACCCCACTCCTTCAGCCCCTGGCACAATAGCAGCCATTAAAATTACACTCACACACACACACACACTCCTACTCGCACACCAAACATTATTCTGGGTAAACACCCATCTACAGCCAATGTAGCACTTCTGTCATTTTTTCAAAGTCCACTTAGATCTCCAATCTGTATTCATGGTCCACTCCAGTTCCCGACCCACAGATTTGCTCAGCTTCTCCTGCGAGGACTAGGTGAGTCATATGAGGACAAAATGCTTGGCCAGCAGCCCACACAGCTCCAGACAGCTTCTCCTTCCCGCGGAGGCCCCTCTGAGGACAGCAGCCCGTGGGCGTGGGAGGGGGCTGGGCTGGAGGCTCTCGGCGCCCCAGCGCATGATGACGGTACCATCACCTACTGAACACCCCACTTAAAAGCCCCAGGAAGACCCTCGGCAAGGGGTGGACGCTGCTGCTTAACAGATCGGCGGCGTCAGGGGCAGAGAGGGTAACTCCTTACATGGAGGGCACACCGTGGTGGGCAGCAGAGAACCCAGGCCTGTCTGACTTCAAAAGAGACGGCTGATCTCACCGGTTGGCCCACTAAGCCGTGGGGGCCGTAGTAGGCATCAGCGACTCAGCCGGCCGGCACGGTCACACGAGTCCGTCGATTCCTGAAACTCAGCTCCCAAAACCCGGGGTCAGTTCTGGCTTTTCGGAAGCTCGTTTTGTAAACTAGCGCTAGCATCCCCAGTTTCATCTCAGCACGCCTTCCCTGGAAGCCTCTCAGGCGCTCGGCGCTCTCATCTCTGTACTCAGAGCTTCAAAACAAAGAGCAGTGATGTCGAAGAGCGTTTAAATTCTGGTTCTGTGGGCCAATTTATCAAGGACTTCAGACGTTTAAAAGTCTATGTCTTCCTTCCCCCTGCGCTGTCTCTCTCAAAGCCCTAGATCCTGGAGGCTTCCTTCTCTTAGCTGTAAATGAGCTTGTCTTTGTCCTAGCTACCAGCTGGGAAAAGGTCAGGATAGCTGTAAATACTGCTTTTGCTGGGGTGACAGAGACAAGTGTATCCCAGCATAAAATGCACTCAGCTAGCAGAGCGCTTGGCTCGCGTCAGATGTAATTATTAGTTGCATCCAAAAAATTAATGAAATTAAGAGAGCTGTTTACTCGGAGGAGAGGAGCGTGGCATTCCATTGAGGGTAATCTAGAAGATTATCACATCTGGCAAACTAGAATAACTCTTAAAAAAATGGAACCGCTTCATCGTAAGAATGGGCATACCTTTCCACCAGCTACCTGGGGGCTATTTTTTTTTTCTTACAAAGTTTTATTTCTTTTCTAGGTGTAGCCCCATAGAATCCCCACCACCATCTCAGCCGTGCTCCGTCACCACAGTCCCCTGTGCTCTTCCATCGCTGTTTTGATCCCAGTCCCGCCCTGTTCCCTACAGGGGGCTCTGATGGGTAGTTGTCTCTTTATTTCTGTTTGGTTTTGTTGTGATTTTCCTGTTGCTATTGATGGTGTTATTATTTTTTCCTTGATCCCCTATATTCCTCCTATAAGGACACAAAAACAATAATTCGAAAGAATACATGTACCCCTATGTTTATCGCAGCATTGTATCTATTCCTAATATTACCTAATAGTCCTAATATTAGGAATTCCTAATATTACCTAATAATCGATAATACTTGGAACGTACATTAGGAATCAACCCAAATGCCCCAAATAGACGACTGGATCAAGAAGATGTGCTCCAGCTACACCACAGCGGCTATTTTTTTGATGGCCCTTTTGGAGTCCTCGGGGGCCCACCACTCTCTCCCCGCTGAGCATGCACCGCCTCAGCAGATGTGCGCGCACCACATCCTGGCCCACCGCTACCACCGAAAGCAGGTGCAGAAAGTCAGCCGCACACCGACACGCAGACGGGCCACAGTCGGAGCAGTGGCGCAGCCTCCACTGACCAGAAGCAGGGCCTCGGTCTGCTGAGTTCTTGGGCTGCATCTTGGCTCTTTCATTTTCCTTCTTCAACAAGCACAAGAATGTTGACCAAGACCAGGCCTTAATTTCCTTCTGGTCGTGCTAAGGCCTCGCAGCTTTCTGGTCTTCCAACAGTGCTTTGCTTGGCGTCTCCTCTGTGAGCGCGGAGAAGCACTGACCAGGAGACGCCCCAGCCGCCAGCCTCTTCCTGCCCTCACGCACCTGCACGCTGGACATCAGAGCAACGACCACTAACTAATGACTCTCCCTTGGGGAGTGTTTTCCTTCCTTCACTCAGCTCTCGCTTTTGCCTTCTTGAAACCCAGCGTGCTCACGTCCCTCTAGTGAGTGAAATTCTCACTGTAGCTCCAACCTGCTTCACTGATCGGTGCTTAAAATGAAACACATTCACTTGCATTCCGGAAGGGCTTCTGGTTTTCACACGCGGCTTTCTGAATTCACACGCACACTCACATGGAGACTTGTCATTTATGCCGGTAAAGTGCCACCTGGCATAGACATTCTAGATAAATCAAAAACCCAGGTAGTTTGAAAAATGCCTTTGGTTCAACAGATTCAGTCTAGCTCTGATGAGTGTAACAAACTGAAGTCACAGAGAAGGGTGCAATGAATCCGTTTAAATTTCCGTCCAATACACGGCACGCCTGGGGGAGGTTTCCCTGTTATTAGAAATGGTCGGGAAGAGGCTGGCAGCTGGCTCCAGACAGGGAGACGAGCATTTGAGGAGGACTGACCCAGATGGGCTGGGGAGCTTCTTCTGTTCCAAAGAGTCTATGACTTTGCGTCTGTGGATTTTCCTAATTACTTGGATTAACTAGAACCAGGGTTTTCATCCCTACTTAACATGTGAAGAATGGCTTGAAAGCCACAGTCACAGACCAAATGCTGTAGAGACCAAACCAGTCCTCAGTTCGCATGCTTATGTTTCTCGAATAACACCATACACCCCGTTTCTATGTTAGCCAGAGAAACTAATCTTCACCTCACTCACTGAAGCTATAAAGAAGATACTTTGCTTTTAGGGAAAACCAATTCCAGTGTGTTCTCCCAATGGACATACGTATTTTCACAGGAACGCTGCCAGCAAAACAACATACACTAATAGAAAATTCGTGGCGAGAAGGAAACAAAAGACCAAACAATGTAAGGAAAAGAATGGACCAAAAAAGAAATCGCACACATTTTATACTCAATTCTTTTCCATGGGGCCTCCTGGTGGTGCAAGGGTTAAGTCTCAGCAACATGAAGCATCCTCAGTCACTGCAGCAGGAGTTCGATGCCAGGCAGGGAGGGGACCCCCATGGTGCAGTAGACCTCTCCTGCCTCACCTGCTGCTCCCCTCAGCAGTGTGTTTCAGTCCATTTGCCTGTTTTGCTCCCCACTCTGTCTCTGGTGGAGCCTTTCATGCCCTGCACCTCGGACCTGCACCCCAGTTCTTGGATGCATAAATAAATAAATCTCAAAAAAATCATCTCTTCTGATAACTTCAAATCTAATAAAATGTTTAGCCACTTCAACAATATGCATCACGCAGAGACATGCACGTTACATATCTGTCTCTCTCTCCCCATCTATTTATCTGTCTGTCTGTCTGCACCGCCTGAAATGAGAGCATTCTAGGAATCTTCTCCTAAGCTGAAATGGTGTCAAGTGAAGAAGCCATTACCGTTACTTAGATGGAAAATTTTTGAATGTTCCCTAACAGCAATTAACTTACCAGATCATGTTAACTAACACACAAAAGCTAGTAGCACACAGCACACAGCAGAAACAGGAGCCAATGAGCACACACCAGTCTGCAGCAGTTCTGGGGAGAAGGTCTGTAGGGACACCCCCACTGCTGTGGCTGGGGTGCAGGTGCCCTTACAGGGCTCGCCACACACGAACATGAGCACCACTTCTGCTTTTTGCGTTTTGTCCTAAAAGCAAAATCCTCTCGAGCTTCCCTTTGGTTGGCAAAAACAAGCCCTCGCGTGGCCTTTCATGAAAATTAAGTGACATTATGCAAACTTGTGAAAAGTGGGGACCCCATATATACATGAAAACTCCTGTTTATAATGTAGTTAAGGTTGGCAAGCTAAAATATGTATCAGATGCATTACATATTCTTTTATTCTCTGTCTGTCCATGGATCCATCCTGCCCAAGAGTCACGCAGCAACTAGATTTTACTTAAAATATCCCTCAGCCCCCACCCTCACTAGCATGCAGGCTGCCAGGCATTGTTCTGAAGTCTAGAACTTTCCTCCGTGATGCTCGCCCAATTTGACGCTATTCCTGAAAACCGTGTTCCAAGCAGAAACATGGAATCCATCACATCAGAACCCACGGCGCTCGCTGTGTGTTCCTTCCTGGGGCACACCCGCAAGGCCACTCACCCTCTGTAAAGTGACCTTGAAGCCACGCTCGGAATAACTCCACGCACCGGAAGTGCAAGACCGTGCTCTCCAGAGCTGCCCTCCGATCGCCTAACTCCCTTCTCCTGTAACTTCGGGAGCCCTGACGCAGGCACTGATTCAGGTGATGCCAGGCCAGTTTGTTCCCTGGAAAGGCTTCTTCCTCTAAGTAAGGAAATAAATCAAGCAGCACGTGCACAGTAGGAGTTCACAGGGACAGGAGAGAGGGCGCCAAGGACCACAAGGATGACGACGCCTTTAAAGCCTCATCTGACGTCTGGTAGCACAACACCGTGACACAGTAGCGAACCTGCCGGTGCCCCGGTCCAACCAAGCCAGAGCGGGCAGTGTCACGGCATCTCACTTCGACCGCTGTCCAGGCTCCTGTGTCCATCTGGACCAGAGGCTACGCTTGTCCAGAGACGTGGACATGTCTGCTCACCCATCACTGAGGCACCTCTGAGCCCCACACTCACTGGGGTCAGCTCACCCAGCCACTGGGCCAGCGGCACAGAACCCGGAGGGCCAGTGTGGGGCCGGCATCCGCCGGCCAGTCCAAGCAGCCCAGAGCTGAGCCGGGGAGGGCGGAAGCGTGACATGGTCACGGGAGAAACAGAACCAGACGTGTCCCCAGCACCCAGCACTGGCGTCATGAGAGACATAAGGACCAACAAATATTTTTCTTTTTTTTCTTTTTATTTTAAAGAGCAGGTTTACTGGGACAAGGGACAGGAAAGTAAAAGACACTGGTATAGACACCAGCGGGCAGGAAGAGCTCCCCGCAGGGACAGGTCTGCTGAGAGAAGCCTGCGTGGTTGCAGGCAGGGGCCTTGAGGAAGCTGTCTCCGCTGAGGGAGGTCAGTAGGAGACGCCCCAGCAGAGGCAGGCCATGGGCAGGCAGGAGGCCGCTGCCCTGCAGAGGGGATTGCTGAAGAGAAGTGCAGCTGGGCAGAAGGGCGGCCGCCAGGACCAACAGCTATTTCTTCACAGAAACGATTTTAGCAAATTTTGATCCAGGATGAAAGCTGATCCTTGACCAATTCACGACCAAATTGTGACAAGGATTTTATCATGTGCTTAATTTTATCAGTTACGCCTACTACACACTGCTGCTGGGGCTGTCGGAAGTTGGCGTCTTCAAAGTCTGCTGACCTTTCTCTAGGGCTGGAACAACCTTTGCAGAGACCCTTGACCCTGACGACTGGGTAAAGCTCCGCCTCGGCACAAGAGGCCAGCATTTCAGCTGGAAACACAGCTCCTGTGAGGCCCTGCCCAGGACACTTCTCCCACTGGCCAGCACCTGCTCTGCCAACCAGCCAACTCCTTACTCAACAGCAAATAGCTGAACTGGACAGGCCCCTACTTCATTTCCAAGGTATCTGGAGTCATTAGCCCTAACGTTCGTTCTGTTCACCGAGCTGATCCTGGCACTGCCGAAGCCCCGGACGATAAGAATATCAAGGGTATCACCGGACAGAACCCTGCAGCCATGCTCACTTCTGACGAAGCAGACGGTATGCGGCTCAGGGCTCAGATAAGAGCCCCACTGTGAGTTCCGGCACATTGATATCCAGAAAAGAAAGGGGACATTTTGTGCTCAAACTAAAAATAAAGCACAGTCCTTTTCAAACAAAAGCAAAGTGGAGTAACATGATACATGATTCAGAGGTATGAATTTTATAAAAGAAGACACAGATTACCAACCAAGATAACTTGAGCCTGGACTGTCCAAAATTAAATGGATTCCTGTAAAGTAGGCTGGGCAGATTCTGATGTGAGCCAGAGCTCACAGACTAGTAGGAGCCTTGGAACCACAGCCACAAAAATGCCACTCCCCGGACCCCCAAAGCCAGCCAGCCCGCCACGGCCTCTCTGGCCAGATTCAGAGCATCACCCGGGCATGTGACGAGCCCGTGGCGCCTTGTCTGTCAGAGCAGTAATGGAACAATTTTAATTTCTGGGCTCATTAAAATATACTTAGTCATTTTAGAGCTTCTATGAGTGATCTACAGCACTTGACAAGTAGAAGGAATGTGTCTCTGGAAAAACTTAAGAATTGACTTTTCTTTCTGAGCTAATTTTAAAAGTGCTGCCCTAGATAGTTCTTTAATCTCTACAGGTGCTGCCTTAGTCTTATTTCTCGAATAATCTGCGTGTCTCCATATAACAGCGCGAAGAGACCTATTAAGGCAGAAGAGTCCAGACGACGCCCAGCGGGCCCGGCCCTGGAGGCAGCTCGAGCAGATGTGCTTCCTGCTCTCCCCGCTACTCTCCAAAACGAATCTCTAATATGACTAAGTATATCTGAGTGAGCCCAGAAGTTAAAATCATTCCGGGGTCTTCTCTCAGCACGGGGGGCTGGGAGACTTCATCCCACCAGTTTCTTAGTTTAAAACCCTCACTGTTACCCTTTCCTCACCGTCCCTCACATATGCTCTTCCCTCCATCCTATAAGCTCCAGCCTCAGCAGACAGCAGGAGTCATTGCGCTTCATGGCCCCCCAAAGCTGCCAGGGTCCTCAAATTCTGTGGGCATCAGAATTTCCTGGAAGGCCCATCAGACCAGATTCTTGGAGATCCGGACTCTCCAGTTCACAGGTCCGTGACGGGCTCTTGCTGGTGCTGCTGTTTCTGGAACCATCTTGAGAACAAAGATCTAGACCAAGTCTCCATGACCCCTGTCCAAGTCTACTTCACAGAGGAATGGGACTCTGGCTCCTGCTTCTGCCCCACCTCTCCAGCAATTCTCCAGGGAGTCACCCAGATGCGCTGCTTTGAATCTTAGTTAGGTCACCCCTCTGCCTAAAACCCACCCTGGTCCCCACCTCCTCGGAGGAACCTAAAAGACCTGGGACAGCCTACAGCACAGCCCCCACCCCTCTGAAACCACAATTCGTCCCCAGCTCCGCTGCAGGATGCGCCACCAACACCCAAGGTCATGCCAGGCACAGCGCTGCTTGGGGTGCAGGGCCTGCAGGTAGGGCCCCCACAGCTCAGCAAAGGCCCCTCAGGTGCTCAGTGGGACTGTACCTACCCCCAGGCCCCACCAGGGCACCTCACACCACCCCTCACACATGCCTGCCAGGGCAACGTCCACACAACCAGCCTGACGGGAAGGTATTACCAAGTCACCTCGGATTCACATGTTAATGGAAAAAATGTGAACTGTTCCAATTTCACCACTTATCTACACAATCCTCCAGTTTTTTTCTTCTAATAGTCACTGCTGCCTGCTTAAAAAGTTGAAAAGAGAAGTTTCTATTTTAATGCTACGCTGGATTTAGATAGTGCCTGTCTTTCAAAGAACACAGTGACCTTTATCATCTGTCCTCACGGTATCTACAAAAGAACAGGTATTATTCTCACCAAACACTGACAAGACAGACACAGAAGGTGAAGAGACCATTGGCCTAGGCCCTCTCAGAGCCTGCTTAGCAGCGACCTAATAAAGCGAACGCTTATGGAACATGTCCCTCAGAGGACAAGGAGGTGTCGAGCTGTCGTCTGGGTGGTTTGCACAGAAGCAGAAGGTGAAATTAAAGTAGAAAACGTAATTCATGTTACCAGGACTATTTCACATTTTGACAAATAGTAAAAGACTGTACACTCACATTTACTTACATTATGATTAAGAATTTTTATGTCCCCAAAACTTTCAAACATCCTAATATGTATCTACTGCTTGTTCTCTTCCAAGATGGCGTGTATCCTGTTTCGATAGCAACTCTACTCACCACAGCTGAACGATGGTGAAAAACCTTAGGAGGCCAAGAAAACACCAACAGGAGATAAATATGTTTCTCCCCCAACCTGACTACACAAAATCCACCTACTGACGCCTCAGGTTGAGCACAGCCAGGACTTCTGACCACTAAGCACTGATGAGCGTCTCCTCATCGCTAAAGGTAACGTCAAACAGTATCTTTCTAAATCCACCAGACTCTGCTCTCTGGAAAACCCCAACCCAGGTGTGGGGGTGATTACTTTAGTCCCAGCATCATAGTAAGCACTTTTATAGGACTATTGTTTAGTTGACCACACAACACAAATAAGGCCTGAGGTAGGGTGAGACCAGCAAAGGGCAACCTCCGGTCGGGGGAAGAAGGCAGAGCTTTCCAGATCCTGCCCACCACACAGAGGCTGATGGGAAGCGAGCAGGGCTGGGCTTTGGCAGGTAAAGCCCTGAGACGAGGGAGGGGTGTCTGCAGAGAAGAGACAAGTTTGCCACGCGCGGCTTCAGCTTGGATCTCAGTCTCTGCTCAGCAGATGCTCTCTGCAGCAGGACAGATGCACCTGGCCCCGTGCCAGCCAGTGAATCCTCTCTCCCATTTCTCACTCCCTGTGTAACTAAATCTTGTTACTGTTTCTTACATGTAGGTACTTTTAGGTTATGTCCTTGGTGCTGGGTTGCTCCTGTTTCAGCCTGTACTATACCCATTAGCTACCTGAGGGCCTCTCCAATGATGAGGAGCTTGTTTAAATGCAGATTTTATTGGACTCACTGAATCAGTGAGTCTTGGTCATTTCTAACTAGTTCCTAGGTGGTGCTTCCTGAAATCCCATGGAGGAATTTAAGCCCGATCGATACAAGAGGCATGATCACAGACTATCACCCACACAGTTCCAAAGCCTGAACTTTTAATCTGGGTTCAGGAAGCTATAGCCACAGATATTCTAGAACCTAGCCAGGACCACCTGTTCATCTGTCACTTCTATTCATTCATGCAGTTTAGTTGGCTGTGACCTGGACAATGGGGCTAAGCCTCAAGTGTTTACCATCACTCCCTTTTTAGAAAGTTTGCCAATCTCTGCTCTTTATCACTGTGCTGTAATGTCCTATTAACTCAGTTTTTATTTCTCAGCGTTGGATAGAGTCCTGGAAAATAAATGCTGAGAATCCTTTTAGCTCCCATCTGCCACTCCCCGGCACTGCATCTGCTGCTGTGCAGCATCGGCCTTCTCCATGGTGACATCTTCACCTAACACCTGTATGACCTTGCCCGTGAGTAGCGAGTGGTCTTTACTGTGGGGGGGCACTTGTGCCAGGGTGTTGCAGACAGTTCACTGGGTGCAGAGAAGAAAATATGGGACTTATGTTTTTGTTTATGATCCTCTTGCCTATGTAAATCTGCTTGTTGATGTTCTGGTAAGGTCCCCGACGCACATTACAAGGACATTCCCAGTTGGCACCGAATGAGTCAATGACTCATATCTGGGCTCATATCCTCCCAGTGCCCTGCACAGAGCAACACACAGTAAATTCCTGCAAAACACTCATTTGTGTAGTTGGGATTTTTCTTAAGCTTTAAAAACCTAGATGTGATTACTTTCACTGAGGTCCCAGGATGTGGAACAGAGGGGTACAGCCAGAATAAAATGTCATTCTGAAACATGAAAGGGAAATTTTATTGTCCAGACATGTGGCTCTGAGAACTGCTGAAACAGGTTAGCATTTGGACTGGGATAGTCTATTAAAAAACTCTTTCTAGAATATTCTATGAAAGCCATGTAGGAATGCAGGTGCGAGAAGCAGGGAGAGGGTGCAGAGGGAGAAGCGATCAAGAGCACTCCGTCTACTTGGCACTGAAGGAAACGGGTCCTGAGGGCACAGAAGTGACAGCAGAGACAGGTATGTCAGGGTGGAGTCCCTGCAGGCAGCAGCCCCAGCCCCTCCTCAGCAGCGAGTCCCTCCCTGGCTGCCAAAGGTGCTGGGTGCTGGGCACCCGGATAGGGTCCCTGGAGGTACCTGAGCGGCAGACTTTTCACCCTACCAGAGATACCCTGAGGGGCGCTCAGAGTCCAGGGACTCGGATTCTTTTTGCATAAATTCCTGACCTGGGCTCCGTTCATCTCACTTGCCTCCCTCCCTGAGGAGGAAATGATGCAACCAGATGGACTGAAGAAGGCTCGGCCTCAGACCCACTCCTCAGCCGCGATGCTGCTGGCCTGAGAGGCAAGGACGCTGGTCAGCAGGTTCGACCTGCTTCTCGAACCAGCGTGTGGAGCTGGCGCCACTGAGGGGCAGCACAGTGCCCGGTGCTCCTACACCCTCCTGCTTTGAACCTGGACCCACCCTCCACGGCAGACACAACACCCCCCGGAAGAGTAACAGAAGTCAGGGTGACGTGGAGGGTCTCAGACTGTAGGTTACAAATCACTAGTTCTCTGGGTTTCTTTTAAGTTTTCCAGTCTTAGAACTTGATCCTTCGTCGTCATCAATTGATTCTTGGTCATTACGTATAGAAAATCTGAAAACCTAAGTCCTACGAACGTGAGCAGGAAAAACATGCAAAGTCTAAGCTGTTAAATACTAGCGTCAACAGACAAAATTACTGTCAGGCCGTGGCGAGAGCGCTGAAGTGCCGGTTTCTAGATGTTGCTCGTTGTACCACATCACAGGGTCGACACGGCTGGCAGCGGTCCCTGGGCCACGGGGGAACGCTCCGCACCACACGGCGAAGGAGGCCCCTCTGCACGCCCATGGGCCCCTCTCCACGACCGACACGCGGGTGAAATGGACTCAACTCCATGCTGATGCTCACGGAATAGACAGGAGCCCGCCCTGACCCCGCCTCTCCCTGGCTCACCTCCAGGCCAGAGCTTCAACTTCGGAGCCTCCTCTTCCTCCAGTCACAGCCCTGGAACATTGACGGACCCAGCACCCACCGGTTATTTTGAGGACGGAACGAGTCGGTGCATGCAAGGTGCCGAGGACACGCTCCACTGTTCCGGCCGGGCTGCATGGGTGTTGCTGCCGCTGCTACTGGTGAGCAGAACAACACGAACGTCTTCATCCTAGCCTGCTCCTCTGGGACACGCGCTGCTGAGTCTTCTGCGCCGCTTCCCGTATCAACACTCTCTAGTGAGCCTTCTCTCGAAACCCCCACGATTTCTGCTCCTATTTATATCGAAGTGAATTTGCATGCAGCCGTAGGGAATACTTACGAAGCGCTTCATCTCCCAAGCTGGCTTTCCGCCTCCCCCAGGACTGGGGGCCTTTCTCCGAGGTGCCCTGTCAGCTGTTTCCCCAGGGCCTGCGCGCGAGGGCGAGGGCTCCGCACCGCACCCTCCCCTGCTGACTCGTCCGCACCCGCTATGCCCTAGACTTAGTCAGAGTCCAATAAACACTGGCAAGTCCCGGGCTCCCATCAGAGCCGGTAACTTCAGCACACACGGCGGTGGCCTACCGTGGAGGCAGCTACAGGAGAGAGGGACAGGAGCAGCCTCATTTCTTCTCGAGTAAACCCTTCACCCCAACGGCCATGTGGGATTCAAAGACGTCTTGAAAGTGAACTTGACAATCGAGAGTGACAGGAAGACTACGCTGTCCATCCCTGACATAAAAAGTCAGTTTCCCCACCTGTAACGCGGAGGGAGAGTCTGCAGGGAAAAAAAGGGCTCTAGCAGACCTTCTCGGGGACTCGCTTTCGATCCCTAGATTTAAGGGCGCATGTAAACAATCATCATCTGACTCTGCTGCCATTAGCTCATCAGCATCCGCTTTGGCCAAGTGACGGCCGGGCGTGGCACGCAGAGGAAACGTTTTAGACACAAGTCGCAAAATATCCC
This sequence comes from Galemys pyrenaicus, assembly GCA_019455555.1. Classification (NCBI taxonomy): domain Eukaryota; kingdom Metazoa; phylum Chordata; class Mammalia; order Eulipotyphla; family Talpidae; genus Galemys; species Galemys pyrenaicus. The sequence continues at coordinate 3,009,407 of JAGFMF010011663.1, read as the reverse complement.
AAGTGTTCTCCTGGCGTCCTGCATCCATTTGACTATGTTATCACCCGATTGACCCAAAAGGAACCTGCCTGTGTTGCTCGTGCATTTTGCCTATTTGTCACTGACATTAAAAAAAAAAACAGCAGTCCTTGGCCATTTGTTAGCAGGAACAAATACAATATAATTCGATGATTTTCTGCAGGCCTCGATATCACATGCGAGCATATCTGATTCTCATTAGGGCAACTTCCTTCAAGATGGCTTAATTGAAAGGCCATCAATTTCCACTTCCGAACCCTTCCACCCTTCTGACAGCGCCTCCAGAAAAGCAGGCGCAGAACACTCACCGGGGAGGGCTCAACACCCTGGTCTAATTTAGTCCGAGGTTAGCCGGGAGGGGATGTCTCTGGAAAAAAGCAGTCCGGCGAATGAAGAAGCGCACTATAAATCCTAAGAGCATCAATACCCTTTTGCAGAGTGTCTAAATTCCCCAAATTTTGCGACGTCAGTTCCTTGCAACGTCAGTGCCTTGAGGAGCAGACTTCGAGGTGCCACGGCCCGTGGGAGCGTGGCCAAGACAGCACGAGGGCACGGCACCCAGGGCCCGCGTGACAGCTATGTCTTCTGGCCTCCTGTGCCGTCTGGGGCAGCAAGGGGGGCGCGAGGCGGGGACCACACGCCCAGCACATCCCCTGCCCAGACCTGCTGCCGGCCAGCCACGGACGGAGACCTCTCCCCTGTCGGAGCTGAGCGCCTGCCCGACCCTGCAGTGACCCCGGGCCCCCAAGGGGAGCGAGCACCCACAGAGACACACAGTGACTCCGCCATGAACAGGGAACCGAAGACGGGCCTGGCCTTGCAGTTGTCATGGTAACTGTGTTCCGAACGAACATTTCACTCAAGCGTGTTTGGGGGCAGAGCTCCTGGCCAGCAGGAGGTGCCTAGGAGAGGTTCGGCATGACTGTGGACCCATGGCCAGGCGGCTGCAGGTCTGGCCTGCCGGCGCAACCACCCTGCGGGGCCGGGCTCCGGCGCACGTGCGCTTGGTGTCGAGGCCCTTTCTGGGGTCACGGTGACACCAACTGTAACAGTGGCAGTCAAGGAAGTAAATTTGGTGGGACGCTAAGGCAATGAGTGTTTGACGTACTTATCTCAAGGACGCCCGGCCTCACAGAGCCAGTCTCTGCCATGACACGTGCGTCTACGCTGGCCAGGGAGAGGGTGGCCTGGGCTGTCCGTGCAGATCCTCACTCTAGGGCCCTCCCTGGTAGCACAGAGGGTCAAGCAACGCGCTATGAAGCATCCGGGCCAGGGAGGGACCCACAGGCACAGCAGACCTCTCCTGTCTCCCCGCCGCTCCCATTAGCAGTGTGTTTCAGTAGATCTGCCTGTTCTGCTCCCCACTCTGTTTCTGATGAATTATCTCACCACCCCATGCCTCTGGCCTTTACCCCAGCTTGTGTGCATAAATAAATCTTAAAATATATATATATATATATATATATCACTCTAAACGGAGCACAGTAAATCACTAGCACGCTGCGGACGCGGAGGAGAAAGCACAAAGCTGAGTAAGGACGGAGCAGGCTGCTCCAGGGAATAG
>JAGFMF010011663.1:2936769-3007562 GCA_019455555.1 Galemys pyrenaicus | reverse complement strand
GACAAATGAGTCTGGGTCAGAACCAGAGTGCTAGGAGCAGCATGTCCTCAGGGGAGCACAAGCAGGGCCACGAGCAAGCTTGCTCCCCTCGGCGGGACCGGCGGCTGGTTCTGAAACGCACACGTCTTTGTGGAGGATGAGCACTGTGTCTCACCGGAAGAGAGAAAAGGGAGCGCGCTCGGCACTCTTGAAAGAGTAAGCCTGAACGACAGCTCTGGGAAGCCAACCTAGGACAAAACAAGAGCAGCTGAACTATGGAAGCAACGTCAGTGCCCAGAACAGCTGAGTGGCCCCAGAGGCTCCTGAGGGGCCTCCCGGTGGTGCAGGGGTTAAAGCCTCAGCGCTATCGCGCTATCACGGCCACTGCCACCGGCCAGGGAGGAGACCACACCCGCAGCGGACCTCCCTCCTCCGCTCACCCGCTGCCCCCTCAGCAGTGGACTTCAATAAACCAGCTTGTTCTGCTCCCACCCTGTCTCAGGTGAATCCTCTCAGTCCACCTCTCTCCATCCCATGCCCTTCTGGCCTACACCCCAGTTCTTATATGGGCAAATGAAAATAAACCTTAAAAAAAAAAGAAATGGTGTATATACATGCTGGAATACTACTCAGTGATCAAAAGGTAAAAGTTATGCCATTTGTGGCCACATGGATGGAGCTTGAAAGGACAGTGCTGAATGAAGTTAGGAGAAGAAAGCAAACACCAGCAGCGTCTCTAATAGGCAGAATATAGAGTAACTAAAGCAGTCAGATTAAGACCAGCTTAAAAACTAACCCTTGATAACGGACCGCAGGACTGAAGCCACAAGTGTGTGTTGGCGGGATGGTGGGGGGTGGAGGGGGGGACAGCCAGCACGATGGTCTGTGGTAGCAGCCTATGAGTGGGTCTGTGGTGGGTGCACAGTGGTTGAATACCCCAAGGGGCACACCGATGTTTCCTCAGTTAAAAATAAATAATATTTTTTAAAGGTGCTTTTCTGGAGGTGACCTGGCTGACTGACAACCATGGACACGCGTCACTGGTGGGATTCGCAGAGCTCCAGAGGCAGCCTGGAAATCCTAGGCTCCCAGTGGGAAACCCGACCATGAACATCCCGTGAGCCCTGTCTGGGCTTCTCGCCTTCCCTCCGGCTCCCGTTGCCACCTTGCTACAAAGGAAGCACCAGCCCCTGGCTGTGCTGATGCTAAAAGCTCTCTCAAGGTATGAATCGCTGGGGAAAAGGTGACCCAGGCAAGAAATCAGTTTGACGACAATATATTCCCAGGAGACTGGTATCTTACAAGACCATGTTCACCCAGCCAAGGGCAAAGAGTCTACTGGAAAACAATTTGATCAGAACTTCCTTTGTCCAAGTCATTACCTACTACTAACCCTTTTGGTGGCCTGCACTTTCTTTTCTGAAGTATCAGGCATTATTCTCTTCTTCCGCCTTCCACACACTTCCCCGGGGAAAGATTTGGCTCATTTCTCCAATGGAAACAAGTGGTGAATGCCTAATGTTTTACTTCAGTGTTTATTCCCCTGTCTTCTCTGTGAAAAACTGGATTATTTGGTTGGCGTGAGTATAAATACTTGCCATCAACTAAGCTACACCACCATGGGGGGAAATTTGTGTCTCAAAAATTGACACAGGGTCCACCATGTTCCCCTCATACTCTGTCGGCATCTTGGATTCCTAACATTGTTCCTGTGAAAACTCTTTCCCCATCCATGAGCTCAGACCCAGCTGTCCATCACACTGCTCTGGCCCCACATCAGCACGGCGGTGTCCATGCAGGGACGGTAGAACGTTCTGGAACAGCACATCCGACTGTGTGAAGACAGACTATCTTCTACTCAAGTGGCTAAACTAGGTGTGTTGACATTCTTTCTCCATTTCCCCCTCATTTAATTCTCACCTTGCTCTGTCCTCGGAAGCCGACCTCCATGACCTGCACCCAGCGGGTCCTCCACATTCAGTTGGCTTTGGCCACGGGAGGTGATGGAAGTTCCAATAGAGAATGAAGGAAGAGAGGCGGGACTGCCCGTCTGGACTGCAGTGGGCAGCCGTGGTGTCCTTCCCTGCAGGACACAGCTCAGGCTGGTGTCCTCCCTCACCAGGGCCTCACCCGCGAGCTGTCGGCCACCACACCTGAGACCTCAGACACCTTCCCGGTTAAGTCTCCTTCATCACCTCTTTCGGCTATGCGATTTCTTTCCAGCAGAGCATTCCAGGCCGATCTGTATCACAGGTCCAGGAAAGCAAGCTTTAGGTGGAAAGGCCCACTCCTCTGCCTGGCAGAAAACTCCTGCCTTCAAACTGAGGGCCACTGAGGGGGAGCGCAAAGAAGAGGGATGGATCCCTAAGAGCTGTGGCTGCAGGTGTGCCCTCCAGCCAGCGAGCCCGTGGCCCTGCCGTTACGGGACTTAGCACGTTCCCGTGTTCCGCAAGGCCGTTGGGCAGCTGTACTGAAAAGAGAAGTGCACCTTCTCTGACAGAACAAGCACGGTGCTGAGAACTCCACATTCGGTAACATTAATAAAAACAATAGGGTTTATGAGGAAAATGGAGGAAAAAGCCAATTGTACCTCTGCACTTCACTTGCTGGTAAAACAGTCCTAGTAGAAACACATTTCTAAGAGACGCGTCCTATTTCCAGCATAAAGAGCAGGGCGAGCAGCGCTGCACAGAGCACTAGAGAGGGGTCTGTGAGAGCCGGGACGCCCAAGTGTGAAATGCTTGGGGACTTGGACAGAAAACCACCTCTCCAGTTTGCAGAGACCGGCTGTTTTCTGCGGTTAGATCCACTTACTGGATGAGGATAAAACTTCAACAGGTTGGGGAAAGAAGTGCGTGAGTCAGCGTGACTTTCATGCCACGCTGGTATCGTCACCCTCCCACCAGGGGACACACCCATGTGCTCACCCCGCCCGGAGCGAACCCCACGCCTGACCAGCCAGCGCCTCCTCCGTGCTCAGCTGTTCCCCGTGATGCAGACAGATGCACACGCGGCATTTGTTTGATCAGTAATTACCTCCACGTATTTCAACAACGCATCTGAATCTGTTTTTCATTTCTATGCAATGTCCCGTCTCAGGTGAGTTGTCAGAAAGTCCTTGTCGCAGCTTCACGGATGGAGCATCTTCATACATCACGGATTAGAACGTACATGGAGAGTGTTCCATTTCTTGTAGTAGCTGCATCGGAGAATGGCAGTTGTTCTGGATAGGCTGGGATACGGATGAAGCTGTTCCCTTATTTCACTTGAAAGATAATATATCCACTGTATAAATGGAGATAGATACACAGACAGATAGATACACAGGTAGTGACAGATTATCAGAATTCTGTCAGTTTAACAGAGAGGGTATTTTAAGATGATCTAGTACAGGGAGTTGAGCTATCAAGGCGCCAGCTCGCTGGTCGCTCACATCTGCTCCTTTCCTCCTGTTCACCAGCTGCCTGCTCACGGACACCCCAGTCTCACCTGGAGTCAGGTAGCACCTGACAACCAGACGCTGGACTTCAGCCAAGCCTAGACCTGACCCATGAACACTTCTGGCTGGCCTTCTCCCGCTCTCCTCGCATGTCCCTCAACAGCCTGTCCACCATCAGAGGACTCCCAGGCGTCACACGTTAGAAATGGCAGGTCCTCCGAATGGCCGTGCAGGTCACAGGCATCTGCCACCCCTACCCCCACACACATCTTCGCTTCTCTTGGGTTGGAAGCAAACTAGAATCGAAGAGAGCCACGATCGCATGCAAAGCCGTCTGCGGCAATAGCTGCTACTGTCTTACTAATCTGGGGAACTTCTGGTTCGTGTTACCTGGGTTTCTCACTCAAAAAACGAAGATCCTGATAAGAAAAAAATAGTATTTTGTATTTACTTGTGTGTCCACTGCAGTCCTCGACCGCGGAAGTGACCAGGAACGATGTGGGGCTGGCCAGGGTGGTTTCCTGCAAGTGCAGACTCGTTTCTTCTCTTGGTTGCCATGTTTTAGCCAGGACACATCCTGTCGCGAGCATCATGCATCTTTCCAAATTATTTCGCACACAAAAGGGATTATTTTAAGGCATACAGAGTCTTACTGAATTCATGGAGAACGGTTGTTGTGCAAAGAAAGTCGGATCCATCAGGAGCTACCACTGCAAGTTCAGCTCCTCTTTTTTCCACACGTCCGCCCCCTCCTCTGCCGATGGAGCCTCGTGGCCACCAAGTCCATCTTCACCGACATGGGGCAGAAACAGTCTCCGAGTTCAGAGTTTGGACAGAAGGCAAATGAATGGATTTGCCCTTTCCTCTGATAGATCAAGATAACGCTGCTTTAGGGAGCCTTTTATACCAAGTCTAATTAGGTCTTCATTGCCCTTGGAGTAGTGATGCGTCGCTCTAGGCCAACTTAGCTTGGCTCGAAAGAGCTGGGTCACAAGACCCGTATTCACACCAGGTGACGTGGACATGGTCACCACGACACAGTAGCCGCTTGAGCTAACATGTCCCTTGCACTGCTTCAAGAGGAGGTGGGACCAAAGACCCCCAAATAGTCTGAATCTTTTCTCAGTTTGACTTTCTGGTGCCCAGCCTGGACCCCAACATGCAAATGAATTAGAAAGTCTCTTGGGGGCCTCTCTGGTGGCGCAGCGAGTCTGGCGGCGCACTGTGACGCATCTGTCACACTGTGAAGCATCTGTGGCACTGCAGCTCGAGTTCGATCCCCGGCCAAGGAACAGACCCACATGGCGCAGCAGACCTCTCCTGTCTCCCCACTGCTCCCCTCAGCAGAGGATTTCAGTGGATCTGCCTGTTCTGCTCCCCACTCTGTCCCTGGGGAACCTCTCACCTCCCACACCTCTGGCCTGTACCCCAGCTCTTGTATGCATAAATAATTAAATTTTTTTAAAAGATTTTCTTAAAAAAAGAAAGTCTCTTGGACAACATTACTTCTTTCCATTGTAAATATGAGTGCAGTTCTAGGGCTACCGCAGGGTGTAAGCGGTTCCACTTGCGAACATTCCTCTCTGAAGAGACACAGATGAAATAAACACGAGGTGAAATTCAATCTCTTATGTACTGTGTTTGGCAGAAACCCACAAATTTAAGTTGATTGTCTCAGTTTTTTTCACAGATTAGCAATTTAATTGAATTTAGACGTGGGAAGAAGGACTAGACAGGTATGCTGAAATTCAGCATTTTATTTGGAATTCTCTATGGTGTTCATTATCACCATGTGATGCCTTCGCTGGCCTGTTATCTGGGTCACATTTCTTCAAAACGAGACCTACTGTACAATTAAAGGGAAGCTGAATCACAGAAACCACATTTTATATTCCTTTGCATTTATTTTAAAACTTAGCTTAATGTTGTATGTGCAGTAGATAGTCTTTTTCTCAGTTAATTTATTCAAATTCTCTTTCTGAAACTCCCCCTTCTAAAAGCTTGGCTTTTCATTTTTTTTTCCCTTCCTTTGTCCACCGGGACACTTAATTTCAATCTGCGGCCCTTCCCCCTGCCTGAAAAGTGTCAGGACCTCCTTCCTCCCTTTGCAATGATGCACACTCTTCAGTATAATGCATTCCCCTTTTATTACGGCCTGATTCCGAGTCCCACGCCTTTCGCACCTGCTCTTCTAAGTCCTCCCATGCTGACCAACCGAGGCTTAGTTAGTCTGGCCGGGTTAGTTTCAGTGAGTGGCCCCCGACCATTCTCCTTCCACGAAGCCCCCGTTAGCACGCTGAGTGCATGAGCATGGGGGAAACCTGTTATTCTGCATAAAAGATCTAGTTCAAATCCAGCTTTTATTCTTAGTTAGACAAGCTGCTTGACACTCTTGAGTTTCACCTGTTTTGCTTTAACACTCAACGATAAAAATGATGTTTCTGGGTGTGGGGGAGGGGCGGTGCCGTGATGTCCCTGCAAAGTGATCACATGGTCCCCGTCCCCCTTTCTCTGTCAGCCTCGCTTCCCCCAAGAGCAAGGGGCCCGATGCCCTAGTTTCTCATTAAAGCTGTGATCTGTCATGGCATCTTTCTTGCCCATGCTTGGCCGTTCAAGACGAGAGCCAAGGCGCCAGGGTCAGCCTTGCCTGCCCGACGCCCGTCTCACCACGGGCCACACAGTATAGTAGGGAACAGCGGTCAGTCCACACCCAGCACCCGCAACTGTCACGTGTGCAGAGGCAGGCGGGTGCTGGTGCCTGTCCCTCTGTCCTTCCTGTGTGAGGGAGGGTGACTGCACACATCTTCATGAGGACTGAGCCAGCTCCCATTCAGGACCCTGGACAGTGCACACCATGCACCATAGGACTCAAACTATGCTCCTGCTCTTACTACTGCCACCGCTGGCGAAGTCGGTGTGGCTGGAGAATAACTGAACAAATATCAGAGGGATGCACGCATGAGATACTGGCTTTCCACCTTCAGTCTGCAAACCCTGACACAAGGGGAAGGATTTTCAGGCGCGCGCCCTGCATAACGTTAATATCCTGATGACAGCGGGTCAGAAAAGGCCTGTCCTAGCAGAGCGGTGAGTTCCAGACAGGCTCGGGGGCATCCCGTCCCGCTCACAGGGCTGCTGGGGAGAGGCTTCCGGCACCCCACAGACCAGCCACCCAGCCCGAGGACGGGCTCGGGAAAGCAATGACACCTCTCGCGTGAGACGGGAAAGTAAGTGCTTGAGACCAACAATGATCTGCCTTGTACGTGAGTCAGACACTGCTTTTATGTTTCCTCCTAGCATTTTTTTCCTTTCCAACGTTTCACAATATAAATGTGGCTACTTTTCAATCTCTAGACAGGGAGATAGACCCAGGCCGCGGCAGGGGCACGTGCATTCTCTCTCCTCCACACGACTGACCGGAGAAGCCCGAGTCGCTCGTGTGGGCGGCTGTGTCGCAGTGCTGGGCATCACTCTGTTAGCTTATGAAGGACGCTGGACGTGTGGGCCGTCACTTCCCCAAGGCGGTTCTTCGGTGAAGCTCATGACCCCCGAGGCCCCAGAGTCCCCAGTCGACCAAGAGAACGGGGAAAAGAAGACACATCTGTTTCTTACCACCTGTTGCTAGGACAGGACAGGGCAGGATGGGACAGGACATGGACTCGCGCCACTGACCCAGCCGGCCGGGGCTGCACACAGGACCCCCGAAGCGCGGGCCTGCAACAGCAGTCACTGTGGTGGCTGCGTGGACAGCCACTTCCAAGGGCTTTGGATAAAACACTAGACGGACCCTGAGCCTCGGTGGGAAGGTCTGGTCTTTCCGCCCCACTGTGTTGGCTGGACACACAGGAGGAGACACTAGTCAGGAGCCCGAGGATCCTACCACGTATTTCAAGGCCAAGTGGACCTGAAGGACTTTGGTCTATCTTCTTGGCTTGCTCCAACATAATTACTGAGCACAGCAAGGAACGGGGCTGGGCCGCTCCAAGAACCTGGCACTCTACCCCCTCGAACAATGGAGAAGAAACCATGTTAGGAAGATGAAGTGCCCTTTGCGATTTCTGGCCATCTTTTGGGGACAACTTGGTACTAGCAAAGATTAGCAGAGCTAACACAGACAACTCTCGTAATCTTTGAAAGTATCTTTCTTCTTAGAGTGAAAAGATTGACTAGGAAATTTTCTAAAGGCCTTCTCAGTTACAACAGTCTGTGAATTAGACAAGGGTGAGGGATGAAGGAAAGCAAAGCATCATATAGAAGAGGTAGTATATATTGACTTTGTAGACATGGCTCATCGGGAGGAAAAGTTTTGCTTTGGAACATTCAAAGATGAACCTCAGATTCACTTTGTCTTAATTATGATACATACTGCTGAAACACCAATTTAAAAAAGAAGAAGAAATCTAGTCAAATAAGTGATGACAGTTCCGGTAATCAAACCTTCAGCACCATCAGCACCTAGACGCCTAAGACTAAAAAAAAAGGAAAAACTTCCATGGCACAAAACTGACTATGCAAAACTAAACATCTAATATTAACTAAATGATATTCAAAATGAACCACTTAACATGACAGTGGTGGCATTAATGCAGTAATTCTTCCAGATATAAAATGCATAGGACATAAACCTGCCAACAGAAAATTATTTTAGTTTACATTTCCCAGAGCTGGTTTATAGACTTTTAGAGAGCTGGTAACCTAAAAATACAGGTAGCCTCAAAAAGAGGCTTTGATATAATCGATGATCTCACGAACGCCCAAAACTCAGCTGCTAGATGTCAATAAAAGGGCAGCTCAACTTTCAAAATCCAGAGTGGCTCATGCATTTATGCTCATTGAAAACAAGGTAAATGAGGCTATCAAAACATCCCCAGGAAATTTAATTAGGTCGCAGAGGGGAACTGACCAAATACTAATGGAATTTCTGGGAGCTGAAAGCCGCAATGAGAACAAAGGCATCTTATCTAGGGACTTGATGAATCCGTAACCTTCCTCTGTCTTGTCCTCACCCAGAGCAGGTCCATCAGCTAACAAAAACGCAGTCAGAGGCATCACAACATGGCAGCAAGTGCTAAATCGTGAGCTAGGGAAGGAACAGATTATACCACTGATCCCCAAATCTTGCCCAACCTCAGTTTCTCTAGCTGGAAAATTCAAACTGGAAAAAATTTCAGAAACAAGTTCATCTAACTCAAGCATTCTAATGTTTTAAAGCAGATCTGCTACAGGTGACATAGCTCTAGAAATACCACCACACTTCCTTTCTTTGCAAAATGCAGTGACATACAATTTGATTATGAAAAAGTAAATGTTTGGTGGAAGGAGGTTCTTGGACATTTTTATCTTCAGTGTGGATAAGCATTATTTGTTTAGGGAAAAGGTTACTAAATGCCTAAAGTTTATAAATTAACATCTAAAGGAGGACATTTATCCCACCTTTATTCCTACCACTTAGAAATAACTGCTGTATTACTTTGCATAATAATATTTACAAAGCTTACTTGAAATGAAGGATCACCATAAAACAAAAGATATGTATAAATACAGGGGTAAGCAGATTTCAGAGGTAATACTTGCAACCATTATAATTAAATGAACTTTCAAACATTCCCTTAAGCACTAGAGAATCCTTTATTTGCATAGAAACAACCTATATGTTAATTGAAACACATTCCAATCTACTAATTCAGACACATTTCCTAGGGATTTATCACAGAAAACACTTAGTATGGCAGCCTAGCGTTTTACACCAACCAGTTCTAAATGAATCTCACTGAATTTCTTTTCATATTTTCCTTCATTCACACCACATTTATACAGATTTCTCCTTCAATGTCCAAATTAGTGTTTAATTGTACTAGAGAATGATTCAGAAAATTAAATCAAATAAAAAAAAAGAAAATGACATTTTAAATACCTTATAATTAAATAGGGACATCCATGAGATTTACAGTAAAATCAATTATTAAATAATATTAATATAGTATAAAAACTCAAACTGAGTTTGATGTGATGAAATATATTGATTTTAGGAGGAAAATAAGATTCTGTCTCTTTGCTATCCCACTGTTTGATAATAGGTACAAAATTTTAAGTATATTTGGATGGTATACTTTGACTAAACTTAGGTGATGTGGTACACAAAGTCTTTTCTTTAAAGACCCCACAGTAATTGACACAGGTTGATGAAACATCTCAAATAAACCAGTAGTCACTTTCCAAAGCAGCTTCAAAATCTAAACTGCACCTGAAAGTTTCTCAAAATAGTAAGCACAGGTTTTTGGCCTGTGCTCCAGCTCCTGGCAGATACCTACAGACCGCAAGAACACGCATCTGAAGGTCGATAGTCACTCCTATTTTAGCTGCAACACTATTTACAGTAGCCAGGGGACCGAAACAACCCACGTGCAGTAGGGCACACCAGTGGATAAAGATGTGGTCCATATACACAATGGAACACTGCTCAGCTAGTAAAAGAAAAAGATGAAATCTTGCCACTTGCAATAACCTGGATGGAACGGGAGGAGATGATAACACGAAGTGAAGTAAGTCAGAAGGAGAAATACAAATACCTGATGATTTTGGTATCTGAATATTTGAAAGCTTCTAAGAGGACTGAGGATAATGTGTGTTCCTACCTGCACAAGGCCCTAAGTAGCGTCCTCAGAAGGATATTGTGTTAATAGAATACCCCCAGAATAAAGGCAACAAAAGGACCTGACCTAATACAGCTTAAAAGCAAATCTCAAAACAAACTGCTTTCAGGTAACTTAACTATTCCCCACAACAAAGCTCCTATAGCAATGAAAAGAAATAGCAAGTGTAGTGACCGACAATGTAAATATGCACTGCCCAGCAGAGTAAACATTGAATGGAAAAAAAAATTAACAAAACAAGGAAAGTTGACCCAAACTTAGGAGGGGAAAATATCAACAACAAAAAAAAATCAGAAATGATTGACTTGGTAGCGAGTGATCTGATCTGTCATAAGGGCAAAGAAGGACCTGCTACTAATATTTTTGCATCTATTAAAAAGGTAGAGGAAAGTGACGTCCATGCTTTAAAGAAATGGAAATTCACATAACATGGAATTTCTACAGATTAAAAAAAAATACAACATTTAAAATGAAATGTACACTGGAATTAACTTGACCAAGGAGGAAAGGGACTTAGACAATGAAAACTGTAGGACGCTATTAAAGAATTTAGATCACAATGTGAAGAGTTGGAAAGACATTTCACACTCATGGATGAGGAGAATCAATACAGTCAGAATGACTATCCGACCGAAAGCAACATATACATTTAATATAATCCCTGTCAAAATACCAACCATATTCTTCAAATATATCGAACATAATATATTAACATTTATATATAACCATAAAAGGCCCCAAATAACAAAAGCAATCCTTACAAAAAAGGAAAGCAATGAAAGCATCATATTACCTGACTTTTATACTATAAAGCAACAGTGATTAAAACAACATGGTATCAGCATAAAACTGAAGACACAGATCAATGGAAAGAAATAAAAATCCAAAAGTAAATCCATGCATATATTAATTTATGAGAGGGGAACCATAACTATACAATGGGGGAGCCTCCTTAAAAATGGTGCTAGGGAACCCTGATGAGCACACATAAAATAAGTCGCATCACTCTCTAATTCCATACTCAGAAATAAATCCAAAATGCGTTAAAGACTTAGACACAAGACCTGTAATGATGCTCTATGTAATATTGGGGAGACATTTCCTGATATCATTGTTAAAGATGTTTTTGGAGTATTGGCCCTGACAGCAAGGGAAATACAAACAAAAGAACTTTGGGGCTTCCTCAAATTGAGAATCTGTCTCACAGTGAAAGAAAATATAAGTTTAAATTATTAAAAAGACAGCCCACTGAATGGGAGAGAATATTTACATATTATACAGCCAACAAGGGGTTAATATACAAAATATGCAAAAACTTATTCAATTTAACAACAACAAACAACCCAAGTAATAAATGGGCAGCAGACAGGAAAAGACAGTTCACCAGAGAGGATGTCCAGATGGCCAAGGGGAAGAGTTGCCCTTGCTTTTACCAAAGGAGATGCAAGTAAAAACCCATAATGGTGGGCCACAACCCCTCTGACTTACAGGTTAAGACTCAGCATTATCACCTCTAAGGTCTAAGTTCAATCCCGGCCAGGGAGGGGATCCACAGGGCACAGCAGACCCCTCCTGTCTCCCCGCAGCTCCCCTCAGCAGTGTGTTTCAGTTGAGCTGCCTGTTCTGCTCCCCACTCTGTCTCTGGTGAGTCCTCTCATCCCCCCACCTCTGGCCTGCACCCCAGCTCTTGTGTGCATAAATAATCTTTAAAATCTTAAAAATCCCAAAACAATGAGATGTCACCTCACAGAAGATCCCTAACAAGTGCCAGAGAGAAGGTCAAGGAGAGGGAATCCTATTCCATCATTGGTAGGAATATAAACTGGTGAACCATTTCAGAAAGTGACCTGCATTTATCTTCACAAAACTGAAAATGGAAATATCGGCTGACCCAGTAACCCTACTCTTGGATACCTACCCAAAGATCATGAAATGATCAATTCAAAAAGCTCCATGCGCTAGTGTCTACAGCAGCACTACGTACAGCAGCCGGGACATGGAAGCTACTCAGCGGCCCTGACAGAGGCTGCCTCAAGGAGATGAGGTCTGCTCACACAATGGAATAATGCTGAGCCACAAGAAAAGACGAAATGCTGCCACTTAGAGCATTTAAGGGAACCAGACAAGCAAGTGTGAATGACAAAGGCGCGTTCTGGACATTTCCATAGCAGGCAATTTGACAAAACAAAACACTTATAAAATCTAGCAGGCACTAAATAAACGAATTATGGTATCAGAGCTTAAGAGGGGAGGGGAGCAAGGATAAAAGATGGAGGGCTACAAAGGATGGTGGTGGTGAAAGAAATCTTTGAGGTTCTTGGATCCATACTGAGACGAATTAAACAAACCTAATGATGGAATAAAGAAGCTGACTTCAAACAATAAAGTAAAAAAGAGAAATAAAAGCACACTGCATTCAGTTAATGCATAAGAGCGGATTAATGAAAATGGACATACAGCAATAGAAATGAACCACAATTAAACAGTGAGAGGTTTGAAGGAAGTGGATGTGCACCATGAGCTGCAGAAAACCAAAGCAGGCTAGCACCTGGGTAATGCGAGTCGTAGGAGAGATAGGAGACAGCCAAAAATTTTAAAAGATGATCAAATGAATTTTTGGTTTGCTATCAACTGTAAATTAGAGATCCAAAAAACTCAATGCAAAGCTGATTAAACAAAGAGGAAAACAAACAAAAGGGTGTATCATCATCAAATTGCTGAGAGCTCTTAGCAAAGAAGATATTTTTAAACCAGCAACAGAAAATAATGTTCATTAGAGATAGCAACACAAAATGAAGTAGACTTCACTTCAGAAGTACTGTAAGCCAGCTGGCTACTGAGTGAAATCTCTGAAGAACAAAAAGAGGCAGAGAAGGATTTTGCACCCACCAAAAATATCTTTCAAGCCTAATTGGGAAGCAAAGAATTTTTCAGGCATTTTGAGTTTGGGAGATTTCGTTGCAAAGGCCTCAACCCAGAAAATGTTAAGTCACTTCTCCAGACAGTAGGAAAGTGATACCAAAGTGAAATGTGAATAGATACTAGGGAATAAAAAAGCACCCAAAATGGTAAATGTGAGAGGAAACAGAAAAGGCAACTTTTACCTTGAAAATGGAAATACACTTCAAAAGACAGAAATCATAAAAGTGTGTATTCTAAACAAGAAATTAGAATAAAGAAAAAACTAGAAAGGTAACTGGAAAATCCCCAAATAACTCAAAATTAAACAGCACTATGCACCTTTCAAATACATGCACAGGCATGAACGCTTAGCAGGACTATGCATAGCACTAAATACTTATATGAGGAAAAGAGCAAAGTATCAAGTACAACATTCAAGTTCCCACCTGAGAAACTAAAACTATAAAATAACCCTTCTCTCCAAAAGCAGAAAGAAAACAACAAAGAACAGAAATCAATCAATTTAGAGAAAATTAATGAAACTAAAGACCCATTCTCTGAGAGGATCAATAAAGTTGATATAATTCTCACCAGACTGAACAGCTTAAAAAGAGAGAAGACAGAAATTACCAGTTTTAGGAATAAAGGAGAGGCTAGCTCTGCACAGACTGAGCAGGCGGCGAGAGAAATGACACATGCAAAATTCCCACTGAAGGAGCCGCCCTGGTGGTGCAGGGGTTAAGCACCAGACTAGGAAGCATCTGCAGCCACTGCAGCACGGGTTTGATCCCCGGCCAGGGAAGAACCCACAGGGCCAGCAGACCTCTCCTGTCTCTCTCTCTCTCTCTCTCTCTCTCTCTCTCTCTCTCTCTCTCTCTCTCACACACACACACACACACACACGACATTTCTGGCCCGGACCTTGAGTTCTCATATGCATAAATAAATCTTAAAAATTAAAAACATCACCAGTCTATCCCAACAACGAGAAAAATCTGAATAGTGTGACAAATCAACACCTCTTCTGGGATGGGGAGAGACAAGAGAGACAGAGGGGTCGGGAGTCACGCTGACCTTACCGGACCGAGAGGAAACCCCACAGGGACTGTCCGGTCTGCAAACCTGGGTGGACCAGTCATCACCCATGGAGAGCTTGGTAAGCACCTCTGAGAATTACAAGCTTCTTTGGGCCTCGCAGGGATGGGAGGGGCAAACTCCTGGCTTCCTCTCCTACAGGTCCCCTGGTTCTTGCACTGAATTTCAGAGACAAGTCCCCCAGTGATTCCAGCTAGGGCAGAGGTGGAGCGAGCTAATGGACACGGAGTCTTCTGCTCCCCCCCAGAGGCTGCTCTGGGGAAGGGACTTGGGGAAGGGGGCACCCAAATCCAGCCCTTTCTAGCTGTCCTGTCCTGGATGGAGGAAAATAACAGAAACTCTTCAGGTACTGAATTCAAAGGAAATACAAAGGAATTTAGGGGATGATAAGAAATTGTTTTGATGGTGGTTGTGACTTAAATTTCAAAACTCAGAGAATTAAACACCTACATTGATGACTTTTGTATGTAAATTATACTTAAAACCAGTAACTAGAAGAATCAACGTGAAAAAGCTCATTGTTCTTACATGCCTGTATTTGGCCAATTCCCAGAATCCGATGAACGTACTGCGTGACCCTTTTCACTAGAACACTGTTAAGCAGCCACAGGGCGGGCTGGGGACTGGATCTCTCAGGTGATGAAAGCACCACCTGTACAGTCGGGACAGCCGGGCTCAAAGGCAACAATTCGTTCATCGATAAATTTTTGGCTCAAATAACAAGTGTTAACTTCATTGTAATTCGCGAGCTCCAAAATGGACGCCTGGAGCAAAATGTAAGAAAAAAGAGAATTTCTAAACTCTAAAGCAATGAGATGCCTTCTCCCTGACGTGACTTCGTTTATTTATTAGGTAAGACTGTGCTCCTGTGAAGCGGGTGTTAAAGTTGAGCCTCTCTTGCCTGTGAGCAGCATGAATTAGAAATTAATTTCATGTAAATATTTTTTACAGCTAAGCAAGTTGTTATTTATTTTCTACACTGCTAAATAAAGCCGCCCATTGGTAGAGAGATTATAGGTTGGGCTAGCAGGTCAGCTTCGCTTCCTGTTTTTCCTGTCTGTGCTGAATCCTTCTAAAATATTGTTTTGACAGAAATCGATAGCAACTGCTGCAGAATACGAGAAATGTTCTTGTACCTTAAAAGGCATTTTAAATGGCTGATTTCATCCCAACCTCTAATAACTGAAACCAGATCCTTTAAACTACAGGATTGGGGAGGTGGGATAAAAGGAGAAAACCTCATGATTACCCAATTCCTTGGTCATTTGAGAGTCAAGTGGGATTGGACCAGCTTTCCCCAAGGACTTCCTTATTCAAGACTTGACTACGTGTGTTCTGAAGTCAGATTCTCTTTAGAATGGAGAAAAAAAAGAGCCACCCTAAAAGGCAGAAGATGGGAGTGAACATCCTGATAGGTCCTTCGGCTCCTGGGTCAGAGTTCACCTCGTCAGCAGGAATGTACGTACCGCTACTTCTTGGGACACGAGCTCCCCTTAATCTCAGCCCAACCATGATTTCCAATTAACTAATCAATCTCATGGGGTTGGAATTAAACTGAAGGAAGCGTTGGGGTAACTTTGTGAAGTTTCCAGAAGGAACTCTTTGGCGCCCTTGCATGTAAACTCTGCAGTTCCTCAACTGGTAATTCCTGTCAGATTCTCACCTTAAAGTAAGAGACCTCCAAAATCTAAGGGAATGTGTATGGCATTTCATGCACACTAAATAAACAAATAAGTAAAAGTGTGTGTGCACAGATAGATAGATAGATAGATAGATAGATAGATAGATAGATAGATAGATAGATAGATAGATAGATAGATATGGAATTGTCTAAGTTGAGCAAAATAAAGTTCTAATACTTGTACCCACACTTTTCCTGGGTGCTGACACATACAAACCATGAGTAAGGAAATGCAGAGTTGAATTCTGACATCGAGACACCTGCAAGTTTCTTGCAACTAGATCTAGTCTGCGATGACTCAAACTCCGCTCCACTGGGAAAGCTGAACTGGCCATCACAACAGGGGGTGGCGGCTGCATCTGGGCACACGTGGCCCTGCACCCTGCGGGCACCGCCCCCCCAGCAGGCTCCAGAACAAACCCCCCGCCTCTGTCAGGGTCTGTGATGCACACGCTGTGGCTGCACCCCGCCCAAGCTCTCCTTGCAGAAGTCTCTCCTCCAGCCTCCTCCCTCTTGCGCTGGGTGCTAGTGTTTCTCTTGTCCTGGTCAAGCCCTTTTCCCCGCTGTAGCTTTGTGAGACACTCACTTTTAGGGATGCTGCCGCCCGTGCTGACTCACTCTTCACCGGCCCTGGGCACTCAGCTCAAACCCTGCGCATCGGCGGGACCTGAACCCACGTGGTCAGGGTTCCTGGACACGATTTCAAAAAGTGGTGACAGAGCGTGGTCCCTTCTCCCTAACGCCCCGTCGGGGTGACCCTCATTTACCAGGGCAGGATTATTCCAGGTAGAGTCGCCTCCCTCACGGGCATGCTACAGGTAACACGAGGACATGGCTGTGGGCCACGGCTCGTCCCTTATTCAAGTTTCTTTGAAAGCCTGGGGGGACAGAGAGCTCTCGTTCAATACACAGTAACACGTGTGGCCAGAGAAAAATGGACGTGGACGACGGAGTGGATGAGGGAGAAGCTGCTGTCGAGATTTTAACATTCACTCATCCCAGTTCCAGAAATGCACCTGCCTTTATCTAACTGAGGACCGAAGTCCCTAAAGAAATGGCATAAAACATAGGAGAAAGGGGGTAACTCATCTAACCCCACAGATCTCATGTGTGTCCAACTACCCCAGTGCTTCCTTCCTTTTCCTTTGAACACCACAACCTGCACTCCCTGGTGAGCAAAACTAAAGCACAAACACCAACCTAGCATAAATTTCAATGAACTCTCATGTGAACACTCAGACCCGATTTTAATGACAAAGTATTGATTGTACGTGCAAACCTCTTTATGGACAAAATCAGCACAAATCAGAGTCAAGAGTCTATTCAGCTCTGCAGTGTGAGCTGCTACCCCCACGCTGGGTTCTGTGTCTGACAGAGCAGGAAACCATGAAGGTCTGGCACTTCGTGACAAAGGCATGGAGGCTGGGCTCTGGAGGAAGGAGTTTCCAAAGGTAATCTGCTATTCTTCTTATCTGTTAGACTTGGAAATCTAAGTCAGAGATAATTAGAA
Organism: Galemys pyrenaicus; assembly: GCA_019455555.1. Classification (NCBI taxonomy): domain Eukaryota; kingdom Metazoa; phylum Chordata; class Mammalia; order Eulipotyphla; family Talpidae; genus Galemys; species Galemys pyrenaicus. Next base: position 2,990,304 of record JAGFMF010011663.1, on the reverse strand, counting down.
ATACAGCAAGTCAAACTTTTGTGGAGGACTTGAGTATTCCAAGACTCAAATCACAAATTCAGCTGTTTTCCATTTCATTGCAACATCGCTCAAAAGGATTGTGGATTATGTTCATGTCAAAGTAAGTTGTTTAACATCAAAATCTTCACATCACCAATGCTTAACATCGAGAAAGAACAACCAGGCGTTTTTCAAGTCTGTCGGCCGTCTGTATGTCTTCTTTAAAGAAGTGCCTCTTTAGCTCTTCTGACATTTTTGGATTGGTTTGTTGTCTTTCATTTCGAATGGTGAAAGTACTTTCTAATAGAAAAGAGATGGAAACAACCTAAGTGCCCCAGAACAGATGAGTGGATCAAGAAGACACGGTGTCCTGCAGACAGACAATGGGACACCAGTCAGGGATCGAAAAATGAACTCAGCCATTTGCTGCCACCTGGGTGGAGCTGGAAGGGATTTGCCAAGTGAAATGAGCCAGAAGTAAGAAGATAAATGCTGAGTGGTTTCACTTATATGGGGACTCCGGAGATGCCAAAGAATCAGACCAACTGTGAGACTGACCAATGAAAGAAGACCAGGCTGGAGACACTCTAGAGGGCAGTGACGAGAGCAGATGAAGAAAGCACTGGAGAGTGTGGTGAAGGACTTTAGGAGCGTTGGTGGTTGAAAAACCAGGTGACCACACCTGAGGGGATAAATCCTGTGCTGTGAAAATATAACCAAGATATGTGGGGTGGGGGAAAGAGATTACAGTGGAAAAGAAGCATAATTAAGCACGAGTCTGATCGCATTGGCAGAACTGGGGACTTAGGGTCTCATAGGACTCTTCAAAGTGCAGAAAGATTTTCTGAGAGCAAAATCATCCTTGGAATCAATACAGGACTCTTGGAAAGCTCACTCAAGCTTCATGCTAAAACTCGTCAGGCTGTGGTCTGGGACCTTCGTTACGCAGTGAGTCCACAGTCACAAGGTCTTTCTGCTCATACAGAGGGTCTGGTATCCTCTGCTGGAACTAGGAGACCACCATCTGTGTCCCAACTCGATTCTGCCACTGTATAGCAAAGAGCCCAGAAAAGGCATCAATGTCTTTTCCAATAAAACTTTATTAATAACAACAGGGAGTGGGCCAGATGTGACTCGGAGAGCAGGTTATGGTATCAGCTCCAGCCCAGACCCCAGCAGCTAGGACTACAGATTTGGGATCTGCAGCCTTCCCAATTCAATCCCTCCCTGCCCAAGGGACTTACACTTATTCCTAAGTACCCCAGTCCTCTCTGCAAAGCCCGCTCCCTCTCCTCCCTTCATTCTGCACTTACACACAGCTCTGCTTCTCTCTCTCCTTGCAAGAACCTCCGCACTGCCCCACAGCGCCTGCCCCAGGACTCAGAACACAGCTCACAGCAGAGCTACAGCCCAAGGCACTGGGTGACCCCCAGGCTTTCAAGTCAGAAGCTCCTTCCCAGAAGCTGAAGTTGATCAACAGAAGGTCTTTCCTCTGGGCCCTGGTGACTAGCTCTTCTCTTTTCTCCCTTTCTTCCCTCTCATCCCACTACCTGTCCCTGATTTCCCACATGAAGACGCTAGAGGAGAGTTACCCACAGACGCTGGGGCAGGCGGGGCCTGAGGAGCCAGGAAACCACAAAGCTGCAAACCCAGAAGCGCAACACATTTGGCTGCTGCTGATCGATCTGAGAAAGGCCGGTGGCCAAGGCAAATGCTGAGGACGGGAGCCCCGCCCAGCCCCACCGGCCGCAGTGACTGTGGTGGCCCTCGGAAGGGCTACTGGGTGGGCGGAGGGGACAGTCCCGCGCAGAGACTCGCCCAGGTGCCGCACAGCGCTGCCACGTGCTCACGCTGCACTCACCCACCCTTGGGTGCAGCTCAGAGGGGCCGCACCAGGCCCGGGGTGTGGGGGAGGGCATTTAGCCCGAGGGCACCTCAGGAGCTGTCTCCTGCGTGCGGCCCCATCTCTCCGAAGCAGCAGCAGGAAGGGAAAGGAGGGGGGTCGGCTCTACATTCGGGAGTCCCCCCGAGCCGCGGGGGCGAGCCTGCGGGTCACCAGGACCGTCCCCTACAAGGCCGACACAGCCCCGTGAGCCACACGAGGATGCCTCTCGCGTCGCGCCTCTCCCCAGAGAAGCCGGCGGACGGCCAGGCAGGCCCGGCCAAGGACAAGCACGTGCGGGCGCCCCAGTCCGGCCTCGGGCCTCCTCCCGCCGTCGGGCCCCACTGACCCCGCCACACTCGTGGGTGCTGGCCCCCGGCCGCCTCTGCTGGGCGCTCAGGGCTCCCTCCTCCTGCTGCGCCCCAGCCTCTGCGGTGGGAGGCGGGACCCAGCCCTGCTGGCTGCTCAAGCCTTTGCTTGCAGCCCAGGCGAAGGCAGAGGTTTCTGTCAGCAGTCCCTGAGGGTGCACGGCCACGGGTGGACGGAGCTCACGCGGGGACTCTGCCCACGGCCGCCGGAAGGCCAGGGCCGGAGCTAGGCCTTGAGGGTCCGCGCAGTGCAGAGCCGGCAGCAACACAGGCCGGACCTCAACGGCTCCCCAGTCAGGAGTCAGGGCAGACCCCGCACCAGCACATTCGAGGCCACAACTGACCTCCAGAGGAGCTTGTTCAGAAACAGGGCCTGTTGTCTGCAGCTGTAAACCAGGAAAAATAGCCCTCGGTGGCCATGATTCAGCCCCACAGCAAGGAGGACGGCAAACGAGGCGTCAACTCATTTCACTGCCAAAGCTGTGGGAGGGGATGGCGGTGAGCCGAGGCCTGCGAGTCGGGCTGGGGAGAAGGAGGGCCCACGCGTGGGTCGGGGGGCAAGAAGCAGTGGGATCTTCCTCAGGGGAGATGTGCCTGGAGCTGCGTGAACACTGGAACTGAGGTTGCACAGGCCAGCGCGGCTGAGGCCTCTTGCTCAGTGAGGTTGCCCAGCACCCCCCTTTCTGTAGTTCCACAGCTACTTGGCACACTGCAGGCCTGACCCTGACCTTTTAGATGTTCATTGTCACTGCCTCGTTCGAGAAGATACATATTTCTCAACCTATAAAAGCATACTTTCATGTAAGGTTCTCCAATGACAATAAAAAACAAGAAAAAAGGAAAAGAAGGGTCAATCCCCTGCAGGACATAATTATCATTGGTGTTTTCATTTAACCCACAACTGCATGCATTAAAAACAAGAAATACTTCTGAATACTACTGAGACTGGAGGGAGACTCTCTGCAAACAGACACAAACTGCACTGGCATACTCAGGTGAGTTGTTTCAATCGCCTAAATCATGATTTTTTTAGTGATGATTTGTTTAAATGGCGCTATGCAGAATACTGGCCGGCGGAGCTAGGTCAGCCTGCAGAAGACCGCTGAGGGCTGGCCCCGGCCGCCACCTGATCGGTCTTTACCCAGTGACTTGGACGATGAGAAGAATCAGCTGCTTATCGCTTTGCCTGACTCCATGGAATTGAAGGCATTTTTAAAATAAGACGATTCTCTCAGTATCCAAAAGGCACTGGCTGCTCTGAACAATGATCTTAAGCAAATGAGACATGAAACCAACCTAGGAAATGCAAGGTTTGTGTCTGGATTCTCAAAAACGCTGTGGGACCCTGAAAGGAGACGGTGGCTAAGCACCCTTCCCTCAATAAATGCACTGGATTTTATTTGTTTGAAAGGGCCCACCAAGGCCCAGAGATGATGCTGGGACAAGAGCAAGGTTCAGGGAGGAGCAAAGGGCCAGGAGGCCACAGGAGACGGCACGGGAAGAGCACTGCTCCTCAAACTTTAAAGTGGATGATTTCCGCTTCTTCTGCTTCTTTTAGTGTGGAATAAGACAGACACTCAGAGGTGTGCTCGTTAAGCTTCACCTGGAAAAATAAATATCTGGAAGGACTTTTCAAATGCTGGGCATCACGCAAGGAAGGACTGTCAACCCTGGAAGACAGGAAATGAAGGCGGTGAGGACGGCGGTGGCCCCGGCTACTAGCCGGAGATGCTCAGAGACAGAGAGAGGCAGGCGGAGCCCAGAGGACACGTGGATGAGGACGCAGAGCTGAGCACAGTGCACAGAGGAGCCTGGAACCCGCAGACAGCAGGCCCCTGACAGGAGGAAGCCCAGAGAGAGAGGGCTTGGGGGGCTTCACTCATCCTGACACCCCAGGAGACAGCTGGTCAACTTCACCTACAGCCACATCATTTGCATCCCGTCAGCACCCACAGTAGACACCCCAGCTGTGAAGGAACACCCCGAGGCCCTCAAAGTAACAACCCGAGAGTGAGACAACACCATAAACCTCACAAGTGGAGAAGCAGTTCCAGGCCCCGTGGGCCTTCCGGAAACCCTCGCATTTTACCAGCTTGGAAAAAGATGAGTCCGGAGAGACTCCTCAGTGTGAAGCAAACATTAGCTCTTTTCTTTACTGAGCACCCATCTGGTTCTACCTGTCAAAGTTGCAAAGAGATGAGAAAGGATCAAACTGTTTTCAAGTAACTTAAGTACAGCTTAGAACAAAGTTCAAGAATATTTGTAAAAACACGCAGTGCTCAACAGGATAAATCTCACAGTTCTTGACAGCTGATCAAAAATTGTGCATCGTGCAAAAAGAAGGAAACCAACTTATACTGACGTGGGGAACCCATCAACTGGAATCAAGCCAGGGCTGATACACATGTTGGAATTAGTAGCCACGGACATTAAAATAGCTATTAAAATTGGATCCCGTATGTTCAAGAAACGAGAATAAAGACTGAACAATTATGTAGACACTTGGAAGACTGAAAGATTATATAAATAGAACTTCCAGGATGAAAACTATGAGGTCCGAGATTAAAAACACCAGAGGGAATTAGAAGTGGTCCAGGATCAAGTGAGAAAATACTGGTGAAGATTTTTTAAATTTATTTATGTAGGCACACAAGAGCTGGGGCGCAGGCCAGAGGTGCAAAGGTGAGAGGACTCCCCAGAGACAGAGCGGGGAGCAGAACAGGCAGATGCACTGAAACCCACTGCTGAGGGAAGAGCGGGGAGGCAGGAGAGGTCTGCTGCGCCCGATGGGTCCCCCTCCCTGGCTGGGGATCGGACTCATGCTGCTGTGGGGGGGGGTGCTTCACAGTGCAGCGCTCACCCCACTGTGCCCCCAGGGAGGCCCTGGTGAAGATTTTCTGAATGATGATTCCGAGTCGTGGTTGCTCGTGTCTGTATTTGAACAGCGCCTGGTAAGGACCGTGCTCTGGTCTCAGGACACCCTCTCTGGCCAGGAACCAGATTCCCAGATTCCCCCTTGGGGTGCTAGACCTGAACACTAGGCAAGAAGGCATGATTTTAGGGAGGCAGAAAGGGAGGTGGGGTCATAGACACACCTCGCCTTGGAGCAGAGGAGCTTCTCCTGGACGAAGGGCGGAAGGACAGACACCTCAGTAGAGAGGCTGGAACCAGACACTGCCGAGCACCCCAGGAGGCATGCTATACTGGACTTGAACTTGGAGTAAGTATGTTTCAGAAGCAGGCAGCCTTGAAGCGGGCCATGAAAAGGCCTCGCTGGCCACACCCAAGAACATCGAGGACCGGGAGGGCAGAGAACCACTTCCTGGGAGAAGGATGCCTCACCCACCATCCGGTAGGTGTCTGTACCGCGCCTGGTGCCGACGTGCAGGAAGCGAACAAGACTGGTCTTCCTGAACTTGGCAACAGCAGCGTTTTGAAAATGCCACGTACAGGACCCGGGAAGCCAGGAAGCCAGCTCGGCGTCTTACGCGTGAGCGCGCGGACATGGAGCAGGCGTGGCAGTTCACGCGTTCCCAGGCGCCACTCGGCTGGGGGTCGGGGACACCCGCACGGACTCCGCAGCCGGCAGACCAGGCCCCAGACCCTGGGAGTCGTCTTCGGGCTGATCTGCAGTGACTCTCCCAGACTCTCGGGGCGGATGGCTCGTGTCCTGGGCTGAACTTGGCTTTGCATGGACTGACCCTGCCTGGGGGACATCGTCCTGCTTCCTCCTATGGGGCACCAGAGCTGTGCCTTACTGCCCTTGCTGCCGGCAGCGAGGCCACACGTGCTGCCCTGAGGTCTTGAGGGGAATAAGCTGTCACAAGCGCTCAGGCTCCAGAAGCCATTTGTCCTTTGGCGCACTTCATTAGCAAAATAAAGACATCAGTGGAATTTCTTAATCCACATAATACCTGTCACAAAACATGAAAACACTTTTCATTTGCGACTAAGCCTGTCTCCTCCTCATCACCTGCCTTCCTGTCTGGTTAGGCTCACCAGCTGCAGGGAGGCAGGGCCTTGGGGAACCCGCTTTCTGGGTAAGCTGCTCTTGCTTTAAAGGAACCCTGCAAATCCCGCAATCACAGGCTTCTGGAAAGCCCGGCAAACTCAGCTGGGCCTGGGAGCTGTCCCGTGCATCACGGTGAGACTCTAGCTCACGCTTAGCCTGCGTCAGCTTCTCTGGTAACCTGGATAGGCGCGGCCGGCTGGGCCCCAGCTTCCAGCTTCCAGCGCAGTACCAGAAGTGGGGCTGCAAGTGTGCATTTCTAAGTCCTAGGAAGTGATGTGGCCGCCCCGGGACCCCCTTTGAGAACTACTTTCAGAACTGGGGTATTAGGGCCTCCCTGGCAATGCAAGGGGTTAAGTCTCAGCACCAGGAAGCTACTGGCAGCCACTGCAGCACAAGTTCCATCCCCGGCCGGGAGGGACCCACAGGGCGCAGCAGACCTCTCCTGCCTTGCCCGCTGCTCCCCTCAGCAGTGGGTTTCAGTCAGTCTGCCTGTACTGCTCCCCACTCTGTCTCTGGGGAATCCTCTCACCTCAACCCCTGTACCTCTGGCCTACCCCCCAACTCTTGTATACACAAATAAATATTTTTTTAAAACCTGGGGTATTGACATAAAAGGGGTTTCTCTAGTAATCACCTTATGATATTATAAGGTCCCTCAAGCAAGTTATTAAGATTCTCTAAGCCCCACTTACTCATTAGTAAAATAAAAGTAAGTGCATCCCTTCTCTTTACTGATGAGGTAATTATCTAGAATAAAGCTTGCAACGAGCTGACCCCTGCCAGACAGGCTCTGGGCGTAATAAACATCAGCCAGGGCCTCATTGCCAGTGGAAGCTCATCAAGTAGCTCAGCGCCTTTCAGGAAGGCATTAAAGGTCTCTGGACCAGGGGGTATTTTTCCAACTTTCCCTCCAAAATGTCTCCCTTCTTACCCATAAGCCCCCAGTCCCCGCCCAAAGCTAAGGATTTTCTGGGGCAGCAGCTAGGACAAGGGAAAGCCACCGAACTGGGTGAATCTGGCCGTGGACGGCAGGGGGTGAGGGTTTAGAAGGCGAGGGCGAGGCAGAATCTTCAGAAGCCAGGGCTGCGCGCTTGTGTGCTCGTGAATCCCTTGGAGCTTCTCTTCTTGGCTGGCTGCGGAGTCTGAGGTTTGAAAAGATCATACACACCTCGGAGTCTGCTGCAGGGGACAGGCCTGTGGAGTCTGGTCCCTGGTTGAGGATGAAGCCACAGGAAGCTGCAGCAGACCAAGCATCTTTAGCTGACACAGGGATTTCTGCATATGAAAAGGAAACTTCTACTAGCTTGAAAGCCTTTCTGTTAACTGAAATGTTATTATTTATGATAATTCATCAGAAGAGAGGCAAGCTGGGGAAAAAGAGGAAAGGGTAGCTGTCTCTAATACGGAAAACAATTTGATTTTAGTTAAATTAGTAGAGTGCAGCTTGAATGTGTTGTGCAGAGAATACATTTCCATGTTTATGAGGCCTCTGCTTATTACTTCATAACTAAAGACTAGGAAATCAGCTGAGATTATAATTTCCCCTTTGTGGTTTCTATGACTACTCCCTTTTCTCTTATGAACTCATTGTGGTCAGATGGACAGGTGTTGCTGCAGTAACAGGTGCAGTTTCTTAAGGAAATTAAAATAGTTGGATTGAACACATCTTCCCTGTTCCCATGGGCGCAGCACACAGGTATCAAATCCGCGGTCCACACCGTTCCTTCATTCTGGGCATATTAAGATTGTGATTTTATTTCTTTGTGCATAAAAGAACTGGGATGCTGGCCAAAGTCGTGGGAGGTGAGAGGATTCCCCAGAGACAGAGTGGGGAGCAAAACAGGCAGATCCACTGAAACACACTGCAGAGGGGAGCAGCGGGAGGCAGGAGAGGTCTGCTGCACCCTGTGGGTCCCCTCCCTGGCCGGGGATCGAACTCGTGCTGCAGTGGCTGCCGAAGCCCCACAGTGCAGTGCTCAGCACCCCGTGCCACCACGAAGGCGAGGTCCTCCTTTTGCTTCTTTATGAGGCACAGCAAATCTGTGACGTCACTGGAGAAAGGCACCTCTGTCCCCAAAGAGGCAAGAAACATGGTAGCTGATGCTTCCTAGGGCATTGCTATTAAGCCGACTTGGTCCCTAAAACAAGCCCGGGGCCTGATGCCACTGTTTCTGAGATGAGGACACAGATCCCTGCAGGGTCGGGGTCATCCAAAGACACAAATGGACAGCAACAGGGTGGGCCGGAGACCCCTGCCACCTGCACCCCGCCCCTGCGAATGCCGGGCCCCGTGCGGCCTGCCAGCATGAGTGTGCTGCACAAACTTGGAGGTGCAGTTGCCGCCCCAAGGAATACATGAGTCTCTTTCTTGTCTGGGAAAAATGCACACAGCCACCTCATAGATAATTCTAGGCTTTTGACCAAAGGTAATCCTAGGGCCTTGGTGACGACCGTCAGAAGCAGCATCACATTCCAATACTCTAAACTAATCACCTAGCGAGTGCCCAGGGCCACGCCATCTTTCCGGGGGGCTTAGGGAAATCTACAACCCAGGATGTGGCTCTCCCTCCCGCCCCCGTCATTCCCTCTGTTTACCACGTCTGGGGACACGCTTTGGCCAGATCTGTGTTGTAGCAGGATTAATTTGATGGCGCATGATTGTCTGACTCTTATTCAAAATTTGTGACTGAGTTTGTAACTATTCAGTGTGCTGAAAAGCAATAAAGACATTGCTAAGTCTTCAGAAGAACTGTGATTTAAAACTGCAAAATTGTAGGGCAGTAACAAAGACAGTGAAGTTTGATGTGATTTCTGTATTCAATGGGGAGCCCGCTGGAGTCATTCAGTGAAATTAAAGTCTGTAAGATTTTAAGGAGAAACGTCACCCAAATAAAGTGTCCTTTTTATAGTTCAATTAGCTCCTCACTGAACTCCATGGATGGCATCCCACCTCGCCCCCCTCTCCCTGATATTTTTAATGAATTACAAGCACAAGTTACAGATTCTATTATCATCTCCGAACTTGCTTGTCTGGACGCCATTCCGAAGGTTACGACTTCAGAGCTCTTCCTATTTCCAAAATCATCATTCAGGCCACGGTCCAGCAACAGAAGACACATTCTCACCCCAAAGAGCAAGTCAACGAAATTACCGCCATCAACAAAATTAGCCACGGAAACTATACTTTGGTACCCTCACGCTGGAGTGTTTCTTACTCTTCCCTAATTTTCTCAAGCCGACTACAAAGCGAGGGTCGCAGTCCCTGGCCAGGCTGTCGGGCAAGTCACCAGCCACAGCGCCACGGTCCTTCCAGCAGTGTCAACCTAACAGTGGCTGCGGCAGCCCGGTCCTGTCCTTCTCCGCTCCCTCCTTGCACAAGTCCATGCATTTACCAGCCCGGTCTCCTCCTCTGCAAAATGGGTGGTGTCACCACTGTCCCGGTCGTCAAGGAGAAACGAGCCAACGCAGGGTGGAGGGAACAGAGCACACCACCCAGATGACCGTGAGAGTTCGGACAGCACCCCAGACTATGGCACCGTGGTGTACCGGTTACTTTGAGTTCCAGGAACTTGAAAAGCAGCAAACAGAGCAGGAGCGTCCTCTGACCCGCCCCCCTTGCTGAGATAAAAGCAGGTCTTCCAGAAGGCACTCCCTGCCACCCACCCTCTGCGGGAGTTTCCTTGGCCAGGGGAGATGGGCCTCTTCCTATGGACCCACTTGACCTTCCTTCCTCTCATCTCCTCTCCCCTAAGAGGCTTCCCCTGCTTCCCCTTTTTCCAAAGTAAAATGTTACCTTATCCTGAACTCCAGCTGCTCTGGTTTCCTGGGGGTTTCCCATGCATACCTGTAGTAATCATGTGACAATCTCTGTGTCTCTTCTTATTCATGTTTCTTATTAGGGAGGTTTCAGCTAAGAACTCAGACCCCTAAAGGGGAAAAGTCTCTCGTCCCCTACAAAGTCCTACAAAGCCCTAAACCCAGAACGTAGTATGGAATCGGTAAAATGTTAGCCACAGAAGCCATCCAGGCACGCTCCCTGCACACCTGTGTTGCACAGGCGCCAAAGCAGCCGGCGATGCTGAAGGCCTGAGCCTGCGCAGACAGCTCTGGGGCTGGCCTCTGAAAGAGCGCCCCGGGGCCCCTGCCCCCCACCCCCTACCGCATGTCTGCAAGCTGGGGGCACAGACCCCCTCCAAAACTAAGGTCGGTTTTCCTGCTGGTTGCTGCTCTCTGCGCAGGCGCTGAACAAGCTCCCCGCCCTCGGATGGCTGCGTTTTAGCCCAGCAGGGATTCTAAGGTACTGGCTGGAACACTCGAAATGCCACTCTCCTAAGCGCGCAGCTTAGGAGAGCCCTAACTCGGCCGCTTCTGCTTCCACGTTCCTTCCCTCCGGCTACTCTGGGGTCAGGAACGAGGGGGGTGAGCACACCCAGACTCGCGCAAGCTCGCGGTCGCGGGCAGCCGCCTCCAGTCCCTTCAGGTGGTTCTGCGCGCTCAGAGCAGTGTAGGAAGCCCCGGAAGAGCGCGCCTCGGACACACGGTAAGCGCGGGCGCGGCCTCTGCACCCTCCGATGCCAGAAGGAAGCTTCCAGATCCACCGGCCCTCTGCCCACCTCAGGGACACCCACCGTGCTGGGGCGAGGCTCAGTCTCAGAATCCAGAGGCGCGGGCCTCGACCAGGCGCTCCGCCCTCCGCTCTCCCAGCCCAGCCGAGCCTCTCCCGGGAGCCTCCAGGAGCGCAGAGACGACCGGGCAGAGCCCAGAGCGCCAGGCACCCTCACACCCATATCCTGGGGGCCTTGTCCGTTCTGGGGGTCTTACCTTTCCGCACAGCGCGGTGCTCTCCCCACAAGCGGCTCGTGCCCAGCAGCGTCTCGCCCAGTCTGGGCCGGAGAATATCAAAGGCTCGCGCTTCCCGCCCGTCCTAGCCTGGCGCTGAGTGCCCGGGGCCACCCCCTCAGCCCGACAGCAGGGGGCCGCCCGTCCTGTGTTGCTCTGGGCTCTGGCAGGACTGAGAGGGCGCTGGGGGTGCACAGCTCCCCGCCGCCGCTGGGAAGTCCCAACGTTCTGGATTCCACCTTCCTGTCGAGCTGCACCCACCAAACCACAGCGCCTTAAGCAGTGGCCCGGGGCGAGCACACTGGCCCAGGCCGCCTTGCCTGCTCGTGTGCCTCATGGCCGACCGCAGCGCGTGCGCGTGCTAGCTGGGCGCGCCTGGGCTGAGACACGGGGCGCATAGGGGACGCCCTGAGCGGAGGCGGAAGCAGCAGCAGGAGAAGCAGAGCAGGGCCCAGACAGCACAGAGTGAAAATTCCGCGGGGCTAGGAGGCTGCCAGCCCCCCCTGCCCCCCAGCCACCCTGCTGGGTACCTCGTGGCCTCTGATGCAGAAAGACCAGTGACAGCCTGAAGAAGCCGCTCAGGCTCTGGGAGCCTCCCTGACCATCCCTGACCATCCCTGACCGTCCCCGACCGTCCCCGACCGTCTGCTGGGTCACAGAACCTGCCCCCACAGCTGCTTCTTTCTGATGATTCAAGGGCAGGGGATGAACGGTTCTTTCTAGACATGGGTGACCATCAGAGCCACCTGGCAGAGCTTGGGATGGGCGCGGCCTGCTCATCTACACTGGTGTAGGCTAAGGGAAAGGTTCTCAGGCCTTCGCGCCCTCCCGCCGCCGGCATGACGAGGACCCTGCGGTGCTGCGCGCAGCCCGATGCCGCAGCGAGTAGGGTGCGGGCACGTGCGAGTGGGCACGTGAGACGGGGCATGGAAGGGCGCGTCCCGGGGACGCCAGTGGAAGAGACAGAGAAGGGAAGCAGCACAGAGAGAGAGAACAGGAGAGAGAGAGCAGAGGCTGGAGGTCCAGAGTGAAGCTGTGCGGGAGCTGGGAGGGCTGCCATCCCCCGCCTGCCCGCCTGCCCTGACCTGGCCGCCTCTCACACAATGATGTAATAAAGCCTGAAAAAGCCCCCGAGGGTGCCAGGACTCCTTGACCCTCTACCGGAATGACCGAGACCCTGCCCGTGCCCTGCCGGCACCGCATGAGTGCGTCCTGGAGCTAACACAACAATGCCAGGAGGTCACCACGGCAACCCGGGGCAGTCTGCCCAGAGGACTGTCTTGGCCCCCCATGGGTCCCTGTCTCTGTGGCTCCTCAGTGACAGGCACAAGGCGTGTGCAGCCACGTCCCAGCGCTGGGTGGAGGCTCCCAGCCGCGCGTCCTGCAGAGAGGAGGCCGGCAGGTGACCACGCTTCGGCGGCTCGGGCAATGTTCTGCTGAGCTCGTGAACGCTGGCGACTGCTGCACGTACTCTGAGATACAAGAACTCGGAAGTGAAAGCCAATCTGTCCTCGCCGGTTTGATGGGGCTGCTGTTCCCCAAGCCCACAGGGTGACAGTGGAGTAAATGGGGTGTTATTGGGTCTTCCCGCCATCGACATCAACGATGGACCACGCGGTCCTGCACGCGCGCCTGATGGCGGCACCTGGAGTGGGGTGTGGGCGTGCACAGATGGGTGCACCTGTGCAGCGAGACCGGGCATGTACGGCTGGCGTCCCGGATACACCACGGGCAGCCAAAGCGTGGCGGCGCAGGTACACGGAGGTGCGGTGGCGGTCGGCAGGGTGCAGTGACGTGCAGCAGAGAACGTCCTGAGAACAGCGAGGATGACTGGAGACTGCTTGGGCCGGTGATGACCCGACCCGGTCTGGGATGGCTGCAGGACAGGAAGGAACCAGCTCTCCCAGGTTCCCCGGGGTGAGCCTGACCCAGGACGCTGCACTGGCCACGCTGACCCAGAGGCGAGCAGGCAGAGGGGCTGGCAGGCTCCTGCCCCGCTACTGTTTCTCAGCCACAGAGACCAGCTGAAACTTGGGAGAGCAGGACAAGGTGGCCTGAACCTTCCACAGTGTCCTGTGCCCGGTGGGCCGTATTTTAGACTGCATTTTGTGTTTTGGAAGTCAGGATACTTTCGTCTGTTTTGTGAGTTGAATAACACCCCAAAATTCAGGTTACCCTAGAACCTCAGCATATGACTTGCCTGGACATTGGGTCTCTGTGGACAGACTGAGTCATGATGGGCCCCCCTGGATAAGGTGGGCCCTGAATGTACCAACTGGCGTCCATGTAAGAGAGCCCCGGAGTCGCGGGGATGCAGAGAAGAGATGAGGCCGCAGAGACAGAGAGGAGAGGGATGGGGCCACAAGCCAAGGGCACCTGGGGCTGCTGGCCACTGGCTGGGAGCGGGCAGGGGCAGACCCCCCTGGGGCCTCCCAGAACGAGCCGTCTCTGCTGGTACCCGCGTGGCTCCTCACCTCCGGGATGGCGAGGGAAGCATCATCCCCTCAGTCGGGGATGCTGTGGCTGCCCTCGAAGGCATGTACAGAGTGGGCGGGTCACGGGGCCCTGGAGAGACCGCTGGAAGGAGAGCACAGGCCAGGCTCTGGCCCCAGGGCTGCCTTAGTTTCCTTTGTCACCGCTCACCTGTGACTCAGTGGCCTATGAGAACCTCGCTTGCAAAATGAGAGAACTAGAAGCGGATGACATTCAGAGAACGTTCAAGCTCTCCATAATCTATGGCTGGAGTAAAAGAGAATCTTTCCATTATTTATTATTGTTGCTACAGATTTGCTAGTTTCCGCCCACACTCAACTGCAATAGTCTCTTTGAGCAAACAATTTTAAACACAAAGATGCATCAGCCCCTGTTTAAAACAAAATACCCTGAGAAATTTGAGCCAAAACCTGGTCATGGCAGCTATTCTCCACTGATGTGGAGAAGCGAGCTCTATCTCCAAATATATTTCTGGCTGACTTTCTCTTAAGCATGAGTGTGAGAATAATAATATGATGATAATAATAAAAATAAACACATTAATTGGGCACTCACCAGGTCTTACTATCTTAAGTGCTTTGTCTCTGTTATCTCCTTTAATTCCCACATAATCTTATGAAAATAAAATGAAATATTAGAGAGTTGGCTACCTGGAGTACTCATCTCTAACCACATAACTCACAGGACAAATTCCAGCACAGATAAGCCCAGTCTGGGCTGAAAGCCACATTTTCCCACAGCTCCTTAATCAGTCATGCATTTGGGGATGAAGTATAGATTCCACATTCCTCTCTGCAGAAGGCCTACATACATTTTATAGAGCAAAATCATCATTTAAAATATAAGAACATATTGTTCCACAAGCTGGCTTACCGAATTAGCTCCCAGAGCAGCTGACATCGATGTGAGATGTCTTTTACATATTTTAGGAGATCAGACTCTTCCAATGGAATATTCATCTGCAAATCCCCTGCCCCCCCAGGCATTGATTACCATTTCCCTCAAGCCCTGATCAAAGCCAGAGGCCGGGTGGCTAGTGGAGAGGGCACACAGGTCAGGAGATGGTGTTGACGTTCTGAGCTGAGCTTCCTTGGTGGAGTCACCAGCTTCTGCCTGCCTCATGGCTGTGCCACTGTCGCCATATATGCACGAGACACCTCTGTGTGAGGCCTTATGCTGCACACTAGGAATACGTGAACGAACAAGATGGAATCAGAGCACACCCTCTCGTGGAAGAGAGACACCAAGCAAATCTGCCCTGTCTCAATGTGTTAACACATCACTGCCCATTAGCACACGGCTTAGCCATGTCCTGCATCAGAAAAGAAAAGGATTTGGGGTAAAATTCTAAAAGAGACCCAGATTTCAGTGGAATACAAGGAAGGTCACTCAAAGGTCCCTAAAGTAACAAATTAAGGGAAAGGGAGAAGCTCCGTGGGAGTATTAGGCGGGAAGGAACAAAGTGTTCTGAAGAAAGCGGAAGAAGTGAGGAGACTGGAGTGTGAAAATACACAAGAGGCGTGGGATGAAGAGATGCGACTTTATCTGGAATTTTTTTTTTTTTTTTTACGCTGCTGAGGGGAGCAGCAGGCAAGGCAGGAGAGGTCTGCTGCGCCCTGTGGGTCCCCTCCCTGGCCGGGGATTGAACGCGTGTGGCTGTGCCGTGGATGCTTCACAGCATGGTGCTCAACCTGCTGTGCCACCAGGGAGGCCCTTTATCTGGAATTTAACTAGCAGACATTAAAAAAGCCTGCATCTATGAAATGATAACGGCAGCACTCGTTTTAGCATTTCAGAGTTAACTGTCTACCTAAGGAAGAACAAATGGCATTTATGAATACACCCTCCACAAGTGTCATACAAAAGAAACTATTTCAGCTTCCTCAATCAGTACAACTTGGAGTCTATTCTCTCTTCTGTTTCAAGAATCGTCCAAAGATTGGCCTCCCTGGTGGTGCAGGGATTAATTGAATCTCAGCACTATGAAGCATCCCCAGCCACTGCGGTATGAGTTCAATCCCCAGCCACCGAGCTGACCCACAGGGTGCAGCAGACCCCTCCTGTCTCCCGCTGCTCCCCTCAGCACTCCCCTCAGTGTGTTTCAGTGGATCTGCCTGTTCTGCTCCCCACTCTGTCTCTGGTGGATCCTCTCACCCTCTGGACCTCTGGCCTACACCCCAGTTCTTGTATGCATAAATAAATAAAAATAAATTTTAAAAAAATTGTCCAAAGAGAACTCAGAGAGAAAGCAGCTTCATTATACTTTAAGAGAGAGCTAGAGCTTTGGTAAACCTGACTGTGAATCATTTTTTTCTAAATAATAGATGCTAGACAATTTTATGACAGACATATTAATTATTCATTGGGATAATTTAAATTGATTTCATATTATACTCTATCATTTTCTATTAAATTTCAATAAGACTGCAAGGAATCCATTAAATCCCAAATCATTATCATTAATTTTCATTAAGATGCATGGAGACCAGATATATTCCATCTCTTAAAGCCAGTGATTTCCACGATGTACCTGATCAAATTTCCGTGACCAGGAGTCAGGTCTCAGTCTGCGCCCTTCATGAATAACGGCAGCTTTGGGTCGGGAGCATAGCCTGTTCCTGCAGGCGCTCTTGGCTGCCAGTGTGTTCATTTTACTGTTTTTTAATGCCCTTTCTTTAGGTATAATTAAAATACAGCAAACTTCACGTGTTTAAAGTGTTTCATTTGATGCTTTGATAGACGCATGCATGAGGAAATCACCACAGTTGCGATCACAAACCTTTCCATCACCTTTAAAAGTCCCCTTCAGGCCCTTTGGGATTCTTCCACCCAGCCTGTCCTGTGTCACCCACTGCCTGGCCACTCGAGTCCCAGACCGTCACTGTTGTCTCTGTCACTTTCGGAAGTTTCACGGAAAGGCCATTGCGGGGCGCACACCTGTCTTCTTCCCTCCACTGCGCTGTCTTGATGAGCCTGGACGCCAATGCCTGCTTCTTGCAGAACATTCTTCTAACCTAAAATGCACCTGACGCCTGTACCCATCTACCTGCGGACAGCAGTCCGGATTGCCCTGGCCCTGTCTGGCTCTCATGAGTAAAAGTCTTGTTTTCTTTTTATTTATATATATTTGACATCCATCATCCTCCCCGTGTGCTCCCCATCACCATTTCACCAGTGCGCCATCACCTCGGCCCCTTGTGCTCTTATCTGCCCTCAACCCTCTCCCTCCCCTTCCCCGCCAAGAGTCCCCAATTTGTCCTTGTCCTTTTGTTTTTGTGTTTATATTAATAATAATTATTATTGTTCTTATTCTTTCCCTTGATCCTTATTTGGTTCCCTTGCATTCCTCCTAGGGGGAACCATCTGGTGTTTTTCTCTTGCCCTCTGACTTGTTTCGCTGAGCATCATCCCTTCGGCTTTAGGCACGAGTCCGTACAGACGCAGTCTTTCATTTTGCTTGGGGAAAGCCTCGATGCGGGAAGCCTGGGTCACACGACGTGTGCACGAGAGAGAGAAGCGTAAAAGCCACTGGATATCATCAAAGGGGAATGTCCAGCCACGACAAAGCGAAGACACTATTCCGGGAGCAGAGCGAGACCGCCCCTCCACTGTGGCAGGCGGTACCACGTTATGCGTCGACCCACTCACGTCAGCTCCTGGGATGGGTCAAGGGCCCAGACGTGCAGATTCCAGGATGCCCTGCTTCTCAAGTTCTGCGTGGGATTCCGTGACTTCAGTCATCTCCGGATAACTGCCGCTGTGGTCCCGCGTCCACTGACGGCGGAGCTCAAGGAAGGATGCTGGTCTCTGGGACGAGCGGACCTTAATGGTGAGCGCTGCGATGGCCCCGGACTCAAAGCTCGTGAGGAGACAGGTGAAGGCGGGTGGCTTCGTGTAGGAGCTGGGGCTGAGCTGACCTAGGAGGCTCTGTGGTCTTTAGAGGCACACACAACGGGGAGAGGTGCATCGAGAAGAGCTCTGGTGAGGCAAGCAGGGGTGCCGCAGGCCCCGGTGAGGAGGAGACGCGGAGACCCGCCGAGATGGGGCACCTGGAATTTGGTGGTGCGACAGAGACGCACGCAGCTGAGAGGCAGGCAGACTGGCATCAAACGCTTCCACTTGGACAGCTTTGAAATTCAATTCAGAAATGCCGCGATCCTATCCCGTGTTTCCTGGCGAGGCACAGTCAGAGGTGACTCAGCAGTCGGCTCTGGGCCACGGCTGCAGGGGCCTTGAAACCGCCAAGCGGAGGGAGGGCCGGGGAGAACTCCGTGGTGCAGAAGCGAGCTGGCACCTGGGCATGATTTCTGGGCGGGCATTTTCATATAGGAGCATCCCTCCCCGCCTCCCCGCCATCCACCAAGGGCCAGGCGATGCTTCTCTTTCATGTAGGCGCCATGTGATAAGCACTCCGAGGTGCTGGTGAAAGGCAGATCTAATCCCCTTCTTGAAAACACAGCGGAGAAAACTCCCAGGGTTAGAAAGGCCCCAGAAGCTTCCAAGGCTGTGAGTCCTCCTGGCCCGGGCTCAAAGTCGCTCCTGTCACACAAGTGAATGGGGAGGGCCTCAAAGCGGCATTCGACTGAGGACCCGGCCTCCTCTGTGGCATACGAGGACTCTGGCTAGTCACGGCCTGGGATTTCTTCCAAGTGACAGAGATCTGTTGGGTCCCCAGCCCCCACTGCTGGCCACACGCCCACGGTTGCTGGCAACTTGGAGGTGGCCCTAGCAGGGGACAACCTCCACTGCTGCCCACAGGCCCCCAGCTCGCCTCGGGCCTGCGCTGCATGAGTCACACTCGGGTCTCAGAGCCAGTGCCAGGTGCCCTCACGCCCGCGGCACACTGGACATGACGCTGCCATCACCCGCCGGTCCACTTTGGCTTTGGGGACAAAGGCGGTGGCCAGCTGAGTTGTAACTGAGTCGCCATCAGGGGCGGGGGGTGGTATACAGGCCCAGATCGCCGCCCAGCCGCACCCTGTTAGCCCAGGGAAGGCTCTGCAAGGTGGGTGTCATGAGACGTAAGGATATAAGCATGCGGCGCGTCAATCCCCATGGGAGACGCCCACGGCTTGTAACTAGGCAGCAGGTGGCCCTCAGAGTGGGGTTTGCCTTTGAGATGAGGACGCTGCCAAGGCCTGTCTCAGTCATGGTCACTTGCTAGTCCCCTCTAACTAGATCTTCGGGTCATGAGGTTTCTTAAACAGGCGGGAGGCTAATGCGAGAATGAGATGTAGGCGGAGAAGGACATGTGGAAGAAAGCCATCAGTGGGAAGACCAGGGGAGGAGAGAGGGTGTGAGGTGGGCAGGGAAGCGTAGTGAGAATTCTGATCTGGAAACCAGCCCCCGGGGATTCACAGGCGTGCTGGGCCTGCAGCTGCATATTTTCAAGGGCTGCCCCAGCTGCATCTATACAGGGACCCTCTACTGTCACCTCCCCCTGCTACTTACTAACCCCCCAAGCACACGAGCCTTTGATTTCTCCCCGCTGCAGGGATATACCGACCCAAAGCCTCCTCTGGTTCCCTCCTTGGGACGGTCAGGTAAAGGCCCTTGGCACCTACAGGTCTATGCAGTGCACAAAAACGGAGCAGAGATCGCAGCTGGAATTAAGGCCGCTCACCAGCAGACCTTGAGTGGGGAGACCGTGCCCCTTTTCCTCAGAGGGGGCAGCTGAAAGGCCTTTAGAGGGACACACACGAGGAAGACTTGACGGCCACTGCTGACTTTGAAGATGAGGCTTCTGCAAGACGGAAGAGGCGAAAGACAGGTTCTCCCGCAGAGCCTCCAGGAGGGCACGCAGCCCTGCCCGATGGGCTCCATGCCGCTGGGGACTCCAGACCGTGCGACGGCAGAGTTATACGGGCTCAGCCAGCACGTCTGTGACCAGCCATGGAGGTCGTGGGAAAGTGACAGGTTCCACGTCTGTCCATCAGAACGCACTTTGTGTGGTGGGTTTCCTGGAGCAGAGGGGACTTAAGGGGCGCTCTCCAGGAGCCCCTCTCCCAGAGTCAGGTGCTGACAAGCAGCTCTTTCTGGACCCTGCTCCTGCTCTGCAGACCCACGTCCAGCAGCGCGTGGCCGTTAGTCTGAGAACCATCACGTGTGTCACACTCGGTTTCTGCACGCTGCTTGTGAACTGCCAATGTGTCCGAAAAGTCGCCTCTCTGTGCCCAGAAATCTTCTGTTCTCGAGGTCCAGGTGAGACACTCCTTCCTCCCTGAGGCCGGCCTGGTTCCACACCCTTCTGTTGGGAACACGAGTCTCCCCAGCTGCGGCCCCATGCTGAGGTCCCAGACGCAGCCATTTGGGGTGCTTTGGAAACACAGCACTTATGCTGGGCTTGGGTCTGCTTCTTTTCCTTTGCAGCAAAGCAGGGTGTGTCTCTTGCCCTCCCTCACAGAGGTTTACATATTAAGACTTTCCTGGCCTAGATAAAACTCGAGTTTCTGTTACCGAAGTTGCAGACTTTGAGTCTGTTTGCAAAGAAGAGAAAAGGAGGTTTGAAGGTGAGATCGCCCCGGCAGAGGGGGCAAGACCATAAAAAGAGATTGACAGCGATGCGCTGCCAGGGCTCTTTGAATGACTTGTCCAGCACTTCACCCAGGCCACTGTCCTGGGTGAAGCTCTGCCGGGTCCGGAGCCTGCCAGAGGGAGATCAGGCAGGGGGCCCACCCCACCCCACCCCACCCCACCACCTACAGATCTCATCTGTCTGCCCAGGGATGTGTTCTGGCCCCTTTTCACTGCCCCACCCACAGTCTGCTGTGTGTTGAACTGTGTGCCCCCACCTCCAGCGATAAAAGAGACAGTATAAGGGCCTCCCTGGTGGCGCAGTGGTTTGAGCACCGCACTATGAAGCAAACTGCAGCCACTGCAGCATGAGTTCGATCCCCGGCCAGGGAGGGACCCACAGGGTGCAGCAGACCTCTCCTGCCTCCCGCTGCTCCCCTCAGCAGTGTGCTTCAGTGGATCTGCCTGTCCTGCTCCCCACTCTGTCTGGTGAATCCTCTCACCTCCCGCGACTCTGGCCTGTACCCCAGTTCTTGTGTGCATAAATAAATCTTAAAAAAATAAAATAAAAGTCAGTATATGTATTTACACCCCAACACCCCAGTTGCTGTGGGAAGGGCCTTCGTTGGGAGCCAGGCCTCCACCGTGGGCCCAGCCAGCGGGCTCGTTGGCGGGTCTGGCCACAGCTACGAAGAGGGGTTGGAAGCAGGAGGGAGGAGGTTGGAAGCAGGAGGGAGGAGGCTGGAAGCAGGAGGGAGGAGGCTGGAAGCAGGAGGGAGGGGTTGGAAGCAGGAGGGAGGGGTTGGAAGCAGGAGGGAGGGGCTGGAAGCAGGAGGGAGGGGATTGGAAGCAGGAGGGAGGGGCTGGAAGCAGGAGGGAGGAGGCTGGAAGCAGGAGGGAGGGGCTGGAAGCAGGAGGGAGGGGCTGGAAGCAGGAGGGAGGGGGCTGGAAGCAGGAGGGAGGGGACTGGAAGCAGGAGGGAGGGGCTGGAAGCAGGAGGGAGGGGCTGGAAGCAAGAGGGAGGGGGCCAGGCGCCGCAGAGGCAGAGCTCGGGATGCCCCTGCGTGGCGGGGGCTCCAGGATCACGACCTCCACCAGAGGGTGAAGAGAGCTGAGCAGGCCCTTCCTTGGGGGCCAGCTGTGCCGCCATCTTACCTGAGTCCGAGCCTCGAGGACCGCCGCAGAACTGAACCCCGCTGCCCGCGGCCCCTCGTGGGTGGAGCTGTCACAACGGCCCTGGGGAACAAGCGCGCAACCCAGAGGGAAGTCACGGCCCGGAAGGGAGGCCCGAGGCCCAGCGGCGAAGGCCGCTGCCTGAGCAGGGGCCTGGGACGGGTGCATGCAGGCCCGCCGGACTCAAGCTCCCTTCGCTTTCACGGGCCTCTCCCTCCATGAAGAGAAATCCCATTGACCGCCCACTGGAGGATGCATTGCTGTTAGGCAGGTGAGCACTGTCTTCAACCTAAAGGTCCATTTTTGACTTCCAGTTTTAAAAGAAATGAAAACACCTTCTTGAGCTCCTCCCAGCAGTCCTGGGACCCCAGGCTTGGCGCCTCCCTGCCTGCTGAGGACTCGTCCAGCTGCCTCAGAGCCCGGAGGGACAGCCCTCAATGGCGTCTCCACACGACACCTACTGTCTGCGTGTCGGTTTTCTTAGTTGTTGTTTTTTTTTAAGATTTATTTATTTATCATACAAGAGGTGGGGCACAGGCCAGAGGTGCAGGAGGTGAGAGGATTCACCAGACAGAGTGGGGAGCAGAACAGGCAGATCGACCAAAATCCACTGCCGAGGGGAGCAGCAGGCAAGGCAGGAGAGGTCTGCTGCACCACGTGGGTCCCCTCCCTGGCTCAGGATCGAACTGGCAGATGCTTCACAGTGTGGTGCTCAACCCACTGCACCACCAGGGAGGCCCTAGTTTTTCTTTTATTTTTAATCAGAATTGGTCAACCATGCAGTCGGTTCTGTGTGTGGGTCATTTCTAAGTGAAAACTCCAGCTGTAACACTCCTGAAACAATACAGCAAACTGCAGACACCCCCAAATGTGGCGCCGATGTTAAGAAGCAAACATGATAAGTCAAGCTAGTGAAACCTAACTTGTCTGCATATCTGTGAAGCCTAAGTTCGCTCTATGCTACCCAGGCAGGGTCCACCCCTTTAATTCACTCTTTGGGAATGTTCGCCCTCCCAAGAGGGACCCCGCAGCTCCAGTCCCGAGCGACCCCTGGCATCTCCCGTCTCCCTGCCCGTCCATCCTCTGCAATTACCACCCGAGCGACCTTTGCAGGAAGCGCTTCCATCACTCAAAGTCTAGTACAACTTCAAAGTTCATTCCCTTAATGTTCTTTTTGATGCATTAAGTGGACAATTATGAGCAGGGGAAAAAAAGAAAGAAAAGAATCAGGTCAAAACAACGGCTTCTCCTCCATTAAGATGAAAGACCTTTCTGGGTGCTGTAAGGGCAAATCTTGAGCCAGTTAAACACATTCACTTTACATGCAGCTGCCCGGACTGTGAACATACGAGGGAGATGGAGATCCATCTACTTAAGGGGATGCAGTTCTCTGGCAAGTGAGAAAAGGTGAACGTGTTTACTAGCTTGACATATAGCTGGTTGTTACTGTCGTATCATCGACGAGCTGCGGAGGTGTACTGTGTCTGGAAACGCATCCTCGGCAGGAAATCCAGGGGCCCGGGCTAACCCCTCTGAACACACCCTGTGCAAAGCAGACCCGGCTCCCTCTTCCCCCAAAGACCCACCCACACCACAGCCAGATGCCCACTTGTCAGCACCCAAAACCTCTTTCATATTATGAAACTTGACCCTCGTCAAGTTGAAGGATGAACTATGTTCTGTCAACCAGCTGAGTGTTTTTAGACAGAGGTGCTGTTTCATCTCGCGGTGAGCTGTAGATGCTCTGGGTAGGGAACAAAGGCATAGGTGACACCGTGCAAGCTGAAACTCCAGTTGCACCTGCGACCTTCGGGCCATGTTTACCGTGCTGTGTCCAGCCCCAACATGGCTTTGTGCATCGATCGCCTCATTACAACCCTTTGAGTCGTGCTCGTGGAACATTAACAGGCATATTAATGACGCCGGTAGCTTGTTTAAAGTTCAGGCTCCCAGCGACCACCCTCGCCAAGTGTGACTCCGATAGGTGTGGGGCCAGCCTGGACCCTGCGTTTGAACACCAAAGCCACACGACATGATAGTGTGGGAAACACGGTTCTAAACACCCAGGTCTCGTGGGGTGTGTTTGCCTTGGTGTCCAGCCTCTGATTCACTTTGTAGAGCCCTGTCTATTTGTAAGTGAAATAATGATCACAAGAGCACTGCAAACACTTTCACTCACAGAGCCACGGTGCCCTGAGGTGCTTCTGAGAACTCGGTGCACACTGGACAGCTGGGACTTTATGAAGATTCTCAGCCAGGGGCCTCCTTGGTGGCCCACGGGGCTAAGAACTACACTATGAAGCATCTGCAGCCCCTACAGCATGAGTTCAATCCTGGTTAGGGAGCCAACCCCCATGGTGTAGCAGACCTCTCCTGCCCCCCGCTGCTCCCCTCAGCAGTGTGTTTCAGTCCATCTGCCTGTTCTGCTCCCCACTCTGTGTCTGGTGACTCCTCTCACCTCCCACACCTCTGGCCGGTACCCTAGCTCTAAATGCATTAATAAATAAAATCTTTAAAAATAAATAAATAGGGGACTCCCAGGTGGCGCAGTGGGTTAAGCAACGCACTATGAAGCAAACCACAGCCACTGCAGCACAAGTTCAATCCCTGCTGCCGGCCAGGGAGGGGACCCACATGGCATGGCAGACCTCTCCTGCTCCCTGCTGCTCCCCTCAGCAGTGTACTTTAGTTGATCTGCCTGTTCTGCTCCCCGCTCTGTCTCTGGTGAATCCTCTCACCCTCCACACCTCTGGCCCGTACCCCAGTGCTTGTGTGCATAAATAAATAAATATCTAAAAATAAATAGGTAGATAGATAGATAGATAGATAGATAGATAAATAAATAAATCATATATATCTCACTCACTCTAAACGGAGCACAGTAAATCACTAGCACGCTGCGGACGCGGAGGAGAAAGCACAAAGCTGAGTAAGGACGGAGCAGGCTGCTCCAGGGAATAGCTAGACGGTTTCTCCTCAGTCACAGGAAAGATCTAGATGTCTCATGCAGATGAAACAAGGGGGCCTCTCAGGCTGGGGTGTTCCTTTGAGGGGGTTAAAGGTCACTCTAACTGCGGAATGCCCCCCATTCCACTCCCATCCACTTTTTGGGCTTTGGCTAAAACTGGCAGACTCTGCTTCAAACTGGACAGCGTCTCTCCCCCAGACACATTCCCAGGCCCGGACAAATGAGTCTGGGTCAGAACCAGAGTGCTAGGAGCAGCATGTCCTCAGGGGAGCACAAGCAGGGCCACGAGCAAGCTTGCTCCCCTCGGCGGGACCCGCGGCTGGTTCTGAAACGCACACGTGGCCGTCTTTGTGGAGGATGAGCACTGTGCCGGCTGCCCCGCTCCCCACTCGTCTCTCCTGAGTCCTCTCACGCACCCCCATCTCTGGCCTGGACCCCAGCTCTGGTATGCATAAAGAAAGGACTCTTTAAAGAATAATAATTTTAAAAAATAAGGCTCTCAGCCAAGCCGAGAGGGAGGGCCCTTGGCTTGTGCCCTCGGCGCCAGTGTTCCGCGGAGGGATGAGTCCCCGCTTCAGACGCCGCTGCCGTCCGCTGTGCAGAACACCACGACGTGCTGGACGACCTCAGAGACAGGAAGATCCACAGAGCCTGCAGCACGCGGGCCCAGCCAGCGCCACGAGCACCTGCAGGGACAGATGCGGCTGCCCGGGAGGTGCCTCCTGGCAAGACCTTTCCTTTGGCCAAACACCTCGCCCCCCGCCCCCCGCCCTCTGTCCGCCCACCGACGCCCCGCTCTGCGCGCCCGGCCGTGTCCACACGGGCTGCTGGCGGGGTTTTCTGTTCTGAATGTGGCACGCGTGGCGCCTGGGAACCCGCGCTCTCTTCGAGCAGTGCTCTTAGCTCCAAGGGCTCCGCTCCCCGGCCCTCGGGCCTCCCCTGGGTGCCCACCCCAGACACGTACCCTCTGCAGCCCGGCCTGCCCCTCCTGGGCCTGGCGCCCCACACCCCACTCGCCAGCTGCCCGGGAGGGTGGGCCGGCCTGACCCCCAGCTGCAGGGACGGGGCAGCCACTGGCCTGAGCAACCCCAGGGGTCGTCAGCAGTTGGTGCCCTGGGCCTTTGTCCGCAGCAAACGGACACCTGTCCGGCACGCAGCCCCCAGGGATTCCCAGACCCGGGGAGAAGGCCGTCCCCGCGCGCCAGCCCGGCAGCTCTCTGCCCCTTTGGCTGTGATTTTCACTCTCTCTCCTTCCCTGAAATCACTTCCCAAACAAACTGGCACGGAAAGTGGCGCCTCAGTTTAGTTACGCTGCAGACAGGAAACAGACACCCGATTTCAGAGACGATTAGGAAAAAAAGAATGTCGATGTCTCCTTAATAATTTAGTGTATCGATTACAAGTTGGAACACTCCTTGGGATCTATTCGTTTGCAATATGGTGATTTACGGTAAGGAACACCCAGTCGGTCACCCCCACGCTGCCGTCCAGCTCCTAGGCCCCTGGGGAGACGGGCCTGGTGCTTCCCGCAGGGAGGCCCTTTCAACGGGATTGGGACCAGGCAATGAGGGCGCTCGGGGACCCCAGGGGAACTGTCCTGTAAGGGGGTTGGGACCTGCGCCCTGCTGTCCCGCCCCGGGCCTGGGAGGGGCAGGCGAGGTCGGATGAGGTCAGCCCTGTGGCCATGAGGCCGCCATGAGGACCCAGGAGCTGCGGGGTCTGGGGCCTCTGGCTGAACGCCTGGAGCTGCAGGGTGCTGAGGAGGGTCATGAGGCGCCGCACCCCTCCCGCCCCTAGTGCCGCCCCTCCCCACGGGCCGTAGCGTCCTGCAATAACAAGCTGACTGTCTCGGGCACCATTTGACCAAGGACGGGGTGGGCCCACTGACTGGCCGCAGGGGTCAGCCGCACAGGAGACCACCAGATAGGGGTTTTCTTCAACGTGGGCCATCTTCGGGGTAAGCCTTCACTGTGGGGCCCGCCCCTGCAGGCGTCAGCGCGTCAGAGAGCGGCCTGGGAGGGAAGGACGCCCACCTCTGGAAGAGCAGTGGCCCCAAGAGGGCTGGAGAGGCGCCTCCCCCAGGCGCACAGAATGGGGGGCACGAGAGCAGGAGCTGGAACAGGTTCCCAACCTTAGATTGTTATCATTATGCTCCAGTTCTAATCTGCACCCTTCAGCCTTCAAAAGTTTGACCCAAGAAGGAAAAGTATTTGGTTTTGAGAAATGATGAGGCCCACGGGCCTCCCTGGGGGCGCAGCGGGTTGAGCACCGCACTGTGAGGCATCTGCAGCCACTGCAGCCCGAGTTCGATCCCCGACCAGGGAGGGGACCCACAGGGTGCAGCAGACTCTCCTGCTTCCCCACTGCTCCCCTCATCAGTGGATTTCAGTCCATCTACCTGTTCTGCTCCCCGCTCTGTCTCTGGTAAGCCTCTCATCCCCTCACTTCTGGCCTGTCCCCCAGTTCTTACATTCATAAATAAATACATCTAAAAACAGAGACAATGACGCCTAAAGTCTCTGGTCACTGAGCTAGCCCAGACTTCAACCCAGAATTCCACGCCCTGTAACTCATGGCTTCTTCTGGCCGTGGCCGTCCACGTGCTTCTGGAACACTTTGGGCATCTGTCTGCTACAGGCTTCGCTGTATTTTACGGTGATTATTTCTTGTCGCTGTTTACCGTATGCTCAAGCATCTTGTGGTGCTTTCGGAGTGACTCAGCACTGATGACTGGAAGCAGGGCCCCCCACTATCTGAAAGGAGGATGGAAGGGTGCCTGTGACACGGGCCTGGGACTCCCCGACTGCTCCCCGCACCAGTGAGTGGCGACGGCTGAGTAGCAGGGAAGGAGAGCCGACTCCCTCCCGGCCGAGGCGAGCCAGACACCGAGCTGAGTCAGAAGTTGATGATGCGGGTGCCATAAATCTGCTGTGTTTGTTTTTATTCCCTCATAAACGAATAGACCAGAACACGATGATCAAGGAACGCGGCATCCCCCAGAGGCGGCCGGCCTCAGACGCAGCCAGGGCCGGTGCACAAGCCCGGAGTCGGTGTCACAGGAACCTGGACTTAGGTCTCACTTCTGACCTTCCTGTCTGGGCCCTCGGCTGCGAGGAGCCGTCCGGGACATCCTCGGAAGTCCACAAGAAGCAGAAGCGCGGCCCACAGGGCCCTGCATCGTGGTGAGACCCAGGGGCGGCCACGCGATGCCCGTGGCAGAGGTGCCCTTGCAGCAACAGACTGCTCGGCCCTGGACTGCGCACCCCGGGCAGGGATTAGGGTGCTCAGGGGACCTGGGAGAAGCACAGCCCCAGCACGCCGTGACGCCGCGGGCCCACACCCCAAGCTGGTACCCACACCCGTCAAATGAGGACGCCCCCTGCTCGGGCCTGGCCACAGGGAACCTGCCCTCCTGCTGAGTGTCCCAGGAAGACGCTCCTCGCGTGACACCTGCTAGTGGCCTCTTCGAAATGCGTAGAGGATTAGTTATTATACATATTTATTACTACATAGATTATAGATAAGTATTATGTAGAGAATGATAATGACCAGTTTTCCTTAACTATCGCAAAAATGCCGGATTCCCACCTCCTCTTAGGACACCCAGGCATCAGCCAAGGTGAGACTGGCGCTGGGAGGGAGGATGAGCTCAGGTAGGCGTGGGGCGGCGTTCCTCGGCCACGTGGGCATCTCTGTAACGGGCGCTGCCAGGTTCCCAGCCCCCACGCACAGGCGGCAGCCGGCCCAGCAGCTGGAACCCGGGGTGAGGCTGAGCGGGCAGGTGAAGCTGAAACAGGGAGACAGGTGGGCTCCTGTGGCCGGCCTGCACCTGGCGCTGCTGGGAAGGAGATGTGGAGGGAGACACAGGAGGAGAGAAGCAGAGACACCTGGAGGAGTCGCAGGGTGAGGCCAGGGAGGCAGGCGGAGGCGGCCTTGTCGCCTTTGCTCCCAGCCTTCTAGGGTGCTTCAGCGCCCCTGTCCTAGCGCCCCTGTCCTAGCGCCCCTGTCCTAGCGCCCTGCCAGAC
The DNA here is from genome assembly GCA_019455555.1 of Galemys pyrenaicus. Taxonomy (NCBI): domain Eukaryota; kingdom Metazoa; phylum Chordata; class Mammalia; order Eulipotyphla; family Talpidae; genus Galemys; species Galemys pyrenaicus. The sequence continues at coordinate 2,962,031 of JAGFMF010011663.1, read as the reverse complement.
ACCGCCTTAGACTGTGGCCGCTTTCAGGCATCAGCGGCCCCTCTTTGGGCCGACCCTGTTCAGCGGGGCATTTACCCACGAGGGCACAGGCCATCTGGGGTGTTCTATTGCGACACTACTGTCCTTTCTGCCCTTCCCTCTGTAGGCCCACTCACTCTTTAAAAGTTCTCTCACTGTGGGTCTGCTGTGTCCTGCACAGGATGACGGACCCGCTGAGAGCCTGCAAGTCTGGGGGCTGTGGGGCCCCAGCCGTGCACACACTCACTGCTTCCCTTTGCCTTTGACCAGCCCCACAGATGCACATTAGCCCGTCCCCCTGGCCACAGCGCAGGTGACCTCCAGGGGACTTGACTTTTCTGCAGCACCAGCTTGGGAAGCAGAGCCAGGAAAGGCCTTTCAGAGCGGGGCTGATCTGATTCAGCAGTTTAACCTCTTTCCGAGGTTAATTCAAAAGCTTTCTCTTAGAGGAAAGCAATCCTCTAGGAATCTTCATTTGCAAGACAAAGGACAGAATAAAAATGAGCCACAGGCACCGAAATGGCTGATTTGCTATTTCCTAAGGCTTTTGTAGAAGCTCAAATGTAAAATGATACCTTTCCCACTGTTTCTATTACAAAATCACTTAACGACTTAAAATCTCTTTTTAATCCTTCAAGACTGAAGAAGAAACTATCATACACAGGGATCTCAGTGTAGGGAACTCTGCCTTTTTCTGTTTCTAGGTTTGCTTTCAATTGTTAGTCAATTATAAGGATATGGTTTTGGTGTTATTAAGTGGATTCCATTTTAGATAAAACAGGTTTTCACTGCTAAAGCCGCTGGCATTGAGTGATAGCTATGTAAATGAAAAGTGGGAGTTAATTACCCTGCCTGTTCTCTGCATTAAACCGGAAAAAATAAACAAATGCAAAGACTAAAAAAATGACTCCCAAAAGTTGCTCCTGGCTGTCACAGCCCTCCAAAGAAATGCAAAGTGATCATTTAAAACTGCAGTTGGGGGCCTCCCTGGTGGCTGCAGTGGGTTAAGCAGCGCACTATGAAGCAGACCACAGCTACTGCAGCACGAGTTCAATCCCTGCTACCGGCCAGTGGGGGACCCACATGGCGCAGCAGACCTCTCCTGCCTGGCCCACTGCTCCCCTCAGCAGTGTGTTTCAGTCAGTCTGCCTGTTCTGCTCCCTGCTCTGTCTGGTGAATCCTCTCACCTCCCTGGACTCTGGCCTGTACCCCAGCTCTTGTGTGCATAACTAAATAAATCTTAAAAAAAAAAAAGAACCAGAAAAAAAATTAAAAAAAGAACCAGTAAAACTGCAGGTGTTTAAGGGACCAGCCCCCAGCCCCCAGGGCCAGTCTTTGCCTGCAGCTGGCTCCCAGGAGCTGTAGGCCCAGGGTTGGCCAAACTGCTCACCCCCTCCCCCATGGTGATGTGGTGGCTGTGCAAGCAGAGAGGTGTGCAAAGGTGCCACCTGCATGAGGGCACAGGACTCTCCCCCCAGAAAGGACCCTTCAGCCCCTTGCTCTCCAGGGAGAAGGGCGTCACCCCCTTCTACGGCACAAGGGAGCGTGGACGCCAGGCTGTGGAGAAGCAGGTTGAATGCACCGGTGTTGACTCAGGGGGTTCGTACTCCAAAGCCGAGGCCCCTTTGCAGGGAACCAGGCTATGCACGCTGAGTTTCTAGCGGTTCGGGTGGGCTTCCACTGGCAGCTGTGCACGTCGGACGTGACGTGGCCGCAGACCAAAAGGTGGGTCGTCCGGGTGCACACCGAGGCGGGAGAAGGGTCAGTCCTCAGGGCCCGCTCAGGCCCATGCTGCCTCGTGGCCGCGTGTGGCCTGTCAGGAGCTCAGCGGCACACAGGGACCAGCAGAGGCTGTTGCTAAGGCCCCGGGCTGCTTACCTCAGGCCACCGTGCTTCAATCTCACCCATCTCCATGCCTCCACCAACAAATACAGTTTCAGCCTGCGGTACAGAACTAGGGGTCCTTTCGATGGGGCAAGGGATTCTGAGGAGGGAAAGAGGCAGCCTGGGGATTAGCCCCAAAGGCAGATGCAGACAGCAAAGGTATTTAGGAAGAAGTGTTTTCACTAAGAACATCTTAGCATGATATCATCTAAGAATGATGATAAAGGTGCTTTTCTTACACTTAAGGCTAGATCTGCCACTCAGAGTTTCAAACACGCCCCTGTTAGTAACATCCATCCCCAGTGTTATCACGACATTAATACACGCCATTGCAGGCAAGTCTACAGATCCTCTCATTTAACCCCACTTTCCCCCATTCCTGTCAGGTAAGAGAACAAGGCAATGGGGGTGTCAAAACCCTTGTAAACTGTAGAGTTAACCAGGGGAGGAAAAGCGGCCCACCCAGACATTCTGCCCGGCCCCCCATGTGTGCCCACCACCGCGTGTTTTGAAAGTGAGGGAGGATAAGAACAGAGAGTCTGGAAGGGAGGCCCATGAGACCAGGAAGCTGGCTCACCCCAGGCGGTGAGGGTGGAAAGGCCAGGCGTAGCCATCACTCAGCTACAGAGACCGGGATCCTTAGGTGCACCCGAGGCGGCCATCACAAAGCAGAAGATCCAAGCCCGCGTCCGGAGCACAGGCCTGAGAGGGGAAGGACGTGGAGACTGAGCCCGTTGCAGAATCCCCCGTCCCTTTCGGATGCCACGCAGCTTACTCAAAGCCAGCCAGCAAGCCTCTCCGTGGAGGAAGCCCTCCCAGAGAGCCAGAGAGCAGCCTTTATCAGGGCAGACTCTGCTGCTCGGGCAGCGTCCTCCTGCCCACCTGGGCCCGTGCAGCTGCTGCGCTTCCCCAGCTCTCTTCTCTGGTCTTCCTGCCCGCCTCTGACCGCCACACGCTGGGGCTCCCCGCACTGACCCGTCAGGGGAGGCCGCTCTCCTCACGGCCGCCGCCTGCAACCACGCAGCCTCTCTCAGCAGACCTGTCCCTCTCGGGGTGGCTCTTCCTGCCTGCCTGTGTCCTTACAAATGTCCTTGACTCTTGGGTCCCTTCCCCCAATGAACCTGCTCTTTAAAATAAGGAACGTCTCTGCCTCGGAGAAACACGGCTGAGCGCTCGCCGTGTGCCTCTGCATGGGGAGCTCTGGAGACCTTTCCAGAGGGAGCCAAGAACCTGCTCTCGCACTCCAAAAACGACATCAAAAGCACAAAACCAAAACACAAATGACACCAAAAGGCCTCTGGGGGTCACCGCCGCGACTGTGGGACCTGGGCGTGTCCCTTAGATCACTGACATGGATGCCCCCAAGTCCAGCACCCCGCTGGACCCGGGGCTGGCAGATGGCCGTGGAGATGCTCCCAGAACACACTGTGCCTGCCGGCCCAGCCCAGCACCCTGGAGCTGGAAACCAGACGCGCAGGCCGGGCAGCCAGCTCCCAGCCTTCTCCTCAGGACGCCCTCACGAGGCCTGAGCAGAAGCCTCCAGAAGGTTTCTCTAGGTGTCTCTCGTCAGCGCCGCAGAAGCACCGATTCTCTGAGTAAACCTCGTTTCTCCTTTCCTCCTCTGGCTTTTGACTCTGGTATTTGGTTACAGATGCAGGCCCTGAGCTCCGATTCTGGCGATGCGTCCAGAATGACGCTTGCAGGTCTGCAACCTTCTCTGGACGGACTCTGCTTCGGCAGTCACTTCCTTGGCGCTTCCCCCTGCCTTGGAGAAGCATCTTCCCTGTCTCCTGGCCTCGTGTGGTCACAGGCTGTCCCTGATCTCTCCCGGCATGTTCCCTGGGAAGAGGAAGGCATGCTCCACCCCGGGTCACGTGACAGGTCTGGGTTTGCATGCCAGGTGGGGAGGCCAGTTGTGTGCCAGGCTGAGTCTAGGGAAAGGCTTCTCTTAGAGAAAAGCCAAAGTTGCTAGGGGTAGCTCAGAGTATCTTCTGGGGCCGAGCATTATGGAGACAGTTTGAGAAATTGTACATCACTCACCTACTACACTTGCATTCAGTTCCAGAGACTTCGCAGGCTCCCAAAGCCAAGGACTGATCTCCCAGAAGTGCAGGCCCCCGGCCCCTGAGCCTCTGCCAGCCGAAGGCGGGCCTGGGGCAGGACCAGACAGGCAGCCCCCCACGCTCCTGGCTCACACTTACACCTTGGGGCCGTGGGCACTTTGTTCAGCCAGCTCCCTGTCCTCGTCGCCGAGTGGACTTACTTATAGCTCCTGTGTCATCTGGGTGGGGGAGTTAATTGTAGCATGTACTTGAATGCTTAATACACATTAAATCTAAGCACATTATCAAAACGGTGAAAATGTGGTGATACAGATACCATTATCACCAAGACATGAAAAACGCCTTAATAAAACTGAGAAAAGGATGAGGAGCAGTTTAAGCACGCGTTGTTTTATTTCTGAGGATGGAACGTAGGTGAGTCGCTTACCTGATGAGGCAAGGTCGGTCGACCAAGGGATAAATGAAGGCCTTCACGGCAGCAAAGATTAATGGCTATTGAAATGATTTCTTTTAAGAAGTTACTAGATCCTAATTATAAAGACTCACAATTTTGGAGAAGGTCTTTCACATCCATTATTTCATCCAATTTTCACATAAATGTTCTGAGATAGTCATTATTATCACCTGCAGTTTCCAGATAAGAAAGTTTGAGTTTGAGACAAGTGAGGTGTTTTATGTAAATTCGTGCTGTTAATATGCAGCAGATAGAATTTGTGTCTTACTCACTGGTTCTAAAATCATTCCAAGGAAAAGGAGGAAGAGAAGGAGGAGGAGGAGGAGGATGGGGGGAAGGGGGAAGGAAGAGGGGAGATGTGGGGAAGAGCAGGAGGAAGAGGGGAGGAGGAGCAGGAGGGGCGGGATGAAAGGGCATGTAGAGGAGGAAAGCAAGACTAGGAGCAGGAGATCAAAGGGAAGCCTACAAGCTCTGAAGGCCACTTCCAGATCTAAACTGAGGCAAAAGCCAACTAAGCGCGTCCTTTGAAACTGCAGATATAACCTCGAATCGGAGTGAAGCACCAGCTCGTCGATGACCTAGTAGGTTTTTGCCCCTTTTATAGCGAGCCATTTTCCTGGGACAACATAGGATTTTAATTTGGTTTCCTTTTGTTTATCAGGTGAGGGGATGCAAATTTCCAAGCAATTGAGTCTCCCATTCAGCAACTTTCTGGAGGAGGTTTTCTTAATTAATGTAAACACATTTGCAGATCAAGGAGAGGACAGGATGGCCCCAGGAAGTGTGAGCTGTCACCTGAGCTTGTGCCAGTCATGGGTGCTGCTCTGAATGCCGTGTGGCTCCTCATGGGCCAGCGTGAGCAGAGGAGCCGGGCTCCTCAGAGCACGCTAAGGGCCGTTCTTGACGATGACAGGCAACAATGGAAAGACACGTGAGCTGACGCGCTGGGCGCGCAGGGGTCTCAGCGCCACTTGGTGCCCCAAGTCCCTCTGGGTCAGGTAGGTGCCTCCTCCGTAGAGCAGTGCCCAGCATCCGTCCGCCATGACCCAGGTCAAAAGGCCAAAGACGGCCACAGCTGAGCATCCTGTTTTCACAAACTCACGTTCGTTTTCACTGCCAGGCAGCCTCCACTGGGTCTCTGCGCGCGTCTTTCACTCCCTTGCGCGGTGTGAGGACGTCGGCTGCAGAAGTCAATGACGCTTCATTTCATCATCTTCGACGTGGGGCAGGAAGACATGGGTGCGGAGAACATGTCTTGATTTCTATCTTAGCGGGGTCCTGTGGTGAAGGGCCAGGAGCCCAGAAGGTCCTGAGTCAGTGAGTGGCCTGGCTTACTTCCCAACCAAAGCTCTGGCCACTCTCCCTGCACTTCAGTCGAGATTTAAGCTGAAGATACTGTATGTCGCATGCATGGCGGGTTCTGCCTCAAGAAAGGAACAGACTATGGATGAACTTGAACTTTCTGTGGTCCTTTGTGCGACTCCAACCCTTCAGTAAATAACAAGATTTCCAACATGAGGAAAATGCAAAACAGACTTTCCAGGGCTGAGCAAGCTCGGACGGGAGGGGAACATTCCAAACTTCTCCTTTTAGGCTATGGGGCTACTTCTAGGCACAGATGCAAAGACTGGGAATATGGGTGTTTATCTATTATATCAATATATTTCCATATGGGCTATTAAAGTTTACAGATTCTTTTTCTAATTATAAAATTCAATTTTTTTCTTTTTTAGAATTTATTTATGTATTTCACTTATAGGAAGAATGCAGGGGAGCTATACAAGGGAGCACGGAAAAAAATAATAAAAAACTAAATTTACTGAAAATTTTCTTATTTGTCCCAGACGATTTGGCGTGTCTTGTATTATGATTGTAAAAAGTAGACACTGAAGAACAAGTGATGGGGAAAAGAAGAAAGAGCTAAGAATCACAAAGACTAACATTATGACCACGGGAAAACAAAGTAACTTTTGTTGGTGCTTCCTTGCAGCCAGAGCAAAAAGGTAAAGACTACTGGATACATCCGCTCTAAGATCTGATGGAAAGACACATCACTCAGGAAGTAAAGATACTGACAGGCTTTATCCTGTGAGCATCCACACTACACGACACTGGATGTCTTAGATGACAAGTCACAGAAAACAGACATGTGCTCTGCCACAGTTTCTGGTGATCTAACTGGTGTGGCTCTCCCTGTTACCCTATCCACCTAGAAACGGTAAACGCCATGATGAACGGTAGACCAGTTGCCGCTTAATTCCTGAGGCATCGTTTCCAAATAAAGATGCAGAGACCTATTCCTTTGGAGTTCAGGTTAGCAGACAGAATGGATTTGTCAGAAGGGGTGGGGGCTACCAAGTATCTAGGACCGCCTCTGATTATAGAGCACCCCCTTCCCCTTGGAGCATCGTGCCTCCCCCACATCTCAGCCTTGTGGTTTGAATGGACCAGGCTCTGTGCCTTCATTACAGGAATAGGCATGGGGCACTGCGCTGGCAGGTGAGTGTGTCCTCTCCGCTCAGCACACTGCCCCGTTCAGCAACGTGGTGGTGAGATCGATCCCCAGCCCCAGGCAGGAGCACCAGCAAAGAGGCGCCTTCTACACGCTGAGCTGGGTGAAGAGCCGGTGGTGGCAGAGAACAGCAGAGTCCAGCGAGCATCCTGGTGTCCCTTTTGGTGCTCCGGCTTTTTCTCTATCTGCCTTAATGTGTATTTTGAAATTGAATTATTGATAATAGCAAGAGTTACAAGTAACAATGTGTAATGATCAGAGTTTAAAATCATGGGAAGGAGTCTTCCCAGATGATTTCCCGATCAAGTTAGAAAAGCAGTTCACGAAATGTTCTCAAGGAGCATATCTTATTATAGTTGCAAATACCCGAATTGGCAGAAATGACTATTGCAGCTCATTCACAAAATGGGGGCCTCCCTGGTGGCACAGGGGTTAAGTCGCAGCACTATGAAGCTACCTGCGGCCACTGCAGCACAAGTTCGATCCCAGCCAAGGAGCTGACCCACAGGGCGCAGCAGACCTCTCCTGTCTCCCCGCTGTTCCCCTCAGTCAATCTGCCTGTTCTGCTCCCCACTCTGTCTCTGGGGAGTCCTCTCATCCTCTGCATCTCTGGCCTGTACCCAAGTTCTTGTGTGCATAAATAAATAAAATAATTTAAAAAATGAGATATCACTGTGGAATAGTGCCCCCCACCCCCATCAAACTTCACATCGTGTCTGGGGCACAGCCAAGGAGCAAGCTGCCGAGGGGACTCGGCCTGACAGGGCAGGCCGGCTCCCAGCATGCCGGCCGGCAGCCCGAGATCCAGATTTCCTTGTATACTGACTCGGCTGTCCTTTGTCTGCTAGGTCTGTGAGAGGTCTTTGTCTGCTGTGCTTTTTCACAAGCCTGCGAGGTGCTGGGAGGTCCCCCATCCTGCAGTGCAAATGAGTTTCATCATTATTTCAAAACACTGGACATGGAAAATTTTTGATTGGATTTCAAACCCATTCACATTATCGCAATCTACTGAAAAGAGAGTTGCTCTAATCTACGCATAATTTGAAATAATTGTTAAATGGCTACCAAATTATTTTAATTATTTTATTATCTACTTGTGTGGATAAAGTATCTTGTTAAAGATGCTTATCAAGAATGTGAAGAGACCCTCACAAAGAGGTCTTGATCAGAATTCCATGTAATCATTTCAAGAACAGATTTAGTGCTTACTAGTAGTTTCTCATTAACTTAAACAGATTTTATTTAATAGTTTTACCCAGTTCAATTTCGGATACTTTCCTTATTATGTTTAAAATTTTAAACAAATTGAAAAATAACATTTCCACTAAACTGCTCTCATATGCTTTCCATTCATCCTTCCATTCATCTAGGTCTTCTATAGGTACATTGTTCCTTTTATCTTTGCCACAGTGGGCCGCCTACCAGAGGGACCTCAACTGTGCTCACCACTCTTATCCGTCCTCCCGCTTAGGCTCCTTTGTCATCACATATGGCTGATCTAACCACTGGATATGATCAGAATCATGGACAGCAGCTTCTGCCTTCAGCACTTGGGTTGCTTATCCTGGGGGAGTGGGCGGCCATGACATGAGGACACTCAAACTCCCCCGCTGGGGACCCCAGCGCATGGGAATTAACCTTACTCCTACACCCTCACCGGTTCACCAGACCAGAGGGTGCACCGCCTTGGGTGTGGGTCTTCCCGGCCAGAACTGCTCTCAGGTGGCTCAGGTGTAGCTGACACCTCTACTTAGCCTCCCACCAGTGACGCAATCATGTGCACCTAGAGCAGCCAGTGAAGCCCCTCCCACTGCTTGTACTCACAGAAAACTGTACGAACTAACATTAGGAATCATGAAGATCACGGATATGCATTGTTGCTTCAGCTGCTGGAAACTGGTACACAGGCACAGCTACATGTACCATTGTATGGGGTCACTGCTTCAGGGCAGCGTTGCATGAATTACTACCATGGTCGCAATCACTCAGCACTGAGCTAAAATTGAAAAGTAAAACAGAATTAAAATATGTGCCTGAAATAGACCTACACTCATTCCCTCGCTTCTATGCTACAGTCTGAGCATTAACAATATTCACAGTAGTAGCGCAGCAGTGTCTCGGAGCTTCACGGAGTGTGAACCTCTGAAAATCACTGCAAATACTGGTGGCGGGACCCTAAGGCGTGTTGCAGACGGTAGCTGCAGACACTCAGACTCTTAGGTCTCTGCCAGGCTGTCCTGGCACATCTGGAGTCCCCAGCAGCTGGCATTGTGCCCAGGTAAAGTGCCCAGGTAAGTTTTCAGTAATAACCTATCCACCTGTATTTGCAAAATACTTGAGCACATCACATAGGTTTATCAATGACCTCTTATCAATAATCCGGCATTTTTAACATCCTGTGACCTAATCAGTGGAATGGAATGTAAGATCTGTGCTTTCAAGAGTGGCGCTACCCACAGACCCATTAGTTCTGATTTAATTATCACAGCAACCCTAACACGGTGCCAGTTTTCAGATGAGGAACAGGAGGTTAATAAAGGTTACACAGACGTCCTTGAACACCAATCTGGCAAGGTGCGGAGTGAGATTATAGATGAGGCGCTTCTGTCTAATTCAGGACAGCCTCCCTTCATAATTCTTCATGATTCAATATGCAAATAAAATTATTTGCCTTTTCATGCTTCTGGTTTTTTTAAACTAAAACAATAGATGTGTAAAAATGTCTCTCAATTGTCTAAAATAGTGCTGTTAATTAAATCGGAATCTTGAGGCTATAATTTAAGATTTAAGATTATTTCCACGATTAATCAAAAGTATGTAATTAAAGATGGAGAGGAAGTGCACGTCTCCAAGAGGAGCTGGTTTGGAGGATTCTGCGCTTGCTGCAGCCGCCTGTGGATGGGGTCAGATGGCACTTCCACCTGCAAGCGGAATAATTGTAAACATAATTCATGTTTACTGCAGACCGGAGTCTGATGCAGGTCCAGAAATGTGAAAAATAAAGTTTAAAATAGTTTTATTTTTCATGCAAAAGAGTCAGTCCAAAGACAAATTAATAAACAAAACTTACATTGAGCACATTTTGTTCACAAATAAATTAATTTCAAAGCCCTTAATTCAGTTTTAAAAAGTGAAACCACTCTCATAACTCAATTTCTCTGCAACTTACTCTTTTTTAACTCAATTTAAAAGTTAATCTTATTATATCTTAACTCTGCAACAAGCTGTTCTTTATATGTGGGAAGAGACTATTTGCCAGTTTACAAACAGAAGTTTCTCCTCTGGTCCTCTCCCCATGAGCATACGTGGCTCACCAGCTCACCTATCCCACACCTGCGCACAACGGCCCATGCGCACCTTTCAGAAGCTTTGTGCATAAACATTCTCCAAGAATGCTTTTAATTTTTTTTTCATCTCTTCATTTGGGAGTGCTGAAAGGCTAGAGCATCACTTGCTATCGTCCCCTGGGCTTTCTGAGAAAGGTCACGCGTGCCCTGAGTCTCCCCAGGTAAGTACCCCCATCAGGCATTCAGACCTGTTTGCCCTTTGGCTCCCTTGCCCCCTCCACTGGGGGCACCAGGGAGGACCAGCCTCAGCACACACACCCTTGCTTCCTGATAGGATCCATCACGTGACCTGCTCAGGCCCATGGGAGGGGAGGGTGTGCCAGCAGCGAGGTCAGGCTGCCCCTCACCTGCCCCACACCTGCGATGGCCCTCCGGAGCTTGGAGGCTCCTGGAGCCTGGTCCAGAGGGAGGAGGGCTGGACATGCTGCTTGTTTGCTGCATGGTTTGCAGAAACGTCATTTCTTGGGGACCCAGGTCCCTACCTCACAATGTGATTGTCTGGACAGCTTGCGGCTGTGCACGTATTGGGCATCATAAACCACCAAGAGTGGAGGGTTGTCCGCACGGCTCTGACCGAGACAGGCCCTCAGCGGGGCAGGACTCAGACCAGACTGGCTCTGAACGACAAGAGACCTGATCACCGCCGGCTGCCCTCTCCACGGTGCACAAATCGCGTGTGAGGTAGGGATCAGGCCCCTGGAGACGACGTTGCTCCAAACCATGCAGCGAGTGAGCAGCAGCAATGGAAATTACATTCTAGTGGCTCCTCCTCCAGCCGCTGCTTTATCTCTCTCGCTGGGAGGCCTCAGACCGGCTTGTAAATGCCAAGCCCTCCACTGTTCTCCTGCAGCTGCACTGATGCTGAAAATTGTTATAAGGGCACTTTAACCTGAGACAGAACAATGCCGACAATAGTCTGTAAGTCACTCTATTGCCTTCGTGTGCTACATAATGAGTCCAGTGCAGCTCACGGTGGACAGTGCCCATCCTGTTCTGAAGTCTAGTGTGAAAACAGAACACACCTTTTCTTTTAAATATCGTAATCACATCCACTTACGTAGTAGGAAGTTAAGCCAAAGTTTGTATTAAAAGGAGATAAAATAAACTGTCTCTATAGAAAGACAACCTCCGTAGTGCCCCCCCCCCAGAGCATATTCATTGTCCAAATTAGTTAAGAAAACCAGTTTTGAAATGAGAGTTGGGGGAAATAAGCTAAGTATATATCCAAGGACTGTACATTTAGGGGGGGAAAATCAGTCCAAAACAGGATGTTGAAATTGTTAACATATCTGGCTTTTTGCTTTTTAATCACTGCTTCTCCCTAGTTGTGATGACCCTGCATCCTGAGGCTGTCTGGCTTCAGCGCTCACAGGTGAGGCTCTGGCTGGGCAGACTTCCTTCCAGAGGCCTCTGTGCCTGCTCCTCCCTGGCTCCTTGTGGATCAGAAGCCTTTGTTTGCCAGAGATTTTAATTCTGGAGACTTAGATCCTCATGGTTCCATAAGGAGTTCCTGGCTGAGGCTTGCACCACACGGGGGAGGGACGGCGCAGGGACGGCAGCCGCTGCCGAGACGCAGGCAAGAAGAGGGGCACCCTCGGCTTGGTGCCAGAGCCTGGGTGCCCCATGGAGGTGCCCGCTGCCTCAGTGCCGAGGGGGAGGCCAGAGACATGGGCGGTGGCTGGGCGGTCACCGCGAGCAGCACTTCCAGAAACCAGGAGCGGCCGAAGCCCACGCACGGCTACGGGTGCGCCCAGAGGCCTCGGGTCACGGCGGAGCTGGCGCTGGCCGACATCACCACCACCTGCTCCCGACGGCCGTCGCCCCAGAGCAGGCGACGTCTGAGAAGTCACCCCCTCACGTTCGTTCTGGAGGCACGCGGGGCACGGTCCGCGGGAAGGACAGGCTGCAGCCGGGGACGGTCCAGGGAGACGGCCCTGCCAGGCGCGTGCCCTGTGAGGTGGGGCGGAGGGTCTCGGCTACGTGAGGGCGCCTCAGCGAGTAGCTGGTGTCAGTAGCGCGCGGCCCGCAAGTTGAGTCTGCTGCCGTCTAATAAAGCTTTATTGGGATGGGGCCGCGCCCATTCGCTTAGCCATTTTCTATGACCGCTTTGGCATTAGGACGGCAGAGTGAGTAGTCGCGACACAGACCACAGGTCAGCAAAACCAAGAACGGTGCCTGGCCTGTCCGCCCCTGAGGCTGGTGTCCCTAGGAAGGGAGCAGTTTATTTCCCATCCAAGTCTCCCAAAGAGCGCCTGGACGAGTGTCTCAGCCACGCGCCACGCCCGCCCGGCCGGAGGAGGGCGCGGACAGCTGCCCCAGTCGAGCCCATCACGACTGCCTCCTCTTCAGAAGGTCAGGCGGTCTGGCCCTCCGCGCCCAGGCGGGGAAACCTGGAAGGGCGTTGCGCGTCCTGAGATCTCCGCTGCGCTCGGCGCGCGGAGTCCTCGACCGTCCCCTCTCCAGCGGGTGGGCACAGTGACCGAAGCCAGCGTCCCGTCTCAGTCCTGGAGAAACCCCCTCCCGCGGTCTCTGGAGCCCAGGACGCCCCAGGCCACCGGAGGCCTAGGATAGCCCCTTCCTCTGACCCCAAGCATCCCTTCCTGCCTCTCATGCCGGCCCTATCCGCCCGCCAAGGCAGCATTCACCTGCTCCAAGGCCAGAGCTTCGTTTGCTGCCTGGCAACCCGTGCATGCCGGAGCACATGTCTGGGCGCCCGGCTCCCAGCTGCCACGGGCAATCATCCAAGGCCAAGGCCAAGGCTCCCCTCCAGAGCAGGTGACTGAAAATGACTGGGGGTCCCCGCACCCCCAGTTCTAGCTCCGCCAGCTCCTGCCCTGCGCAGGGGCGGAAGGCGCTGGCCCGAGCCAGGAGTCCTGGGCCCTTGTGGTCCTTGCGTGCTCACCGCTGAGCTGCCACCTCTGGAGCCGCCCGTCCTGTCTTCTCCCCGTGCAGCATCCTCCCGACACAACAGCCTCCCGAACACCCTCCTGGCTGACATCTCGCACGAGTCTCTACCAGCCCCAGGCACTTTCTGATGCTCCAAGCACCGCTGCCCCGTCCTGGCATCTGGATGACAAAACTCCCTCCACCACCACGGCACAGCCAGCCAGCGGGCCTCTCAGGCGCCCACCCCCTCCCAAGACCAGCAGCCTGCCACACGCCGTACATCCCAGCGGGAATTACCTTGACGCCCTGCTTCTCCCGCTTCTCATTCGCTCTCACCCCTGGGACGCCACCCGATGTTACCCGGCTCATCCAAGTCGAGCTCCGGGCTGCAAGTGAAGCTCCTCCTGCACCTGTGACGACTGTCCTTCTGGCTTCTCCCTCCCCTTGCCCTGCCCTGATCTGTGGCCGAGGCTGGGCGGCTCCACCCCCCTCCCATGTCTGCCGGTTTCCAGGTCAGCTTGGCCGAGGGCCACCCTGGCCAAAGGGGAGTGCAGGAATGTAACAGGGTTGTCCCAGGAAAGGGGGAAGTTCCAGAATCCCTGTTCCGCCCTAAGTGGGTGGAGCTGAGCAGGGAAGGAAGATTCTGCAGAGAGGAGATAGGACAGAAGGAAGGAAGAAGGAAGCAGGATGGAGAGCAGCAAGGAGGCCTGGAGGAGGCACGTGGAGCAGAGCGACATGTGAAGAAACTGTGCTTGCTTTTTGGTCTTGGACTGGTTGGAACAGATGTGGGTGAGAGACCCGTGGGGAGGTTAGCAATGGCAGCTTTCATCTTGGTTTTGATTTTGCTCTTTTCCTCCCGGATTTGCCTGACTCTTTCTGACCCTTTTCTATGGGTCTCTACTGAAAGGTCCTTCAGACGTGTGGCAGGCTTTGGGGCCTTGCTTTGGGCCAGTCCTATTTGGCTGGACTTTACCTTCAAGAAGATGGGTAACTTTGGATGCTTAACTTAGTAGCTATGTTCTTTGTCCTTTCTGTACTGTACCCTAATTGTATTAAAGTTCCTTTCTTTCCAGGAAAGGTTTTATATGTTGGTCTTGATGTGGCAGATGGCAGAACCCATTCAGAGAGGGCAGGTTTGGGGGTTCTGGGGTGCTCCTCTCTGCCCTGTAACAGGAAGAGAGCGGGTTGGGGGTGCGTGCCCTCACTCTCTCCTGCCCTGCTCCGGCCTGGTCCCTGGCTACGGTGTGTCCTTGCTGGCCGCAGCTCCTGGGGCCCCTCCCGCCTCACCCATCCTCATCCAGCTCCAGAGCCACTTCCGCGCCCGCCCTGCAGGACTCAGGGTGGTCCCAGCTTCCAGCAAAGGCTGAGTCCTGCAACCTCCGTGCCGCTCCCTGGGACCTACTGATGCCCCTATAACTGGTCCCTCTGCATGGTCGGTTCTCTTCCTCGTTCATGCTGGGATCTGGCCTGCTGGCAACCTCAGTGCCGTGAAGGGGTGATGCACCCCCCTTGAGGCCCCAGAGCACTTGGTCCGTGCTTGTGCAGCTCGCTCCAGCTCTGCAGTGCAGTTCAGTTAGCCGCACGCACACATTGTCTCTTCTACGTGAACATAGTAGCGTCCTCTTTTTTTTTTTATATTTATTTATTTTTTTTTAAGATTTATTTAGTTATGCACACAAGAGCTGGGGTACAGGCCAGAGTTCAGGGAGGTGAGAGGATTCACCAGACAGAGTGGAGAGCAGAACAGGCAGACTGACTGAAACACACTGCCGAGGGCAGCAACGGGCGAGGCAGGAGAGGTCTGCTGCGCCATGTGGGTACCTCCCTGGGCGGCGGCAGGGGTCGAACTCATGCTGCAGTGACTGCAGTTTGCTTTACAGTGCGTTGCTTAACCCACTGCGCCACCAGGGAGGCCCCGTAGCGTTCTCTTAAATGTTCATCTTTGTCGTCCCCGGCTCAGCAACAGACAGTCTGGTCGATGCAGAGACCCAATAAGCACGTGCTGAAGTGAGTTTCCCGAACACTGCTCAGGCAGGGCAAAGAGCACACAGCACAGCAGACCAGGCGGGGAGGAAGAGGAGGAGCGGCTTCCTCAGGAAATGCCCAGTGTCCAACCCTCCAGCCTCTAGGCCTGGCCGCCCCCGCCCTGCGCTGCACTGCCTCCCGTGGCTGCCCTTCCTTCCGCAGCTGTGACTCGTCCTTCTGCCTCCTTCTAGGGACCCCAGCTACATTCCCCTTAAGTGGCAAAATCATGGAAATATTTCTTGCCCTATCTATGCTTCTCACCAGTAAAGTTGAAAAGAGGGATGATAGCAAAAGCTTAAAATGCCTGGCGTTTCACTAGGGAAAAATGGTCAGAAAAGGTTTTTTGTCCTCTGTGATTGCTGATTACAGGCTCACAATCCAGGATTAATGGCTCTTGACTAGCAAATAGATTCACATTTTTGATTCCCATGAAGGTGCACGTGAGATTCTACCATCAGATTTGTTTGTTTGCTTAATTGTAAAGCTTGATTTTCGTCTCATGGAACTTATAAATGTTAAGGAAGAAATGAACTGAAATCTAGGGCTCTAGCCATACAGCCAGCCAACATACTGCAGAGGCTGACAAAACAACGAGCAAACCCCAGATCCTACCAGCTCCCTTCGCTTTCCGTGGGACCCGGTAAACGCTGGGCGGGCGGCCACATCTGCACTCAGCCGTCCACGTCAGCCCCAGCGGGCACCGGGACAGGTGAGCCAGTCAAGCCTGTTCGATCAGGAAGGCAGGTAGCTCAGAGAGGAAGTGGAGATGCGGCTGGCACCTGTGCTCTTGGAAGTCACAGTCTCAGCAAGTCGGGGGCAGCGTCCTGAAGGTCAGAGGCAAGTTCGGTCCTTGTCTCCTGCGCTTCTGGGCACCGTGGTGGCCCAGGAGACTTGGCAGCTCATGTGCAGCTTCCTCTTTGCTTCCGGAAACTATTTCTGGTCGTGGATCCCAAGACAATGTTCGCTCTTCTCGCAGCCGAGGACTCACACGGGTGGGGGATCCGCTGACACTGCCACATCCTCTGACTCTCAACACTCTTCCGGTCAAGTCCAAGGTGCTGAACCCAACGGCTGGACTGGAGCTCCCCGTGGTTCAGTTTCTCTCCTGGCTTCTCAGGGCTCATCAGTTTCTCTTAGGGCACATTTGGTCCTAGATTCAGATGCTTGGGTTTGTCATGGTGGTGGCTCATGGTTGTGGAGTCCAGAGTGAGGATTGGGAAAAGGAACGTGGGCTTGACGGGGGAAGAATCTGGGGAATGGGGCGCTTCCTATGTGGACATATATGGTAGCCATGAACCTAGCAGTTAAATCCGGAGTGAGAAAGACATCTAACCAGCTCTGTTAGCACGAGTAACTATGCCAGCATAACTCGGCTAACCCTAATGGCTCTGCGTTTCCTTATTTATGAGTTGAGAGTGGCATCTTAAAAATCCTAGTCTTTAAAAATATTTCATGCATTAACTGGTGTTTGTTGATCTCAGTTGTATTAACAGCATTAGCCAGTTTACTAACGCACGTGAAGTATATGAAAGGATAAGTGACTGTTATTCATTTTATACAAAAGACTAACCCTCCAAATTGCTACTGGAGCATAGAAATAGCTCTAAATTATATCAGTTGATGGTATTCCACAGACTACTACTTCTAGAAGCTTTTAGGAGAGGAATAATTCTTCTGTCAATTTACTTTGAGACATGTACATCTTAGGCCTCCCTGGTGGCCCAAGGGTTAAGTCTCAGGCTGTCACTGCCACGGCCTGAGTTCGATCCCCGGCCAGGGAGTGAACCCACCTGGCACAGCAGACCTCTCCTGTCTCCCTACTGCTCCCCTCAGCAGTGAATTTCAGTAGATCCACCTGTTCTGTTCTCCACTCTGTCTCTGGTGAATCCTCTCACCCCCACACCTCTGGCCTAGACCCCAGTTCTTGTATGAATAAATAAATAAATCTTAAAAAAAAAAAGTACAACCTACCCACCCCTGGCCACTTAGAAAGCCTGATGGGGGCCTCCCTGGTGGGTGGGGCAGCACATTGAGCACCCCACTGTGAAGCATCCCCAGCACAGCAGTGCGAGTTTGATCCCCGGCCAGGGAGGGGACCCACAAGGCGCAGCAGACCTCTCCTGTCTCCCCGCTGCTCCCCTGAGCAGTGTATATCAGTCGTTCTGCCTGTTCTGCTCCCCACTCTGTCTCTGGTGACTCCTCTCACCCCTACACCTCTGGCCTGTACCCCAGCTCTTATATGCATAAATAAGTAAATCTGTTAAACACACAAACAAACAAAAAAAAAACCAAAGACCTGCCACTTTAGAATTTGGTCACTAGGGGTCAGGGGTCTCCTCTGCCATGGGCCGCTGCACCACGGAGCTGGTCTCTCCTGGACCAGCCTGGCACACGCGCTAGCAGGTCTCTCCTGGACGACGTCCACAGCCACCTACTCATGCTCCCTGCTTCCAGAAACCTCCAGGCTGGGCCCTGACGCTCCGGCCCTCTCAGAGCTCCCACTGTGACCTCTCAGCATCCGATCATGTCACTTTCCTGTCACAATCTCTCCGCCCTTCCCATTACGGCACCATCGAGCCTGGGACGGCTCCGACTTCACCTCCAGAGCCTGCTGCTCCCTCCTGTTTGCTCCCTGAATGCCCAAGCGCACACCTCGCCCCAAGCATCCCAGTGCCCATGCAAATGCCTCTTTTTAGAGAGCTCTTCCCTGATGATGGGTTGAAAAAAGCACCAGCTACTTTTCGCCAATTTAACGCGTTTGATTTTCTCCATTGCGTGACAAGTTCTGAAACCCTCTTGGATGACGCCTTGTCTATTGTAAGTCTCCCCTCCACAGAATGGAGTGCCCTAAAGGGAGGGAAATTGTCTGCATTTTCACCAGTTTGCTGGGGGAGGTCATGTTCTTGCTCCACAGCATACTCAGGGAATGCTTGTCAGCAAGCAGAATAAAGGCTGGAAACAGAATAGGGCGTAAACAGGGAGCTCTCAGAGGGAAATCTCCCTTGAATGGGGAGAGGAAGACAAACTTGAAAAAGACAAGGTGTGGGAGGAAAGGGCCGTAGAAAAATTATTGTTGACCTGGTTAAGAACAAACTACAAGAGACCAGGGCTGGATTTTGAAGACGTTCATCACTCATGCATTCATTTGTCCATCCAGCCTGCGCTTACTCCGTGCTGGTGAGTAACAGGAAGGCGCTATGAACTGGGGGTGGACTGAGGCACTGGACCTCCGATCTAGCAGCTCGCCACGGGAGAGCAGGCATGTGAGGACACGGCCGACCTGAGTGACTCACAGACAGGTGGCTGCCGAGCTCAAGGAGCAGGCCCGCTCCCGCCTGGGCGCGCCGGGCAGGTGTCCCGGGAAAGTGGCTTCCCATGGCAAGGAAATGCCGGCCAGTGAAAGCCAGTGGGCTCTCCGAACAGAGGCTCTGGGGGAGGCCAGTGCCTAGGAAGCCGCCCCGGGCAATCCCAAGGCCGTGCGGTGGCCCATTGGGGACAGAGAGGGCGGCAGAGTCGGGGGCCCGCCAAGAAGGTTATCATAACAAATCAGGAGATAGGACTATGTCTTGGGACTACAGGAGTGCTATGGAGAAAGCACTGGCAGTTCTGAAATCCATGACCAGGGGCCTTCCTGGTGGTGCAGGGGTTAAGCACCGCACTATGAAGCATCCACAGTCACTGCAGCACGAGTTTGATCCCTGGCCAGGAAGCTGACCACAGGGCGCAGCAGACCTCTCCTGCCTCCCGCTGCTCCCCTCAGCAGTGGGTTTCAGTGGATCTGCCTGCTCTGCTCCCCGCTCTGTCTCTGGTGACTCCTCTCACCCCCTGCACCTCTGGCCTGTATCCCAGTTCTTATATACATAAATAAATAAATAAATGTAAAAAAAATGAAATCCCCCGACCAGGTGAATTTGAGTCTTGCCAACAGCGCTTGCAGAAAAATAGTAAATACAGACAAGTCTTATAACTGACCCCCTCTGCAGTCACCCCACTCCAGAGCCAGCTACTCGTCCTGCGGAACAGCCTCTGCGGCACCCGCGCCAGAAGCTACAGAATAGGTGGAAACAATCAGCCGGAAAGGGGGGTGCAGCTCAGGTGCCCTCTCCTATCAGCCCCGTGACCTGGGCAAGTCACGAACTCCCTGTCTTCCTTGCCCACGTGCCTGTGAGTCACGCCCAGCGCGCTCCATGGGGCCCCGAGGGCGCAGCCTCCTGGGGACCGGCCGGTGACAGACAACTAGACGGTGGGCGGTGTGAGCCCTCGCCCCGCCCCGGGACCTACTGAGGTGGAAGAACGGGCGTGGAGCGGACCTGGGCTGGCGTCCACTCCACACGCCCACGCCCGCCCCCACACCTCCCTACACCCCCCACACACCTCTGCGCACGCACAGACCAGTGGCGACGAAGTGCGCTCGTCTCGCCCGCCCCAGCCCCGCCGGGAAGGCTTTCTGCTCCTCTGGCAACTCCCTTGCGCTTCATTTTCTGGCAACCTCTGACCTCATAACCACCGCGGGGCGCCTCCTGCGCCCGAAGGGCACCGGCACCCCTCCCCCGCAAAGGCCAAAGGAAACGCACAGGCAGCTGCCCGCCCAGAAGACCCGACCCTGCAAAAGACGCACGTCCATGCATGTCCTCCAGGGGCTGAGCGCTCCGAGGCCCCGGCCTGGCGAGGAGGCCAGCGAGGGGGCGAGCTCTGCGCAGAGGCGGACCTGCCGCGTCCCTCCGGGCTGCGGGCACCAGCCAGCACGCGGCAGCAGCAGACGAGCAGGTTCTGGGAGGCTGGTGATGGGCCCACGCGGCCACCGCCCAGACTGCCGGCAGTCCCTGGAGAGACGCCCCACCGCAGCCCCGGGAGAGACGCCCCACCGGGAGAGGCCCCTGCCCGCTCCCCCGAGCTGCTTTCGGTCCTGAGGTGGGTGCTCTTGTTGACGCAGTAGTGATAATATTACCAATAGTGCAGCCGCACTCACTAGCGCCTGGAATCCAGCCCACCTTCCCCAGCGCCTCACCGCCCCGAGGGCTGCCTGTGGCTTCAGGCACACCATACCTGAGCATCCAGTGCCAGACTGGGCGTCTGAAAGGCCCCTCAAGGCCCAGATCCCAGCGGCGGGAGTGGGAGGGCCGGTCCTGAGCAGGCAGCCAGGACTTGTCCTTCCAGCGACCCCACAGGTCGCCTGTCAGGGCCTACTGCCTGGCGCGGGACTCGGATTTATGGTGACAGAAGGAAAACCCGTGTGAGGTGATACGGACTGCTGTCTGGGCTGAGTGGGTGGTTTTTTCAGTAAAATCTATCCAGCTTCTGGCATTTGGGGAAACTAAAAATTGGGGGGGAAAGGTCATTCGAGGTAAGATTGTAGCAATAACTCTAATGCACTTAAGTCTATAAATAGGGCTTTGTAACAGCAGGTTCTTCGCAGTGCCCTAGAGAGGGCGTACTGCTGGGGAGAGCCCGGAACCCGAACTGCCTTGCCGTGATTCACAGACCTGGACTGTTCCCGCGAGATGGAAAACTTCATGTCTCCTTCATAAACCTGACTTTCTCGTATGGGTGAGAACAATATTGAAGCCCTCAGAAAACACCTCATTCACACAGTGCCACAGATGGGACCCTTTATTACTCTTAAAAAATGAGCATCCTGCAGTTGACTCTCCCACAGTAAACCCACAAGTTCCTAACCACAGAAACCCTAGAGATTTTCCTCCCTGGGTTTAAGATCTGTCCTTCTCTGGATCTATCAGAGCTAATTTTTCTTGCAAAGAAAAATATTCAGCGTTTTCTTGAAAATAAGCTACTTGCCATAAATGATCATTGTTTTGATTTTACTGAACTTTCCCTCATTATAATGAAGCAGCTTTTCTTTCCAAATATTCCTGGAGAGTTAGACATCCATGTCACTCTTGTGGTTTGTGCTTCTGCCTATACGTTTCAATATTGGTTACAATCCTTCGCTTTTGCATATTGGGTCAAAAGATAAAAATCAATTTAAAAAGACAGATTTCTTGGTAATTTTAGATAGCTACATCTCACTTTTTCAGAATCTAAGGTGAACAACTCCTTTCTGGGAAATTTTTCCAGAAAAAATGAAAATGTACATTTGCACAAGATCCTGTAGGGGAATGTTCCAAATAGTTTTGTTACCTCCCCAAACTGAAAACAACTGAAATACCCTTTCCCAGTGGAATGAATAAACGAACTGTGGTACATCCTTCCAGTGGAATACTACTCAGCAATGATAAAGAAGGCGCTCCTAATACACATGGCGACTTGGAGGGACTGCAGAGGCATTCTGCTGAGTGAAAATGCCCAAGTTCCCCTCACATGACTTCTTCAAAGGGGCAAGACTATACTGATGGAAAACAGACCGGCGGGGGGCCTGAGCAATCTGCCTGTCACGGGCGGCCATGAGGGACTGCCTGGTCTCAGGGTAGGGATGTTGCTGTGGGTTAGATGCACACAGCTGTGTACTGATATATTGTCCTGTGAGCATTTCATCTAAAAGATAAAAGGTGTCTTTTTAGAGGAAAAGTTGAAGGTATCTATCTTATGGTTGGTTTTTATATTCTCTGTTCTACCCCCACCCCGCCCCCACTGACTTCCTTGCAACACCAACTTGGCCAGATCAACTGTGATTTCAATAGAACAACACGTCTACCAAGTAGAGAAGCCAGAACCTAGGGTCATCGACAAGACGCGATCAGGTAGCCAGAGAATCACCCATGGGGGAAACGACTCCACCCCCCCATCGAGGGGAGCGCTTGGACAGCATGGGGTGACTCTGCAATGCAGTTTTTACACTGGGGATGGCTGTGCCTGAGCCAAGCCCATCCCTGCACCAGACAATTATTTATAAAAAAGAGCAAGGACACTTCTGGAGCCTCATTTAAATATTTTCATCGGGGCTGGGGAGATTCCAATTTCTTCTTCCCAGTCCCTGTTCACCTTCAACTACTGGAGAAAGACGCCCACACTCGAGAAAGCCCAGGAGTTGCGGTGAATTACGTAATATGCCTAAATTTAGAACACGCACATAACTATATTAGAGTCCCTAGAGCCAAGGTATTTTTCCCTTAAAAGAACACAACTGAATTATAAATGACTGAAACACTGATAATTCAAATATCAAAAACAGGCAGTTGGTCCCCAGCATCCTTCAGTGCTCTAACAGAATCCCCGTCTCACAGACCCCACGGATCTCTGTCCATTCCCGCCCGACTCGACCCAGCACGTCTAAGCTTGTCCTCCCCCAAGGAGAGTTGAGTCCAGCCCCTTCGGCTCGGCATCGGGTCGAGGCCCCTCCCCGTTCAGCATCGTACAGCCTGGGCAGCTTCACCAGCACACACTGCATGGGCCTGGGAGAGGGAGTGCCCCCAGTCTGGAAGCTCCCTCCATCTCTCCAGCATCACATTCCCTCAGAGGCGCTCTTCGTTCCTTTCTGAAATACATTTCGTTTCTCCCGCTGGGAAGCTTAGGCCCCCGATCAGTCGGTTTTCCTAACCTGGCCCTACCAGGGACCTGCACAGGGTGGCGAGGGAGCCTGGAGCAGCCTCTGTGCGCGGAGGTGTGTCCGCTCGCCCATACCCACCTGCCTGTGATGGGAGGGCACAGCTCCCCGCTTCACACACGTTCTCGTGACTAGATGGCAGAAGTTCTCGTTCACGAACTGGCTTCCCGAGAGGCCAAGAGAACAAGAGACAAGGACTTTCTGTTCCCCATTTTCTTTTATTACAAGGACTCTCTGGAAGGCAGAGAAGTGACCGATGCCACGAACGGGTATACGGTAACGCTTGGCCTTTGACGCGGGAGGGAGTGGGGACCGTGAGGATAACTCAGCCTGGGCGTTCTTAACCTGAGTTCAGGAACCTGATGTGAAATGGGTTTCAAAGAGCTCCCGAGTACTCTCCTCTCCCTTAAACTTTAGAATATGTGGTGTATCTGCACCTTTCTAGAGAGAAGATCAATAGTTTCCACTGGATTCTCCAAGGGTCTGTGATTGAGAGAGAGAGCGAGAGAGAGACAGAGACAGAGAGACAGAGACAGAGAGAGACAGAGACAGAGAGAGACAGAGACAGAGAGAGAGAGAGGGAGAGGGAGAGGGAGAGAGAGAAAGAGACAGAGAGAGCGAATGAAAGAGAATTAAACTGAAACATAAAAGAAATATAGCTAAAAGCAAAGTAATACTATGTTCTGATGATGCAGATAAGGATTTTATTTACTTTTCCTCCCCAAGACTTCTTCACTAGAACTCAAAGAAATAATAGCAGAACCATTATGAAGTTGAGGTTAACAAAATGTGGACCTCACTGGTGGCATAAGGGGTTAAGCACTGCACTAGAAGCATCTGCAGCCGCTGCAGTGCAAGTTCGATCCCCAGCCAGGGAGGCGACCCACATGGTGCAGCAGACCTCTCCTGTCTCCTTGCTGCTCCTCTCAGCAGTGTGTTTTGGTCGGTCTGCCTGTTTTGCACCCCACTCTGTCTCTGGGGGATCCTCTCACCCCTTACACCACTGGCCTGTACCCCGGCTCTTGTGTGCATAAATAAATAAAATCTTTGGGGCCTCCCTGCTGGCGCAGTGGGTTAAGCAATGCACTATGAAGCAAACCGCAGCCACTGCAGCACGAGTTCGATCCCTGCCGCCGGCCAGGGAGGGACCCACATGGTGCAGCAGACCTCTCCTGCTCCCCGCTGCTCCCCTCAGCAGTGTGTTTCAGTCCATCTGCCTGTTCTGCTCCCCGCTCTGTCTGGTGACTCCTCTCACCTCCCACGACTCTGGCCTGTTCCCCAGCTCTTGTGTGCATAAATAAATCAACCTCTTAAATAAATAAATAAAATCTTTGAAAAAAATCAAAATAAATGTCCTTTTCCACATTTGGCCCCAGAGCGCATCAGGTGGCTGCTCCAGCAGGCAGAGGGGGACCCAGAAGCCTGGTGGGGAGCTAGGGCTGTTTCAAGGAGAACTAATCAGGACCTGCCTGCCCACTCCCCTGCCTTTGTGCCGTCCAGCTCGGTGCCCGCCAT
Source organism: Galemys pyrenaicus (assembly GCA_019455555.1). Lineage (NCBI taxonomy): Eukaryota > Metazoa > Chordata > Mammalia > Eulipotyphla > Talpidae > Galemys > Galemys pyrenaicus. Next base: position 2,937,826 of record JAGFMF010011663.1, on the reverse strand, counting down.
GAGCCCCCTCACGTCAGTGTGTCCTGGACAGAGGGAAGAGTGTGGCGTCTGCAACTGGCCGGAGAAAAGCACACATAACCCAGCAAAACACTAGTCTCTTTTCTCACATGTGCAATTTTTAACAAAGGCGAGTTGATGCTCTGTGCTGTTCCTGTTCAACGCCACGACAGGCAGATCTTTATAAACTTTGAAAACGAATTGCCTACTCGGTGGTCTGGAAGGCGATTATTCGATTAAGCGCTCCATCGGGATGCTAAATGCGTTTGACTTTTTAGCTCTCTGCCTGCTTCATGCGATGACGAGTCCCGGAGATGGAGTGGTGGGTCAGAAAGTCCAGGAAGCACGTGGGGCTGGACATGTTGCCCCCGGACGCTGAGGCTCACAGCGACCCTGAGGTGCCAACTGTCCTTCTCCGCCCACTGGTGGGAAACCCGCTGTCCGTGCCGCCCAGCACGCTCCTCCCTGGACTGCCTTCCTGGACGGAGCGAGACTTGAGACCATGACAGCGAACGGGACCTGCTGGGAAATTCACTTCCTTATCATCACTAAGAGGAAACTTTCGGAAACTTCCCATCAGGAAGTCTGAAGTCCAGTGGGTCTCTGTGGTTGAGTTCATGGGGAGACATTTTAGTGCAGATGCTGGCTGTACAATAAAAGACGTTCCGGAACGCAGCAGGTGTGTTGAGGTCATCTGCTCCTGTCTATTTGTTGATTAGGAGTTTGCTCTGAGACACTAGTACCCTCTCCTTGCCACTTCTTCCTATAAGGACATGGTAGCATGAAACAGGTGTGTGACTGCCCACAGCTTTTCTCTCGAGAGCCTCCTCCCTCGCCTCACGCCACTCTCAGGAGGGCTTCCTCCCAGCTTGCGAGAACAACGTGTCGTGAGTGCATAACAGACATGGTCCCACTGGCCCATGAGGCCTTTCCCTGTGCTTTAGTAAGAAAATCTCAACACAGGGCCTCCCCTGGTGGCGCAGTGGGTTAAGCAACGCACTACGAAGCAAATCGCAGCCACTGCAGCACGAGTTCGATCCCTGCTGCCGACCAGGGAGGG
>JAGFMF010011663.1:2907649-2936681 GCA_019455555.1 Galemys pyrenaicus | reverse complement strand
CTCTCTGTGGTGAATCCTCTCACCCCCCCCACACCTCTGGCCTGTACCCCAGTGCTTGTATGCATAAATAAATAAATCTTTAAAAAAAAAAAAAAGAAAATCTCAACACAACAGGAACAAAAAAACGAAGACAAATCAGAGGCACTTTGTGGGGGCGGGTAGGGAGAAGGACTGGGGTGAAGGCAGGAAGAGCACAAGGGACGGAGGTGATGGTGCACTGGTGAGATGGTGGTGGGACTTCCATGGGGTCTACAATTGATGCCAATATATAGCACTAAAGGGAAAAGAAAGTTTACAACATTCTTTCTCAAAAAAGAGAAAAGCATTCTAAGAGGCCTTTTCATGTCTGGCCACACACCCTCTCCTCTACTGGAGTGACGCAGCTAAGCCACCACGCTCCAGAGAAGCCCCCCCAAGGGAAGCAGCACCTGAAACCTCATTCTGCAGTTTCCCCTAACTCAGCACTTCCCTGCCAGATAAGACCTCTGCTTTGGAGATCAGTGACCAACAGTTGCTTAACTCTAGGGTTAAATTGGGGCTAACTGCCAAAGAAAGCCCTCTCGTCATCTCTGCTGTAATAGTTTGCAGCCATAAACACATCCGCAAGTACTCAGAGGCTTAAGACAACAGAAATCTATCCTGCCATAGTTCTGGAAGCCAGGAGTCCAAAAAAAAACCACCTGCCTCTTTCCAAAGACTTTTAGGGGGATTCTACTCTTCCCCAGTTCTTCCGCCCTTGGGGGGCCCTGGCATCCTTGGCTTGTGGCTGCATCTCTGTCTCAGCCTCCTCTGGCCTGCCCCCTTCTCTGTGAGCCCCCTACGGTCTGTGCCACGTCGCCCTTCACCTTTCTCGTAAATATACTTATTTCGGGTTTAGGGGCCACCAGATGATTTTGCCTCAAGATCCCTAAGTCCATAATGACCCTTCCCCAGTGAGCCCCACTCCAGGCCCACTCGAGGGCATGGGCTTAACTTTTGGGAGCCTCAATTGGCTGCTGCTCTGGCTCCCCTGGGGCCTTCGAAACGAAGCTGAGCAAGTTGACGACACAGGACAAACACAGCTCGATTTTCCACCGTTCAGTTTTAGAGAAAAGCATTTTATCTTCCTGGAATCGGCAGAAATTGGCCAAAAACACTGCCATGGAAGGCTACTTTTATTAAAGGCAATTTTCCAAGAATTTATAATAACTTCTTGACTCACCGAAGTTGTGTTTGAGCCCTGCCTTTGGCAAGGCCCAAGGGTTTCAGGGCAGTTAATATCTCCCCTGTCAGCCCACACCTTGGCTTGTCCTAGAAAAGTCTACCTAGATGCTCCAGCACGATAGAAAGAATGAATAATGAATTGGTTTTTAATCATATCTGTGGCTGTTGGTTGGTGGGCTTTTACTTTTGCTGGTGGGTTTGGTAGGTTCAGCAGCTTACTGGTGAGCTGGGGATGCTGACTCTAAATGCAGATGCCCCATCCTTCCAGATGTGCTGACGTCAGAGAGAACAGGTTGTGACTGTAGTGATGTATGATAGGATAGAGTGACCTTAGAGATGTATTTCAATCATCCACCTGATGTGATGTAACATACGCACACATGCACACACACACACCCTTATTGTGGAAGAAGTTTCTCAGCACAAGATAAGGAATACAGATGAAGCTAAACGCACTCCTGTGCTTGCCAAATTTCACCGATCTCGCTTCTTGCTTGCGCGTCTAACTGGAACAGCAAATGGAAGATAATACCACCAATATTCCCTGCAGCCTCCAGGCCAGCCAATCGTCGGCTGCCCCACTCCTCTCTCTGCATATTTCCCACTGCAGCAATTATCCACACACATTTGCACTCTCCAGCAGCGCGTTCCAGCAGATGGACGGCCTGCCTCCTGAACGATGCCAGTTCTGCCTCGTGCAATCTACCCTGCTTCCTGCTTGCATAGTGATTCCTGTGCTGAAACCACCCCCATTCTCTCCAGCACGTGCTACCAGCTGCTGCCAGATTAAAGACATCAATACACACGCAGGCTCTCATATCTCCCAGTCGGTCCCCAAAGCACAATCCACCTCTCCCTGTGCCACGGCCTCCCTCCCCTCCCTTTTCAGCACTCCTCCTTGAACAGCGCTCAAGGAGGCCCCACATCTTCTCTTCTTAAAAAGCATGTTCAACCCCGTGTCGCCCTTCGCCCACTCCTCTCCAGCACCCCTGATCAGGGAATGGCCTCCTGGGGTGTTCTGATGGCCCTGCTTTCTTTGTTTGCTGCCTTCCTCACAGGGTCTCCTCATCCACAGCCTGTCAATGTTGATTTCCAGGGCTCATCCATCTCACTCTCCACCCAGACTCACTCCCTGGAAAATCTCAGCCGCGGTGTGTAAAGAGGGCACTGAAGACCCGTGAGGTGTGGGACCCACGCCTCCTCCTCAGCCGGCCTTCCAGAGCCCCTTTGCTCCACGTCTCCACGAGCCGGCTAGTGAGACATCAGGCTGAGTCCCGCACTCGCGCTGCCTTTCCCAAGGCACTGCCCCTAACACCCCTGGAGCTCGCGATGCGTGTTCTTCCCTCTCTCTGCAAATGACTGCTCTCTGGCTGGTCCCTCGTCCTTGCTTTAATCTCCTCCATCAGTAAACACGGCTGACTTTGCATTAAATGCATGTCCAGGATCTAACTGCTTAATTTCAAATTCAAAGTTTGTGCTCCAGGCGGAGCTACGTCATCTCCCTGCCGAATAACCAGAGGACCCACGTGCCTGGCCCCCTCTTCAGCAGCTCCTCCCACACCATCACCAACCCGCCGCATCGGACCCACCTCCCTCCCATCCTATGTGGCCTCCCTGCTTAGCGGCCGAGACCCCGGTCCTCACCACGCTCACCGAGGCCCACGCGACAGACACGTGCACCGCTGCTCCACCTTCGACGCCTTCCACGCCCTGTGCTCACTCGTGCCAACCCCACGGCGCTCTTTGCTGTCCTTGCACAGCGAGGCTCATTCCTACCGCAGGGCCTTTGCACGTGCTGTCCGAGTGGTCCCGTGACCAGAGGGCCTCGTGCTTAATCCACCTTTCACTGTCTCCCCATCGGCTCGGATACCACAGGATCAATGAGATCTGCCTTGAGCACCATGGGGACACGCAGCTCTTACCCCTTAGCTTGCTTGCTTTCCAGGCGCGTATCGCGACGTATCACACCTCGGCAGTGTTGTGGACGGCTTCTCCCATTGGCGTGGACGCCAGAGTGGCCGCTGCTGGCAAGGCTTTCTCGGGTTTAAACTGCCCTCTGCCCTCTGCGGCGCCCCTGTCCAATTCAGTCTCCTCTTTTGCTTTCTCAGGTTGCTCCACAAGGAGCTCTTGGGACCTGCGCCTTCGCCTCATCCTTCTCCCTCCAGTACACACCGAGAGGCCGGCCGGGGCGCAGCAGCGCGGGCCCCTACGGAGACCAGTGACAAGGGACAAGCCGGCTGGGCGCCGGCTGACTCCCGAAAAAGGCATTTGTTTGTTCTTCCCCTAATCTGCTTTCTATGAAAAGACAGGGACATGGGAAATCAGGGTTCTTTCAACGTGGAAGATCCCGAGGTAGCACTTGTTTGGGGAAGAATAGTCTGAATCTAATCTGGTTATTTAAAATCTAATTCAGAGCGAGTCCGTGAACGAGTCTCCCCGGCCTGGGCCAGACCGCCCGAGGGCGGGCAGCGAGGGCACCGGAGCCCGCGGCGGGAGGCAGCGGTGGACGCCCCTCGCGAGCCCGCAGGAAGGGCCCGACGACGCAGAGCTGCCCGACCGAGTGAGCCGGTGCCGGAGACCGAGGGACTCTCAGTACCTGGACTGGACCGCAGCGGTCGAGACAATGACCGTCCACTGCGAGGCCGCGTGAGATGACACTCGGGGCTGCTCGGTAAGTCTCCTGCCCGCCGACGCCGGCAGATAGAAGAAATGCCAGCGGGCCTCCCTGGTGGCGCAGCGGGTTGAGCGCCGCACTGTGAAGCATCCGCCGCACAGCAGCGCGAGTTCGATCCCGGGTAGGGAGGGGACCCACGTGGCGCTGAGCGCCTCTCCTGCCTCCCCGCTGCTCCCCTCAGCAATGCATTTCAGTCGATCTGCCTGTTCTGCTCCCCACTCTGTCTCTGGTGAATCCTCCCACCTCCCCCAACTCTGGCCTGTACCCCAGCTATGATATACATAAATAAATAAATCTTTAAAAAAAGAAAAAAGAAATGCCAGAAACCTGCCATGCCAAGTTCTACTTTCAGTTTTAGAAAATCACTTGTAATGAAATCTGCAGAAAGTTATGTATATGCTACTGCTTTTATTTTCTTCAGTGTGACATTCTCCTTTTATCGTTTTAAGAGGCCTCTTAAACTCTGTTAGTTCTGGGAAGTAAATGAACAGAAATGGGTCACGAGAAAAAACAGAATTTGGGGCTAAATACGCACACACAGGGGCCTCCCTGGTGGTGCAAGGGGTTAAGCACCGCACTACAAAGCATCCGTAGTCACTGTGGCATGAGTTCGATCCCTGGCCAGGGAGGGGACTCACAGGGCGCAGCAGACCTCTCCTGCCTCCCGCTGCTCCCCTCAGCAGTGTGTTTCAGGGGATCCACCTGTTCTGCTCCCGGCTCTGTCTCTGGTGAATCTTCTCACCCCCCCCCCCCACACACACCTCTGGCCTGTACCCAGTTTTGTCTGGATAAATTAATGTCTTAAAAAATGAACACACACACAGACATGTACACACACGTGCAGCAGCTGGTGTTCTGGCCACAGCGGACCGGCGTCAGGCATTCTGCAGCATGTGGTCCTGAGTAGCTGTTCCCTGCAAAGGACCAAAGGACGCTTTGGAACAACCGGTGAGACGAGGGTCTGGCTAGAGGATGACAGCCACTAGTGACATCACCATGTCGGCGTCTTGCTTCTGATGACTGTATCGAGGCTGGCGAGGGGAAGGCCGTCTCGTGAGGGACTGTCCACGCAGGGATGATGGGCAGCGGCTGGCAGTTTCCTTCTGAGTAGCTCTGGGGGAAAGTTCTTCCCATAAACTACCGCAAGTTTGCCGTTGTTGCAAAATAATAAGTTAAATACCAAGCACATTTTTAGCTCCTGTTGTTGTTGTGACTTACAGTTTTTGAGCTAATGGCTTTTAAATATACATTTTCATTAGGACCAATTAACAGCGCACTTTGTTATTATTTTTGAAAAATTTGTTTGTCTGAATTCCAAGCAATTAGCTCTGAAGACAAAAGAGTAAGTTTGAACAGCGCTTTAGCTAGGAGGCCAGCAAGACACTCGATGCGTTAACAGTCCCTAGTTACACCGCAGCCACTTCAACGTTAGTTCCAACCTGTGGCTCCTCAGAGAGCCCTGGAGGCTGGGAGGGGGCGCTGGCCTCCAGAGCTGGACTCAGACCCCCGAGTCACTCACCACCAGGACCAGGTGCAACCAACGCCATTTCTCCTGCGGAAGCTCCGCTAGAATCGCAGCTCTACCGAGTTCCTGCCCAGCTCACTCTGTCCCTGCGTCTGGGAGAGAAGAGGAGACCTTGCCCTATTTCTCGGGAAAGGACGGCTGCTTTCTGCTGGTGTCTGAACGTGGCCTTGTGCTCTCAGGAGGCCACGATCCCAGTCACATCAGTCCTCTGCTGCCCCTGGTAACTCCCCTCTGCTCCCGCAACAGACAACCTGCCAAGTCTGCAGGAGTGGGGACCCGCAGCAAACCCCAGGAGCCTCCATCCTGAGGGCCCCACATGGGTGTGGCTGGGCGTGTCCGCTTGCTAAGGGAGCGCGCACATGCCACCGGGTGATGGACAGAGGCGCCCACGACAGGCTTGCAAGGATGGGTGGGCGTGCCTTCTGCTGACTCCGTGTTTGTGACCTGCGTGCCGGGTCAGAACTACACAGCTCATCTCCTGTGATAGTCTCATCATAACTAAGTCCCTGGGATGAAACGTGCTGCCGTGGGTAGGATACAGGCAGAGAGAGAAGACTGGGGTGCAGGTGCACATTTGCGAATTCACTAGTGGGGGCTCCCTGGTGGCCAAGGGGTTGAGTGTGACACTGTGGGGCTTCCGCAGCCACTGCAGCACGAGTTCGATCCCCGGCCAGGGCCTGACCCGCAGGGCGCAGCAGACCTCTCCTGCCTCCCCGCTGCCTTCACCTGACCGTGCTTCTCCCGTCTCTTCCCTCCCACTGAAGTGAGTCTGCTTTGATCTGCGGGGGAGAAGCGCCAAGTACGAGGACCGCAGGGTCACTGCGCCTTCCCCTCCTGCCCACTCAGTCAGCCGTTCGCTAGAGGCAAGTAGAACGATGCCGCAGAAATACACAAAATAAACCTTGAAGCAGTGCCTGCCTTTAGTTTCTTGGGTGGGATCATAGGACGTTCTTATTCCTACCACGTTTCTTCTCCCAGGCTGAGGGGTCCCGCAGCCCTGTTACCTCCAGAACGTCCCAGAGAAGCAATTCTCCTCCCCGCTTTGAACCCCCTCAGACGACTGACAGGACGGACGACGGCCTGAGGCCACACCGGCCATGACAGTCCTTCTCTTCGGCCTGCCCAGCCCTGCCGAGTGTGAGCCGTGGGCGTCCGGCCACCCAGCCGTGGCCGCCCCTCTGCTGCCCCCGGGGGAGCTGTTCTGGAAAACCCCAAATCACTGCAAAGTGTGTTCCTCAAGCGCATTTCTGGTTGGAGCAGAAAGAGCGGCCTCAGGTCTTAAGTCCTGAAAGGTCCTAGAAGGCTGCGGGGCGCTGGGCCAGGAGAAGGCAGCGCTGGACAGCGGGGGAGACAAGCGCCCAGCCCCTTGGGCCTGAGCTTCCCTCAGCCTCCCGCGGGCGCAGTCACCGCCCCTCAGCGGGCACCGCATCTCCTCTGGGCATGGACTTTGGACGGACCCGCAGTGCTGGGCACCTCCCCCACCCCGCCCAGCGCCTCCTTATCCCTAGGCCTCGGCCAAGAAGCCGCTTTGACAGGGTCGCGCCTCAGCGTGGCCCTCAGCGCTCCCTGGCCGACGCCGAGCTTGTGCGGAGTAGTCTGGGCGGACGTCTGCACGGGACAAACAGCCGCGGTCTGTGCCCGCGTCGGTACTTCCCCAGATGCTCGGCGGGGCCGCTCCCATCAGGCATCCGAGGCGCAACAGGTGGGCGGCAAGAGCGAGGTCAAGGGAAGAACGGCCCCCTCCGATCCTTCCTCTCCGCTCGTGCAGGACCCGCAGGGGCCACGCGCCCCTCTCACCACCCCGCGGGCTCTGTGTCCCCGAGGGGTGCGGCCTCAGAGAGCAGCCGTGAGCGGACGGGAGTTCACTCGTCTGATTACCGTAATCATCTCACAACGCGCACTTCACATCACATCACACGTCCATCTTTAAGGTACGTGCAGTTGTACTTGCCAATTACACTTCGATAAAGCTGCAAAAAGGAGATTCGCTGAAAGAACGCGCTACGCGTCAGCTTGCGGCTCCCGGCGCGGCCTTGTACCTGCTTCCCGCTGAACAGTGCTTTTCACAAACCCTAAAATGCGCGCGAGGACGAGCTGTGGGCTTAGGAGAACCACATGGCTGCTTTCATGGTGCAGTCAATCGTGCCGGCCTCTGTGCTGCGCAGGGCTGGCATCCATGCAGCGGCCACCAAGCTTCCGTGTGCGGGGTGTCGCTATAGAAACATCTGGACTCTGGCTCGTGCACAGACTCAGCCGAAGTGCACAAACGCTGCTCAAATTATAAAGTAGGTGTCTGGAGTTGTGCAGCGAAAGACAGCAGGGATGTCAGTCAATAAAAGTTCTTAAGATCCTTCAACTTCTGAGTTGTCCACATGGTCCGGGTTTGGCAAAGAATTGACTTCTCTTGGCAGAATCGCAGCGCTTCATGTTTATGCTGAAGCAGCAGCCACTGGCCCCCTGAAAAATACCCCCAAAGAAGAGACAGGCCCCCACAGGCCATCCGAGCTGCCTCTAATCTTGTTATAATAGCAGCAACTGCCCACGGCAGAGGGCACCGAATGCGGGCCAGCTGGCAGCATTCCAGAGACGAAGGCAGCCCCCACGTTTAACCTTGACGTGTACTTCCCCACAATCGCTCCTGATTGATAATAGCAGGAGACAAGGAAGCAGCTTAACATGTAAAAGTGAGATGATTACAGCATTCTTTTCTCTTTGTTTTTGTTTTGTAAGGAAGAAATCCTCTCCGCATTACACTTCGATGGGGTTGCTGGGCTTCTTGATGAAATCTGGGACGAGCTAGCCCCTCCACGCCTCTGAGAATGTGCTCTGCAGCGGGACTCGGGGGAGGACCGAGAGTTCCAGTGTGTTCTGGTGTGAGTCGGTCCTGACACTACCTGCCCCATGCCTCGTGCGACTGCTGGCCGTGTTTGACCTCTAGGCGCCTGCAGTAGACCGGGCACGACTGAGGACGAAGCACCGCGCGTCACTTGAGCATTATTTCTGCCCTCGCTGACTACTGCATGATGCCGTCACATAGCCACGTCCCGGGCTTGTCTCTGTAGGTCTAGCTGTTTTTCCCTTTTATGATCTATTTGAGCCCCATTTTCACCAATCCGACCACTTCTAACACACTGCTCCTTTACCTTTTCATGTTCGCCAATTCCTGGGTTGAGTTTAGGTACGATTTTTATAGCTACCACTAGTCATAGGGAGGATCCTTTTCAAGTTTTATTTGCATTTACTCGGCAAGTTGCTCAGCATCTACACTGCGTACCAGGAGAGTGCAAGACCACACGGGTGCAGAGTACCCAGCACTCTCACCTCTCAAAGGTTCAGGGGGAGCAGACGAGCAATCATAATACCGCAAGATAAGCACTAAGGGAGATTTAACTCAGAGGGTGGTCAGAGAATGCAGGAGGTGATGGGTGAGAAGTGCCCACCCACCTGAAGCTCTGGAATGAAGGTGCGATGGAGAGGGTTGAGGAAAACTTGGGAGTTGAAAGGGCCTGGACACATGTCTCAAGAAGTTAGGCTGTAAGAGGGAAGGAGAGATGGGGCTCGGCTCTGGGGAGTGGGCAGTGAGTCGGGGGTTGGCTCTTTAGGGGTCTGTCCAGGGTGGTATGTTTCTATCCTGGTGAGACAGCCTGGCAGAGACTCGGGCTGGGAAGGGCAGACTCACTGACCAGGAGAGATGGACATGTAGGAGAGCAGGAATGGCTCTGAGAGGGAAGGCGTGGGGTGGGCGGAGCAGGGCGCACAGCGGGTGGCTCGGGCCTCATGAAGAACAGAGATCTTGGGCCTCCCTGGTGGCGCAGCGGGTTAAGCAATGCACTAAAGAAGCAAGCCACAGTCACTGCAGCGCGAGTTCGATCCCCAGCCAGGGAGGGACCCCCAGGGCACAGCAGACCTCTCCTGCCTCCCTGCTGCTCCCCTCAGCAGTGTGTTTCAGTCCATCTGCCTGTTCTGCTCCCCACTCCGTCTGGTGAATCCTCTCACCTCCAGCGACCCTGGCCTGTAACCCAGCTCTTGTGTGCACAAATAAATAAATCTTAAAAAAAAAAAGAACAGATCTTAGCCAGGTAGCGTGAATTCGTAGGCTTAGCTACAGGACGATAATGGGATGTCCTCTGCTGGGTCTCTGTTGTTTGGTCAGTGACATAAGGAGTAGGATTGCTGAGAACAGCGAGAACGGAGGGCTGGGTGTTTGGGGGAGAGAGCAGGCGTGTTTGGGCCGGAGGGACTTCAGGTCCCCGCGCAGGCCCAGGGAGACACCAGCGTGAGCACCCCGCAAGTCTTACCCTGCCGTTCAGATGTGGTGCTTTCAGGGGCACTGCCGGGTCAGAGTCTTGGGGAAAGTGGGGCTCTGGAGCGGGGCACTGGAGCACAGAGACGGCGCGAGCGAGCTGCGTGGGGAGCCGGGTGAGCCGGGTGACCGAGCACACGGAAGGGACACGTCAGAACACTGGGTGGGGAGATGGTTGTGACGACACAGTGCCCACCCCCGAGGCTGCCCCTGGCCCGAGAGGGTGACGACGAGCCGCGGACGACCTCCCGGAGAAGGGGGGCTGGAGCCGGTGGGAGAGAAGGCCACGGAATGCGGGGCCAAGGACCAGGAGGACGGGACCCGGGCGCGCGGTCCGCGAGGCCGCGAACCTCCAGAGGCCACGGCTGCGCGCGGCAGAGACGGAAGGCGGCGCGCACGCTCGGAACGAGGGCGGAGTGGGCAGCGAGATGGCTCTGGCCCGCAGGCGCTGTGTGGCCTGTGCCGGAGCGAGCGAGGAGCTGAATGCAGAAGGACGCCTTCCGGCAGCAGGGGAGCGCGGCCCTGGCTCCAAGCCCTGGGGTGGGGGGTGAGGGGTGGCCAGGTGCCCTCCCCGCGGGAAGCTGTGTCAGCCGCAGGTCAGCTCCATGGGGCTGGAGGACAAAGCGAACTTAAAAGACTGAGGATTGTGGCACAGTGGAGTCTGTGTTCCAGAGGCACACAGTCGCCTCGGGGTGAGCCGCCGCAGGGAGGGGTGAGGCGCTCAGGTCAGTGCAGGGGGAGAAGGGGAAGCAGATCAAAGGTGGGACTGAAAGAGTCCAGGGACTGGACTTCGGGAGCTACAGCTGTGGGAACAAAGGCGTGGGGAGGAGTCCTGTGGCTCCAGGGAAAGATGAGTCGGTGGCGAGGACAAGCTGACCAGGAGGACGCTGACCTGTGCCGGGGAGCGCTGGTCACACAGCTCGCTCCGCCCGGGAGGCCAGGTGTGCAAAAGGAGTCAGACTGCAGCCTCGCACTGTTCTTTGCTCCTTTCTTTGATCCACAAGAGGCGAGTCATCAAACAGAGGGGAGGCTGGGAGCCGGGAACCGAAGAGGCTGGGGAGCGGGAGGGACGTGGCCTGGAGACCGCTGACCACAAGTCCCGGCTGGCTCTGGACCGCTCCTTAAGGGAGAGCAGGGGAGGAGACGTCTGCCTCATGCAACTCCAGAATTAATTACTTCAAGCACAATATTATTAGGATGTAGGAGTCCATCACTCACAAGTGTGGACAGCATCCCCCAGTGGATCTCTGCAGTTTGGACTTGCCATCAGAAGATGGGCGCTGACGGGGTCTGCATGGCTGAGGACTGATGACCCGTGACAACACAGCCATGAAGATAAATGGATTCTAAATGGGTCTGGTGGTTGAGTCTGTTTACACTTCTGGCACTTACTAAAAAGACTATGGATTCATTTGAGGGATAGATGTTCTTTGCAATTAAAGATGATAATTGGGCCCCTTAACGAGCCCACACGGGGTCATACATTTCCCTTTTGTCACTTTTCTGTGCACTCGAGGAGTCTTTTCATCGACTCCCAGAGAGTCACCCATTGCAAGGGGCTCATCACCTCACCTCCTTGGTAGATTGGGAAATAAATGTCTCCACCTTAAGTACTGTTTTTGGAAAATGCAGACATTCCCCTCAGGATTCCAAAATTCAAAGATGAAAATCAGATATGGATGCAATTCTTTTCAAATTTACTGTTTCTTTAAACCCGCTAAAGCATGTCATTTAATCTTGTCTTGAGTACTTAGACTCAGCTGGCTAGAGTCGTGACTAAAAGCGATGTAGCTATGGCCATGATGTTCAACTTCTCTCTGCTCTTTCCCTTCTCTGTAAAACAAAACAGTCCTACTGTATCGCATCATACTAGCATTTAATGTGCTAACGTGTAAAGAGAGCACAGTTTCCACACTGGCACACAGAATACAATCAGAGGTACCTTATTGTCACTGGTGGCCTTCTCATATCAGCATGTTAATTGGTAAATCAGAAATCTACTCCCTCTTTAATCAAGTGATGCTATAAGGTCATGTCTATGAACAAAATGGTCCTAGGATTTGAAGTATAAATTTATGTATTTCAATACCCTTACTCTTTGCCATAGGGCCTATACCCACACATATCTGCATGAATTCTCCTCTTCCACTATTGGATTTTCTGCTTTGAATATACTCTGGCATAAGAAACTTGACACCTGAATTTACTAGGACTATATAAAGTAAGTATAAAATAGATTTTGAATGAGAGCCAGAAGGCTCTCTTATGAGCAAAGTCATGGATTTCAGTGTATGAAATTGGTGATATCCATGTTGGTTATTGGGAAACTTTTCTTGAATTTAATGTATCTCAGCTTCTCAAATATTTGTCGGGTATCTGTTACATAAGGTCTAGATGAATAGTTCAGCCATTTAATCAATGATAAAAAATGCTTGGGGACTTAATGTGAGCAAAGTGAGTTACTGTACTAAGTACTAGAGTGTTGGGGATGCCACAGTAAATGAGTTAGACCTACACTTAATTAGGGAGGTTGAACAGAAATGTGGTCATTGTAATCGCTTAAGATTGGCATCGAGTGCCAGGCTGAAACTAGATATAACTTTATAGAGGCAAATTATATTTAAACCTATTAAGCAAGAGATTGATAAGTAAACAGGAGACAGGCAGGGAAGTTGTAGTTCAGAAGTATAGAGGTAAGAAAGAAGTTGGAAAATCTGATGACCTGAATAAAGCTCAGCCCTGATGAAGGGCAAGACAGGACAGGAGGAAATACTGAGTCATCATACCAGAGTGCAAGCCAAGCAGGGGCGAGGGTGTCCAGGCAGCATAAGCCACGGTGAATAGTCTGGGCTTCGTTGCAATGGTTATGGAGAACCATGGAAAGGGTTTAGTCTGCGGGGCAACACATTCAGGTCCACATTGTGGAAGGTCATCTGTCTTAACAGCAGAGAGTGGACAGAGATTACAAGTCGAAGGGTCGGGGGAGTGAGAACACCACACAGTGCCCCAGGGGGGCAGGCCACGTGTCCTGGCCTAGGACGCTAGTGTGCAAATGCAGGGTTTTCATGGACAGAAGCCGGGTCTTAAGGCCAAAGAATGGAGGGGGCAAAGGAGGGGCAGGTGCCTCAACCCACTGTGCTGATGGCGGCACCGAAAAATTGACGGGGCCTTTTAAAACAGAAGGTCAAGAACTGAAACTCAAAAACTTGTCAACTTTGAAGAACCTTTGACTCTGTAGCTAGGCAAGAAGGGACCAACTGACGTCCAACTGGCTCTGCCTTCAAGACTGTGTCTGCGCATGCGCCGGCTTCCCGCAGTCTTTTCCCGCAGCAAAGGCCTGGCATTGCCCCCGGCAGGTGTCCCTCCAGGAGGTGAGAGCGGAATGGTCACGCAAAGGCTTGCACGCAGGTATCCCAAACTGCTTCTTCTGTTACAATAGACGAGAGGAAACAACCCAAATGTCTGTCCGCAGGGGAAACAGCCAGAAGTAAACCAGCGCATGAGCAACTAAGTAAATGCAGCAAACAATCGCCACGTGCCAGCCACATCGCGGCACCGCCTCAAGGTCATTGCGCTGAGTCAAACGAGAGACAAGAAGAGTGCGACGCCGCTTTTACAAAAGTCCAGAAAATGGGATCATTACGTGAGGAGGAGACCAGAAAGGAGGGTGCGCGAGTGGACATCCGGCGGTACAGAGTCGGGGTTCGGACTGTGATGGTGTGTTTGGGGGCGGGCAGACACATCAAAACCTGTTGTGTTTTATATATTTAAATAGGTGCAGTGCATCGTGTGTAGATTACACGTCAGTCAGGGCATCTGAAACAGCCATCCGTTATCCCCATCACCCGCTTCCAACCAGAGGTGGCGCTTGCTCTTCTTTGGGCCGTTAACAGCCCGACACTCTGCCTCGCAAAAGCCACCAGCGGGGTCTGCAGCCCAGGCAGGCCCGTCGGCTCACCGCCCTTCCTGCTCTCCGCAGACGCACGTGCGCTCTCACTCCCGGTGCCTCCTGGACCGCGCGAGGCAGGAGGAGCACTCGTCTTCCCCTTGTGCCGGTGCATGTCTGGGGATGGCTCTTTCTGGCCGAGTCAAGCCTGCTGAGGACAGGGCGGTGGCGGGTACAGGAAGGGTGTCCACTTACAAGGGGAGAGGGGGGACAGAAACGAGCGTGACGCGGCCACAGTGACGCTTTCCCCTGAGACCGCCAGAAACCCAGGAGGAGGTAACGCGGAGTGCAACACGGCTTCAGAGCGCCAGTGCAAGAACTGCTGCCCACGCCGGGTCAAGCCTTCCGCCTGCGCTTCTCTGGCTGGTGCTGGAGGAGCGAGTCCGGGAAGCACAGCGCCCAGGGACGCCGGCCCTGGAAGGCGGGAGGCTGCGCGGCACACCGGGCTTCTCTGCCCGCGGCCACCTCTGCACTCCTGCCCTCTGCCAGCCGGCAGGTGAGACGCGCGCACGGAGACAGAAGCTCAGAGTGCTGGGAGGTGGCTCCTGCAGCGGGGGATTAATTTTACCTAAAGCGAACCAACTCTTGAACTAAAAGCACGAGCCTGCCTTTCCAGAAAGTGCAGCGTTGCACGATGACCGTCCCCGACGGAGCCCCAGGTCCAAGGTGATCTTGAAAGAGGCTCCCAGGGCCACCTCGGCTGTGCAATGACCTGCCACGGAGAACCACACTGTCCCGGGCAGGTGCTCGCACCTGCTCTGTAAGACGCGCGGGAGGCGGCTTCGGCGCCGGCCTTTTTAGCGATCCAGTTTGATGCGCGCCGGCCTCCTTCGAAACAGCCTTTGGAAAGCCCCCTCCGCGTGCCTCTTTAGCTGAGCACGCGCTCGAGCCCACCTCTGCCTTACTACCAGCGGGTGCGCTGGTAGTGAGGAAGATCAACGGCTGCCTTCAAGAGCAGCCCGCCCCTCATGCAGCTTGCCTGGAGCCACCTCAGAGGAGAGGGAGAGTGCGCTGGCAGCACCTGGCACCTGGTACCCCAGCGCTCGGTGAGACGCAGCCCTGACGAGAGCCCCTTTGCCGCGTGCCAACGTGGTCTTAAATGCCATCATCGCTGGCGCTATCGGCCTCCGCACTTGTGTTTCTGCCTTTTAGAATTTTCATAGAGAGAACTGCGCCATCCGAGTCCCCAATGTCCAGCTGGAATTCGTCTCAGGGTGGAGATGCGCTGATGTCAGAATTAAAGTGGCTTATGAAAGGGCTGGCGCCAGCACCTGCCTCTGGCTCGGAAGCAGCCAGGCCGGTCTCTGTCCCGAAATGCTGCGGCGCAGCCCAGACATGCTCTCACCTCGCCCCAGGGGCCAGACCCCTCCGGAAAAGGATGCCGCCCTGCTCTTGGGTCACCGTGTTCATAGACTGGACTCAAGTGTAACGATATCGGTAATCAATCAGTAGGGGAAACACAATCGGAAGGGGAAGAAGTTCTTGACCTTCTGTTTTAAAAGGCCCTGTCAATTTTTCGGTGCCGCCATCAGCACAGTGGGTTGAGGCACCTGCCCCTCCTTTGCCCCCTCCATTCTTTGGCCTTAAGACCCGGCTTCTGTCCATGAAAACCCTGCATTTGCACACTAGGGTCCTGCCTCATTTATAGCAGAGGAAGACGAGCTCACCAAGGGAACTCCAGAAACCCACAGGGGCTCCCCTGATGCAGTGTGGAGGCCCCTCATGCAGGGTGTGAAGACGTCGGCAGGAGCAAGAACTGGGCTGGTCAGTGGCTCTGAGGAAGCTGGCTGGAGCACACAGGCCTGGAGCAGAGGCGACTCCTCTGGGTGGGGGAAGTCCCCGCCACCCAGACTGGAAACTGGCTTCCCACAGGGTGGGGGCGAGGGTGCAGAAGGTGCTGCTTCTGTCGTGTGCAACAAATAGACCTACAGGAGCTGGGGCTCACATCCTTCTAAAACCTCCTAGAGGAAAGACCAGGAAGAATGAAACTATTCCATGTACCACCATCATCCCCCCAAGAAACTCAAGAATATGTAACATCTAAGGCACAGAACAGAGTGGAAATACACAATAGAAAATACACAGAGAGATGATGGACTTAAGTGTACAGATATCAGTAATCAATAAAGAAAGGAAGATAAGGAGTTCTAGTAAGATAAACCAGAATGGACTTCAAAGCATAGAATAACCCCAGGGATAAAAAGATCATTTCATAATGATAAAATGATCAGTTTTTTCAAAAGGACACAACAGTCGTAAATGTCTATGCAGAAGAAAATAACAGACTTCCAAAATATATGAAGCAAAATATATATATGAATCAAACGCATAAGCAGCTGGAAAATTCAGTAAGCAGGGCCTCCCTGGTGGCGCAAGGGGTTAAGTCGCAACTATGAGGCTATCCGTAGCCATTGCAGCTTGAGTTGGATCCCCAGCCAGGGAGGGGACCCACATGGCGCAGCAGACCTCTTCTATCTTGCCCACTGCTCACCTGAGCAGTGCATATCAGTCAATCTATCTGTTCTGCTCCCCACTGTCTCTGGTGAATCCTCTTACCCTCCGCACCTCTGGCCTGAGCCCCAGATCTAGTATGCATAAATAAATAAACTAAAAAAAAAAAAAAAGAAAATTCAGTAAGGTATACATTTACAACACTAGCACCTAACTTGACCTAATTAATATTTGTAGAAATCTTCACTTAACAATAGTAGCAAGCACACAAGTGAACATTTATCAATACATGCCATATTCTGGGCCATGAATCCATAAACCAAAGATTAAAGTTTCATAAATTGGAAATCAAAAACAAAGGTCTCTGGGAAAATAATCTTCAAATATTTTAAAATAACAACACACTTCTAAATAACCTATGGCTCAAAGAAGAAATCAAAAGAGATACTAAAAGCTGTTTTGAACAAGATTTCAGTGAAAACATAACTGACCAGTGTTTGTAGACTGCAACTGAAATAGAACTTAAGAGGAAATTTCTAGCAGAACATGCCTCTATCAAAAAAAAAAAAAGAAATATTCCAAATCAATGCTTTCATACTCCACAGTAAGAAGCCAGGACAAGTAGAGAAAATTACTCCAAAGATGGTTGAAAAAAGAAAATAATCAAAATCAGACTGAAATCAGGAATACAGAAAACAAAAATAATATATAAATTCTAACAGACCAACAATTGATTTTTTGATAAAATATCTATAAAAGTGATAAATGTCTATCGAGGCTAGCCAAAAAAAAAATAAAGGAGACACAAATTACTGATATTGAAAATGGCATAACTAGTTACCAAAACTCTTAAGAGACAGAAATTCTGAATAGGCTTAAAACTATTAAAGGAATCAAATTTGTGGGGGAGATTCTCACAATAAAATCTACAGGCCAGATGGCTTCACTGGTAAATTTTACCAAGTATTTAAGGCATAATTAACTTCAATTTCACACAGCTCCAGAAAACTGAGGAGAGGGAAGGCCTTACCCACCCACTCTATGAAACCAGATTTATTCTAACATCAAATTTTTAAAAAGGTATTATAGGAAAAGAAAACTACATATCAATGTCTCATGAATACAGATATAAAAATTCTAAATGAAATTTTAGGAAATAAAATCTTGCATTCTGTATAAAGCACCTGATATCATAACAAAGAAGATGTACCCTGAAATATAAGGCTGGTCTGATTTTTGAAAACCAATTAATGTGATTAAATATGTAAATATATTAAAGAAAAAAATCATCTCAATTGGTGCAGAAAACTCAACTAACAAAACCAGCATCCATGCCTAACAAAGATTCTCAGAAAACTGGAAATAAAAGAGACTTTAAATAATATAAACTTAATAAATTTAAATTTTATTAATAAAATAACATCATGTAGTAAATAACAAAGAGATACACAGATCAATGGGACAGAACGAAGAACACAGGAAATCTTAATTACTTACTTACTGATGAAAACGTAAATTGATACAGCAACTGTGAGAAACAGTACTACCATATGACCCAGTGATTTCACTTATGAGTAAATAGCTGAAGGTAATGAAAACAGTAGCTTGAAAAGACATTTGCATGCCCTCATTCAATGCAGCATTAATCAAGATATGTAAACAACCTAAATGCAAATCAATAGACGAATGGATAAAAATATGTAAGATATAGTGGAATGTAATGAAATATTACTCGGCCACAAAAAAGGAAGGAAATCTTGCCATCTGCAACAAGATGGACGGGCATGAGGATATTATGCTAAGTGAAATAAGTCAGAAGGAAAAACTTTAATACTGTATGATATCATATATATGTGTGGAATCTTAAGGGAAAAATTGAAGCCATAGATAAAAAAGAACACTTTGGTAGGTGCTAGCAGCAGGACTGTGGGAGAAGTGGGTGAAAGGGTCAAAAGGAATAAACTTCCAGTTACAAAAAAAGGTATTTCTAGAGATGTTGTATATTAGAAAGTTGCTAAGAGAGTGAAACTTAAAAGTTCTCATCACAAGAAAAAATGTCTAACTCGGTATGGTGATAGATGTTAATAGACTTATTGTAGTGATCATTTCCCAATTTGACAGTTATACTTGTATATGCATCAAATAATTGTTATACACCAAAACTAGTAAAATCACACATCAATGAAGAAAGCCACTCTGCCCAAATTGATTAATAAATGCTATGTAATACCCATGAAAGTCCAGCAGATAATTTTGTCAGAATTTTCAAGCTGCTTCTAAAAGTCACGTGGACATAAATAGCACCCAGAATAGGCAAATAACCTTACAGAACCCAGTTAGATAATTTTTATTATTTCACAAACATGTGTTACAAAGCTATAGTAACTGGGAGTATCTCAGTGACATAAACACTTATACCAATGAAGCAGAATAGAAAATGACTCACAAACACTGTCAGTAGATTTTGACAATGTAAGTCTATGCAGAAATAAAGTATTTTCAACAATGGTGCTGGAAAAGTAGGCTTTCCGTATGGAAAATAACTAACTCTAGCCTCAAATCACTTAAAAATTAACTCAAAATAGACTATATCCTAATTCTAAATCATAAATCTATAAAAAACACTTAGATCAAACATAGAAGAAAATTTTGAACCTTGAGTAGGTAAAGCTTTCCTAGATCCCACACTGAAGCTTAGTCCATAAAAAAAAAAGTTAGATTGTTTAAGGCCATAAAACCCAAATACATCTACTGTTTGAAAGACTCTTGTAAGAGAATGAAAGGATAAGTTACAGCCTGAGAAAATAATATTTGCAAAGCATATATCTGATAAGGGACTTGTCTCTAGCACATATCAAGTATCCTCAAAAACCCAATATTAAGACAACAAATTTAAAACACAAAGATTTGAACAGACACTATCAAAAAATATATAAGAACGGCAAGAAGTCTGAAAAGATAAAATCATCAGTCATTAGGGCGATAGAGATAAAAGCCCCAAGATGGTATCACATATCAAGCTGGCAAATATAGACAAGACTGACTATAAAAGTTTGGTGGGAACACAGAGGGTGGGGTCTTTTAGACACCACTGGCAGAAATGTAGAACGGTACAGCTGCCTCAGAAAACTGACAGTTTCTCTGAAAAGTTAAGCAGCTCCCTACCCACTCCTAGGCAACTACCCAACAGAAATGAAAGTGTACACCCACACAAAGTCTCGTACATAAATAATTCATAGTGGCTTCAGTTCCAATAGCTGAAATAGCTGGAAATAACCTAAATTCCCATCAGTGACTGAATGGAAAAACAAATACTGTACAGCCATACAATGAAATCTACTTAGCAGCTTAAAGGGATAATCTACTGATAAATGCAAAAACGTGGACCAATCTCAAAATAACGATCCTGAGGGAAGTAAGTCAGGAAACACTGACTGTGTGAGTCCTTTCTTAGGACATTGTAGAGCATACAGAAGACTCCATGGTGACCAAAAAATGCAGGAGAAGGTTTCTGTGGGCATTGGATATTGTCATGAAGGGTTTCACAGATTTATATATAAAGCAAAAGTTATACCATATTGTGAACTTTTTTATTTTTAAATGTCTTTTTTAAAAAAGATTTATTTATTTATGCATACGAGAGCTGGGGTACAGGCCAGAGATGTGGGGAGGTGAAAGGACTCACCAGAGGCAGAGCAGGGAACAGAACAGTCAGATCAACTGAAATACACTGCTAAGGGGAGCAGTGAGCTAGGCAGGAGAGGTCTGCTATGCCATGTGGTTCCCCTCCCCAGGGATCGAACTCGTGCTGCAGTGGCTGCGGTCTGCTTCATAGTGCTATGCTTAACCCACTGCGCCACCAGGGAGGCCCATATTGTGAGTTTTATAGTCAGTTTATTTCATGACAATTATATCGCAAAACACCGTTGAAAACCAGGCCTGTGATGCAGCTTCATTTCCTTCTCATAATTTTACTGGTAGTAACTGTGGATGTATCACCACTTTGCAGAATCAAATCCACACTTTTTGGGAAGGGGAAGGTAAGAAGGAATCTTAAGAGGAAGCAGAAAATACATTGTGTGCAAAGCATCTGATGAAACGCATGTAAAAGAAGGGGGATTAAGTCACAGTCTGTGCCCTTAAAAGCACACCTTCCATGAGGTGGACTTCCATCTTGGATGGGTAAATGGTCAAACATAGAACAAGACTGAATGAAATAGTTCTCTGCTGACACACTGTCCTGAGAATAGAGGTACCTGCCCAGTGTCCACTATGTGTCCCCACACAAGACTGACAGCATCGAGCAGGAGGATTCCTTTTCACTATTTCTACTCAGCGCCTTGGAAATATCTGCTATATCGTCCACACCAAAATACTCTGATTTTGTGATGAATCATGAGCTCTACCTAGAGAACAAGTGTGAAAAAATGAATGAGTCCAGCGTACTCTCAGAGAATGAAACCATTATTTTCCTACCAGGGCCACTCAAAATACTCGGACTCCAGAATGTCTTTTTCAGCTTATTTAAAAACATGCCTCTGTCTAAATCTCTTCATAGTCATCCAAATAGTAAAACGAAGTCACACGGCCAGTGCTTTCATGCAGCAGAAAAGCTTGTCTGCTGTGTTCTTCGTTCTCAGTTTCTCTCCAACGCCCTTCCTGATGGAGGCAAAGCACTAAGCTAACTTGAATTGCCCTTTTTTATTCAAAGAGCGATACCTTCCTGCTGATTATCTTAAATGAGGGACACAGAATAAATGTGTGTTTTCAGTATGAAGTCACAGATTTAATTTAGATAAAGGAGGAGTAAAATGAGAAAGTTCGCCTTCCCATTATTACTTCTGAAGTTCTTCAGGCTATCTTGAGTCCCAAAGCCCAGGCAGAGGGCCCTGACCAGCCTGCTGAGCCGCACGGCTGAGACTCTGCCTTCCTATGTGGACAAGAGATAACGAGTCCCTTACCCCTGGGGCTGCCATGGAAAGCCTGGGTCACCCTGATCCTGAAGCTTCTTATACCGAACCTCAAGGGGTCTCTGGGGCCCCCCAGGAAGGCAACTTCAGAGATGGCAGAGCCTGAGCCAGAGTGGACAGAGATGTGGGCACAAGAGCAAGACCCAAACTCAGAGATATGTCACAGTCAACTCACTCAGCCAAGTGGGAGTCAGCCTCGGCGCAGGGTCCGAGACTCCCCGCCTACCATGGCAGAAGCGTGGGGGTTTCCAGAAGAACCCCCCTCTCGGGACACAGGACAGAGGGCAGGGAGGAGGTTCAGCCTGGTGTCAGGAGTCCCCAGAGCTGTCTTCACAGAAAGAGGGTAACTGTCAACTGACTGTGGGGGTGCTTCCCAGCCTTGGCAGTACGGCGACACCCCAACACAGCAACAACCCGGGTGGAATACAGACTAGGGCAGATGGCCAGGTGAGGCTTCACTGAGCGCCTCCTGAGAATGAGAGGACCAGATTTCTCTGTTTGAAAGGCTGGAAACAGAATTAAAACATCCGTGTTGAATGTGGAAACCCCAAACTGGAAGATAATACGAAAGCATCTTGATTAGTTCTAGTTGCCACTTGGAGAGCTGAGAACCACGTGTTTGTGGCAGCATTCGCGACTTTCTCCTGAAAAGAACTTGAGATTATTTGAAACTCCCATGTAAATGAAATATTTAATATCCCCCTTTGATTTTTATTAAAGCTTTGGATTTACACGAGAGTTGTTTTATTTTTATTTTCATGATTTAATAAAAAGGATATAAATTTTTTACCGAACTTCATTTGGATTCCTTCCTGTGTGCCCTGGTGTGGCGTGTAAATATTTTATAAGCGTGTGTGCCACAAAGGAGAAAAGGAGGCAGCACACAAACAACACACTAATATTCACCATCAAATGCTTTGTTTTGGGACTTTGTGGGGCAGAAACCAGAAGACGCCCTCAGCCTGTCGACTTGGTAAATACTGGGTTTAACATTCTATATTCCCTAGACCATACAACAAAAAATAAATACGAGGATAATGAAGGGATTCGAGAGCTGTAATTTCATTTGGCAACACACAGCCTCAGTGCTGTGAAGGCTGGTGTTTTGCGCATTAATACCGTGGTGCTTTCGGACACAAAGTAGAAATTAATTTCATACTGCTCACTATTGTCAAACTTACTCGCATTTTTTCATGACACATGCAGAATCTAAAGATTTATAAATGTGGCGCAGATAAGCTCTCCACAGAGCTGTGGCATTGGTGGATTGCTTTGAGGCGCAAATAACAATCTAAATACGTATTTTTAAAAAAAATCACAGATTCACTTAATTTTTGCTACTAGTTATTCCCATTTTTTAGAAAACATCTTTGCCCATGAAGTCTTGGCCTTCTGTGTTTGAAGAATCAGCTTTATGGACAGACGATGAGGTGACTAGATCCCAGAATTAGGAGGTAGGACCCCAGGTATTTCTGCCTACAACTCTCCCACGGGCTTTTGGGTGAAGACTGGACCAAATCCCTTTTCTTTTTGTTCTTTTGAAGATGTTGTTTATTTATGGCATATAAGAGCTGGGTGCAGGCCAGAGGCGTGGGGCATGGCTGAGAGGAGTCACCAGAGACAGAGCGGGGAGCAGAACAGGTGGATCTACTGAAACACACTGCTGAGGGGAGCACCGGGAGACAGGAGAGGTCTGCTGTGCCCTGGGGGTCCCCTCCCTGGCCGGGCATTGAACTTGTGCTGCAGTGGCTGCAGAAGCCCCACAGTACAGCGCTCAACCCCTTGTGCCACCAGGGAGGCTCAAGTCCCTTTCCTCATCTGGGCTGGAATGTCTCACGTCTAGAAGGTTTGCATGAAGTCTTGACTGTGTTCCCTGGAGTATCATGTGATCCCGTGATCCCATGGAACTTGATGTAGAAAAACCCGATCGAAAGGTTTAGAGCCAGGAAATCTTAATTCTTGCATCACCTGGAAACCTAACAGGGCCGGGGGAGCTGGGTTCCGCACGGGGTTGTGTGGCTTATGTCCGGCTGCCAACGAATGGACCAAGGACAAGAGTCCCCAGAGTGAGTCTAGAAGACTGTGGAGTGTCCACAGATTTGAGGGCTGGGAAGTACATTGGGGTGGGCCTCCCTCTCCACCACTTACGATGCACGGCCTGCTCTGCCTCCTATTGCCCCCGGGCCCTTTCAGTCCTGGGCCAGGTTGAGCAAACCTTCACGGTACAGGATTTCCAGAAGAGGCCTTGATGCACACAGCAGAATTGAATGCGGGGAGCTGGGAGGGCGCTGCACCCGGCTCCCCGCTGCACCTTCTGCCAGTCTCCCTCCTCCTCTCCTGCCGTTGTCCACGGGGCTGACACTGCCCAGGTGGGCTCAGCAGTTTGAGATCCCACACAGGCCTTGCAGCCTGGTTCGCTGCCTGCCCCAGGCGCGCAGGACACATCCTCCCAGCAGCACGCCAACCTCGGGCTCCTCAAATGCGGACGCTGGGTTAGGGGAAGTAGGGAGGCGAAGCTCGAGCACACTGACAGAGTGAGACCCGCACCCACACCCCTGCCGTGTGAATGCTGGCTGAGCGTGTGCAAGAAGGGCGGCCGTGTGCGTTCTCGGGTGCAGAGTGGTGGGCCGAAGCTGACCGCGTTGCACCAGGAAACATCTGGTAAGCCCAAGCAACAGCATTCAGAGCGGCCAATGCAGGGGAAGGTACAGTCACTGACTTGACCAGCTCATGAGACCCCCCAAGTCTCCCCGGGAGCCAGGGAAACACATGGAAGCCGAGAGGAGCTGCGTGAAGATGGAGGGCGTTCCCCTGTGTTATGGGCCACGGCCCGAGCTGCTGAGGATGCAGGGAGCAGCCGAGTGCATGGTGGCTGCGCTCGCCAGGCCTAGAGCCTGCCCATGGGCACTGACCCAGTGCACGGCCAGCTGTGTGGCTCGGCCCTGGCAATGAGCAACATAATATTAAAAAATAAATAAAAGAGCTCACTGAATGTTAAGTGTGAAAAAAAAACGAACAAATACATCTGAGTGGTTTTTAGTAAACGCACTTTCTTAGGGCCCTGCATTCATTCAACAGATACTTGCTGAATGTCTATTAAGTTCCAGACACGGTGCTACAAGTCTCAAGACCATGCATCTCCATGAGTGAAGGAGTTAGTGACCACAGCGGGCTAGGACAGAGCCGGCGGCCGTCCCATCCTGGCCAGTGAGCGGGCGTGGTGTCCCCTGGGACAGGGGGAGGGCCAGAAGGTGCCAGACGCACTGGCTCTGGAAGCCCCTGCCTCCCCGCGCGGCCCCAACCTTGAGCTAATGTAACGTCTCACCCCGATCCTCTGACTTTTTTCCTACATAATCACTTTGTTGAGAAAAAATCGTGTTCCCTGCATCTACTGCCTAATAAATAAAATAGCTGCTGCTCTGGTTTTGCCTTTCTGAATGCCGGCACCGGGCCTCCAGCACCACTGGGGCACTGTCTTGCACTTGAGTGTGAGAACAACTGACAATTTGTTCATCGTCAGGGTTTTCAAAGATGTATCTGGTAGAATGTGACCTGTTGGTGACAAATGACCTATCGGTGACAAGTGGGTGCACGCACAGAGCTGGGGGGCGAGCGCAGCAAGAGGGGGCCAGCGCCTCGGTTCGGCCTTCAGGCCCAGCACTGCAGCTACTCGGCCGCCCTCTGCTTCTCTCTGGTTCCCCTTAAGCAAGTTGCCACGAGCTGCTCCCGCCACGGCCCCTGCGTTCCAGACGAAGTAGGCTGAAGATGGCACTGACTTTGCGTAAATTCTTCCACTTTAAAACTCATGAGCTAGCTCGATCCCAAGGCAAACGGCACCCACCTGACTTAAACACCCTCTGCCTCTCAGCGTACATCACAGAGGCGCAGACAGGGTCCAATTAGACCCCAAGGAAGACCCCACAAACACGCCTATGTGCACAAGACCCAGACAAGGCAAACGGACTTCTTTGAGGGAGATTTCTGAGGTCCCCTAGAGCTCTCAGTGCTGTGATAACATTATAAAAGGTTTTTTTTGAAGAAAAACAACAACAACAATGGCTATTGTCTTTCAACCTTCCTTTCTGTATTTTATTAAACTCCACCCTGTTTCAAATGTGATTTAAAGAAATATTTCGCCACAAGCTTTCTTAATTCACTCCCCCCTTCCTTCCTCTCCATCTATACAAAAATACACAAATGACCAAGCCCCAAACACACATTCAGTTCTTTTTAAAAAAATTATTTATTTATTTATGCACACAAGAGCTGGGGTACAGGCCAGGGAAACAGGAGGTGAGGATCCACCAGAGACAGAGCGGGGAGCAGAACAGATGGACCCACTGAAACGCACTGCTGAGGGGAGCAGCGGGAGGCAGGAGAGGTCTGCTGTGCCCTGTGGGTCCCCTCCCTGGTCGGGATCGAACTCGTGCTGCAGCAGCTGCGGTCTGCTTCATAATTCGGTGCTTGACTCACTGCGCAGCCAGGGAGGCCCCACACCCATTCATTTCTAAGGACACCCCAAGTGCACAGCACAGACTCCCCTGGCAGGGACGGACCGCCTGCCGGCCCCTCGGAGCAGGGGACCCTCCATTCTAAACATCACTTGCTGAACCGGTAACGGTTTCTCCCAACGAGCCCAAGTCATACGCTTCCATCTGAAAGTACGTGATGTCACTGCCTTAAAGTTTTCTACTTAGCCCGGCCCTTGCTGTGGAAGAGTGAGGAAGAGTGCCGAATCCGGAAGGCCCAGGCTGCCCCGTCCCTGCTGAGGCTTGGCAGGTGGGCACGCCGGGCCAAAACAAGCAGCAACCGCTCCAGTGAAGAGCAGGACACAGGTCAGACACAGGTGTCCTCGAGGGAAAGGCTGTGTGCTCTCGGGGCCAAGGCAGCTACTGCACTTCTCTGAAGACGCTTCGGGACCGGCGCTATCTGGTCTGGCATGAGAAAGACCTGAATGGGCCTCCCTAGTGGCTCAGGAGGTTGAGCGCCGCCCTGTGAAGCATCCGCGGCACAGCAAACCGAGTTTAATCCCCGGCCAGGCCAGGGAGGGACCCACAGGGCACAGCAGACCCTCCTGCCTCCCGCTGCTCCCTCAGCAGTGTGTTTCAGTGGATCTGCCTGTTCTGCTCCCCACTCTGGTGGGTCCTCACCTCCTGTGACTCTGGCCTGTACCCCAGCTCTTGCGTGCATAAATAAATAAATCTTTAAAGGAAAAGAAAAACCTGAATGATGGAACATACCACTCAACCAGAAGACGTGAGTGGAGAGGTTAGGGTTATCGCAAGGAACGACTTTATTGCGTCCCATCTTCCCTCTGCAGCCTTCAGATCTGATGTAAACCTCACCCTGGGTGCTCGCCCACCGGTGCTGCCTTACAGCTGTGTGACTTTTATCCAGCGCATTGCAGACATCTAGTTAATCAACTTTCTGCCGCACTGGAATATGAGTTCTGGGAAGCTGGGATCCCTGTTTTATTAAGTTTGAACCCTCAGAGTGTAGCGCGCCATTGTTTCAACACATAGACAGGACGTGTTCCCTGTCTCCCAGGTGTGGCTGGGGGCAGGGGCTGGCCAAAAAGAGAGATGGTTCCAGAGCTGGTGGAGCTGAGAGTCCAGCAGAGGCAGCAACAGACACAGAAGGGAGGACTCGGAGCAGTGCCTGCAAATGCAGCAGGCGGTGGCTGGAGAAAGGGAGACGCAGCCTGGACCAAGCTGGGAGGAGCTTAGGACAATGCAGGAGACTCACTGGCTTGGGAACCCAGGTGCCCACGAGAGCAGAGTGGGGGTTCCTGCTCAGGGGAAGTCCGCGGAGCAAGTGCAGGCTGAGGCGCAGGGGCGGGATCTGCACGCAGATGTGGGCAACACTACAGACTGGCCTGGACCGCCAGCCCTTTCTCGGCCGACCACAGAGAGCAAGGGAGTAAGCGCGCCCCAGAGCGGCCCCTTCCAGCCCTCTGCGGCTGCTCCTGTCTCCATCCTGTCTTCCTGCACCGGGCCGCCGGCGCCAGCCCATCCCGGGGCTCTCCCCCCGGGGCCAGACAGGCCTGGCAGGGTCTGAGCTGGTGCCTCTGACAGCCACCTCAGTCACGGGAATTGGGCCCTGGAGATGCTTTCTGCCCTTCCTGATTGAAGTGATCAGTGCCGCTTCACCTAATAAATCACCTAATGAATAAAGGATGGCCATTTGTTTGGGGGAGGCCCTGGCTAGCAAACTGAGCAGAGATAACAAGGCCAGAGCGATGGCCGCGGCCATGCCCGGCTCACACCGTGTGGGGGGAGGGCGGTGGGGACTGCGGGGTGCGGTGGCGGGAGGGGCAGTGGCCCCTCCCCGGGGCTGGCCGGGCTGACACTGGGGCCTACTCCTGACGTCAGAGACACAGCCCAGGGGGAACACCGAGCGGCCTTTGGTACCTGGGAGCTGTCTCCGTGGACGGCTCTCAGCGAGAGCAAGGAAACAGGCCCGGCCCGCCAAGGAAGACCCCTGAAAGGGAGCGCGTGCGCCGAGCGCCTCCTTCTGAGCCCCAGGCCGTGGAGCGCCCGTCACCCCTTCTGACTCGGGTCTAGTCTGTGTCTGAGGCCAGACCATCAAGTCGGGGCCACTCCAAAATGTTTATTCTTTACCACCTGCAGGGAGCAAAGTGTGAGCTTAGGTATAAAATGATAGCATTTATAATTCAGTAAGAGCGAAACTCAGAAGCACCCTGATGCATTATTAAGGCTGAAAAAATCACTTAGAAGCCAAAGGATGCCAGAGGTTTAGCGCTTCTGCTGAGGACGGCAGCCGGGGCTGTGGCGCAGCGCGCCCGTGCAACCTCCCGGGCTGGAGCGGCTGAGCAGAGGCCACCGTGGGGCTCCATCTGGATGGTTTATCCCCCGCCGCGCGTGGCTGGGGCGCCGTCCCCCTGAGCTGCAGCAATAGGCACGTCAGTGTCCGCGTGCCGGTCCCGGCCGGGCCCTCCCTGTCGGGCCTAAGGCGCAGGACGTCGCGGCAGGCCCCGGCTTCGCGCCCTTACGCATCAGGCCCGTGCGCTGCGGAGCGCCGAGGGGACTTACCCTGCGTCCAGACCGAAGAACCCTGGGGAGGACAGATGCAGCGCGGTCTCCTCGGCGCACGCCCCTTCCCAGCTCCGCCTGCGGGCCGGTGACCTGTGTCCACTCCCAGCCTCGGCTGCTCCCGAGGGCCCTGAACACTCTGCACACCCCCTTCCTGGGCCGTCCCGTAGAGGCGCAGAGAGGGGGGTGCGGCCGGGTGAGGCGCCCTGTGTGGCTGTGAGAAGGCCGGGGGCTGGGCCACCCCTTCGGCTCCGAGCGCACTGGCACCCCTGGGCGAAGAGGGACCGGCACCCCCTCTCTACGGCTACGTTGACACTCATAAGTGCCACCTGCCCGCAGCCATCCCCTTCAACAGTCCTTCCTTGTCGGCAGCCGGTGGGCAGCCCGGTGGCGGTCCGTTTTCTGTCCTAGCCACCTTCTCCATGCCACCCCTACCCCACTGACAGCTACGACCCGGCACTGTGCGCCCCAAGCTGGACAGACTGGCTTGAGCCCATTCTCTTCTGCTGGGGGCGGGGAGCTGCCTGCGGGTGGTGATTCGGGGCGCCCGCAGCATGGTCTCCGTGGACAGGGCCCGCCACGTAATTGTGGCTCATCCTTTCGCCAGCATCCTGGTGCTCTGTGCCGCTTGGAGAAGACAGACTCGCTTGGCGAGGTTGCACCGGCTCTGTGCGCCTTAGACACTCGGGAGCGAGGATGGAGCCGCGCAGCTGGTGACGGCGTCGGGGGAGTGTGGACGCCCAAGAGGGTTAGGAGCCGAGAGGAAGGAGGCCGAGGTCTGCACGCCATGAAAGGTGCCTGTGGGCCGAGGACCCCGCCAGGGGCCGCACTGGCGTGACTCTGGTTTTCACTAGCAGCTCCGTGAGGGCTGAACTGAGACGCCCCCTCCCAAACTCCCCAGGCTCCCC
>JAGFMF010011663.1:2758153-2907641 GCA_019455555.1 Galemys pyrenaicus | reverse complement strand
CCCCCCCCCCCCCCCCCCCCGGCTTCCCGAGCTTTGGGGTGTCCTGGGAAACCCGGTGACTGGCCAGCAGAGGTCCGGAGCGCCAGGCGTGTTCGGAGCACCAGACCGAGGCTTCTACCCAGGAGGGCGGACGAAAGGGCCACTCCCGATGCTCCGAATGTCCTTTCCAGGCCAGTTCTGCTGCAGGGGCGCCCCGTCCTCGCGAGGACCAGCGAGCACCGCAGACCCACTGCCCCTCACGCGGCGGGCTCCTTGGGGAGGTCTGCCCGCGCCGCAGTAGCCGCAAGCACAGCCTCCGGGGCCGTGGCCAGCGGGACAAGTCCTGCAGTGATGAGGCGGAGGGCGGAGGAGAGGCTCGCCCGCGGACTGCGCTTCCGCGGCCGCCAAGGTGCTCCCCTGGCCGGCTGCGGAGGATGGTGACAAGGCCGGACAGGATTCGTCACAAGCATTTCTTTTGAAAAGTATGTGCTGCTTTGACTGGCAGAAGAGGATCCGCTTGGCAACTGCTAATTACATTTAAAATAAATAATATTTATCACTTGTATTTGCATAATTGTTTTCAAATGTAAATCCTGCACAGATTTTGCTTCTGCAAGTGGCTGGATGCATTGACGGAACTGGGAGTGGGTATCACAATCAACTTATTCTTGATAGAAAATGCCGACGCATCCTCGTGGTGCAGGCACGCCCCTCGTGCTCACACGGGAGGGTGGGGCTGATGCCTGCCCCTTAGCCCAGGTGGCTCCTTGTTAGATCTGTGCCCGGAGGCACCGGGGGTGGGGGGCAGTGCTGGGTAACTGTGTGGGCGGAATCTGACTTTGTGGCCAACACCCAGAGAGCCAACTGCAAGAGGTCCCGAGGAGGCAGGGAGGGGAAGCGTCAGGACCCCGGAGGAGGCACCAAATTCAAATATGAACCAGGAGGGTAAAAACCACAGAGCAGACACATTCAGAAAACCGATGCCATTGAGGATGCAAAGGCATGAAGAAAGTATATACATTTTTATAAAAATACATGAGTACAGATTGGATTTTTGACGTCGTGATTATCCGCGTAGAACTCTCTTCTAACGGGGTAAGTAGAAGGAGCCACGAAAACCATGCGTTCTAAATCTGGAGCAGGCTTGCGTGTCCAGAGAAGGGGATTATTTAAACAAGCGATCCCATCGGCTGACCACTGAAGCCGGTACTGAATACTGACCACAGTGCTGAGGTTAGCTGAAGATGAGCATTGCGTCATCTGGGGAAGAGCCGTCATACACTGTTTGGTGGAACGTAACAAAGCATCACCAGCTCATCTTAACGTCCTTGGGGCCCGCGGGAGACGGGAGTCTAGAGAGCGCACGTGCCTATACCGAGGGAATGGAAACATGGCCGTCATAGTCATGATAACGTGATGATGTTCGGGAGCACGCTCAGCCCCAGGGGCGTCTGGGACGGCTGTTTATGGGGAGACAGCGATGCGGATGCCATGGGATGCAGCTGTGCAGGGTGCGGGAGGAGCGCCCAGACGTGCATCCGAAACAGAAAGATGTTTTGTTCATTTTTGCACACAAGAGCTGGGGTGCGGGCCAGAGGTGTGGGGTGTGAGAGGACTCACCAGAGACAGAGCGGGAAGCAGAACAGGCAGATCCACTGAAATCCATGCTGAGGGGAGCAGCAGGAGGCAGGAGAGGTCTGCTGCACCATGGGGGTCCCCTCCCTGGCAGGGAGTGGACCTCAGGCAGTGGTAGTGGCAGTGCTGGCAGGACAAAACCCCTGGGCCAATGGGGGGGGGCACTGAAATGGAAACATTTTTCTCTGCAGTCCAACTGTCAAGCTAAGGTTACAGGTGAGATGCATCAGCCACGCTGTAGCAGCCACACCCCCACATAAGTCTCACCAGATTGTCCAGTTTTCCAGAGACACTGCGTTCAGTTTTCTTAAATGAGCGTCCAGGTTTCTTAAATGTGCAGGATGAGGTAGGAAGGGGGAGGAATGTCCATGGGTCAAACTTCAGCCATCAGCCAAGAGTCATAAGTCTTGATGTCAGTCTGAACTTACATCCTTGTAATAATGTCCAACATTTACATTAAATTCTAAACCCAGATGGGGAGTGAGTCACGTGGTTATGAGAGGCCCATAGGCACTCTGGTGATAAGGCCATAGTGACCACACCCAGGGCAGCCCAGACTGCCCACGTCCCAGCAGAGGAGTCAAACTGGGGCCTCCAAAATGATGAATTTTACAGAAACAGTCTCTCCACCTATGGGAACCATTTTCCTATGACCAGATCCCTTACGCAGAGAAAGGGAAAAGCATTCATCCATTTTAGAATAACTACTCAACTTTTTGCTAAAAGCCCAAAAACAGATGATCAGATCAGGAAGCTGGTACATAGACACGATGGAATACTATTCAGCAATCAAAAAAGAAAAACTAGACGCATTCATAGGAACATGGATGGGACTGGAAGAGATTATGCTCAGCGAAGTCAGTCAGAAGGCAAAAGAAAAATACCAGATGGTTCCTCCCCTAGTCGGAAAATAAGGGAACCAAATAAGGATTAAGGAGAGGAATAATAACAATAATAATAATAACAATAAAGATAACAAAAACCAAAAATGAGAAGACAGGGACAAATTGGGGACACTTGGTGGGGAGGGGGCAAGGGGAGAGTTGAGGGCAGATGGGAGCACGGGGGACTGAGGTGATGGTGCACTAGTGATATGGTGATGGGGAATACATGGGGATTAAAATTGATGTCAAATATATATAAACAAAGGGAAAAAAGAGAGAAAAAAACAGGGCCTCCCTGGTGGCGCAGTGAGTTAAACAATGCACTCTGAAGCAAACCACAGCCACTGCAGCATGAGTTCAATTCCTGCTGCCGGCCAGGGAGGGGACACACATGGTGCAGCAGACCTCTCCTGCTGTGCCTGCTGCTCCCCTCAGCAGTATACTTCCGTTGATCTGCCTGTTCTGCTCCCCGCTCTCTGTGGTGAATCCTCTCACCCCCCCCCCCCACAGCTCTGGCCTGTGCCCCAGTGCTTGTATGCATAAATAAACAAATCTTTAAAAAAAAAAGACACTTTAAGAAAAAAAAAAAAGAGAAAAAAACACTGATTTATTTAGACAACTGTGGTGCATGTATGCATGTCTGTTTATGTTCACACAAACGCACACCACAGTTCAAGGAGAGAAAATAGCAAAGAAAGATATGAATCTACAAGAATCTGTGAGTCTTTTCAATCATTTTGAATGATTTTAGTACTGGTATTTCACATCTACATTCAATTAAATAAAATATTGTCTGTTTTATGTCCATATAGTCTGTGCACTATTCCATATGGTTATGTTTGAAATAAACATGTGGATTTTGTGGTGTAAGGATTATAATTGATAGAAATATGGTTTTCTGTGTGTATGTGGTGTTGTGTCTGCAAATGTGTGGTCTTGTGTGCACACACATATGGTCCTGTGTGTACATGTGTGGGTCTATGTGAGTGCATATGTGGTCTTTCGTGTATGTGTGTGGTTTCTGTGTGCATGTGGGTGGTCATGTGTTGCATATGTTGCCCTCTGTGCACATGTGGTCATGCATGTGTGGCCTTCTATGTGCATTGTGTGGTCCTGTGTGTGCACATCTATGTTTCTGGGTGTGCATGTGAACGTACCTGTGTGTGGTCCACTCTGTTGGAAATGGCCCATGTCCAGGGCCTTAAGTCCAACTTTGAGGATCACCTTTTTCAAAAAAAAACCCCACATTCCAATGTCCGTAAACAAGATGATGAAAGGTCTCGATAGACATTTACAAGACTAGTAGGGAAACAATTACCGGATGTAGGTACTGAAGAAAAGAAGTTTTCAGGGGTGTGATGGTGCTTACAGATATCTGATGTGCCAATCTGTGTATTTGAATCTGACATTTTTCTCTGTCTTGACTCTATCAAGTCAAGTTAAGATCAACAGATGAGCTGCTTCAGGGAAGCAGACAGAAGGAAATACTTTCTAGAAATCCCAGCTATTCACATACAGGAAAAGCCACCCCACAAAGGAGAGCACTCGAGACATGAAAGACACCTGGTTTTAGAGAGCAAATTCTTTCCCTGGACTAGGTGATAGAAGAGATGACATTAACTTGTAAGACCGAGACGCATTCCCACCTAACATCTTTCCCGGCTGCGATCCAAAGCATGCGACTGAACTTAAGAAGGGCACTGACTCTGAAGTCAGCTTCATTTATTCACTGACTCAACAAACACTTACTGAGGGTCTGTGATAAGTGCTTGGGGTCCAATGGAACAAAATACTAGCAGAAGTGAATTTCTTTAATGGAGCATAAAGCATGTGGAAGACAAATCATTGAATGCTTCTAGGCAAGCAGGAAATGTACCCTAAAAGAGGAAATGGGCGATTATCTGGTCTGGGTTTGCCCCAAGGACCTGTCTCCTCTGAGCAGACTGCTTCTGCTTGCTCTTCTTTCTGCACCTCAACTCAGATCTCTGCCTCCCTCTGCAGTAAGAGTCCTTTCCTCCTCCAGCCGAAAAGGAGGGCCCGTTCCCTACAGAATCACAATGCTCAATGTTATGAATCAAGACCTGAGCCCTTCTATCTCAACCCCCAGAAGGGTCACAGGGTTCTCCAAACTTTCAATACCTTGGGGATTGCACCCATATCCCTATCCAAGACCTGGCTACGAAAGGCCCACATCACTGCTACCATTGGGCAGTGTGGTGGAGCTGTGGTTCTGATGCCGACATGCTGCAGGTCCCTTTAGTTAGTGTCTCATTGGTTCCCAAAGGAGGGGTCTCTCTCTCACACAGACAGACAGACAGGCAGGCAGGCAGATATACAGATAGATCTATAGGTAACCGCCATCTGAAGAGAAAGCAGAATAGTCACGTTACCTCTCCTCCTCATTGAGATGACCATTTAAGGAGCAGAACTGCCTTGTCTAAGCAAGCACTTTTGTGACACCTTAGCCACAGGACTTTAGCATATGAATTAGTTCTTAATCTTCACTGTGCACTGAAATCACCTTGAGTATTATTATATTCGCCAGAGCTCTCCAGAGAAACAAAGCCAATAGGACATACACATACATACATACATGTACGTATGTAATATGAATGTAATTGCATGTGTCTAGATGATGCATAATGTAATACAGAATTACTTCAATGTTCGCGATTAGTGTTCAGTATATAAATATGTGTAGTTAACACTAGCTCTATGTTAATAATCATATATGTGCACATCTGAATGCTAATAAAAGCTGGGGGCCAAGAAAGCCTGAGGGTGTAGCTTTGAGCACTGGAGGCCCGTGGCATCCATGCCCACCTGAGGCAGGTGATGAATGATGCTCCCACTCAGCCAGGCAGGCAGAAAATGTGCAGTTTTCCCCCTCAGTCTTCTTGTTCCACTAGGTCTCAGCACCCTGGAGAGCGCAACTTCTTTACTCCACCTACCAATTTAGCCCTGATCCCTTCTGGAGAGGTCATCTGGAGGCAACCTCACAGACCCACCCAAAAACATTTACCCACATACTTGAACACCCATGGCCCACTCAGGCTGACAGATGAAATGGCCCATTACATTTTGCAAACCTTGAGAGACACCAGTGCCTTTGTCCAGTGCCTCAGAAGTCATATTTAATCCTGCAAACCTGGCTTTTACTAAAGATTTTGAAAAGCACCCTGGTAGAATTTAATCTATTCAAAGTTAAGAACACAGGCATCACAGTTTGCCCTCCCATAGGGGCCCCCAGAGTACCCCACAAGATGCCAAGCGGTCTTCTCACATAGACCGCTGCAAACATGCATCTCCAAAGTGGGGAGAACCAGTCCAGTTCTTCTCCTGGCAGGGTAGCAGAGGGGTGGCCACCTTGATCATGTGAGGCCAGGTTTGTGCCCATCTTATGAAAGCAGAGTCAGTTCAGAGAAAGAAAGAAGGTCAGTTCACCAAGAAGCCAGCCCACCAACAAACTAGGCGAGAGAAGCAAATGAGTGGAAAGGCTTTGCCTGGGAAGGGGGAGGCAGCCAGCGCCCTTCACACAAAGATCTGCTAAGTGTTCAACCCTCAGAGGGGCTTAGTCAGCTGTGTTTACAGCCCCACGAGTGGGAGTAACATCACATCATGACAAAAGGGAGTTCTATGAATCCAGGGAAAAACACATCAGATTAAATACATAATTCATAGAGCAAAGATCAGAGCTGGCTCTGATAACAAAGTATCTAAAATAAATGTTGATATAGTTCTCCAACCACACAGTCTCCAAGTCCAGGTGCAGCGGAAGCAAATGAAACTATTATAGAGCTAGCAAAAGTTAAAGACAATAAAAAGCAGCAGCGGAGATGAATTCTAAATTGGTGATTCTTTGAGCAATTCTCCAGAGATTTCATTTGCTGTGTTAACGCCATGTCAAGACCATTTTAGAAATAAAAGTACATTGTTCTTTTTGCCAAAGTTTAGAAATAAATCCTCCAATTATGTAAAATCAAGATGGCTCCAGAATTGCAGGATGGATGATCTCGAGGATTACTAAGAAACTATGGTCGTACCTTCATTTTACAGATGAGAAAACTATGCAGTGAATGGTCATGTGACACACTTGAAGTCAGCTTTATTCCTGCTGTGGCAGAGACAAGATGAGAATGCAGGTCTCCCATTTCATCTTCACTCAATTATTCAGCATTCTTTACCCATTTGAGCACAACTAATGCACTGCTGCTTGA
The DNA here is from genome assembly GCA_019455555.1 of Galemys pyrenaicus. Classification (NCBI taxonomy): domain Eukaryota; kingdom Metazoa; phylum Chordata; class Mammalia; order Eulipotyphla; family Talpidae; genus Galemys; species Galemys pyrenaicus. Next base: position 2,900,926 of record JAGFMF010011663.1, on the reverse strand, counting down.
AACCCGACCACCCCAATGGCATTCAAAATGCCACCCTGCAACATCGGCAGGGCCAGAGTATCAAGTAACTGGCCGCCATGCCTGGGGCATGTGTCCAGGTGAGTATATGTTCACCTCCAGTTCAGGTAGATCTGTAAAGTGTCGCCCAGCACGTTCGCCTCTCCTTACAATTCTGTACCATCTCCAACCAAGAGTTCCTAAAATGTGTGATTTTCTAAGAATGTTGCTGAACTACTGTGTTCAATGATCCTTCCTAACTTGGAGCTAGAGGGAAAAATGGTTGATAAATGTACAAAGTGAAGTTCTGTGTTCATTTCCTCTATGAAAAACAGAGACCCATATGGTTTAGAATCTGAGCTCTAGAAAGAAGCCCAGTTGGGGCTTAACGAAATATACGAGTCTCCTATATTGTGCCTGGACAATTCTTGATGATTTCCCACTGGGCACATCATTCACTATGTATGCCCATTAGGCAGTGGAAGACCTCACTCAAGAGAAAGAAGGGACGGTCTTAGGTCATGGAGATGTAACAACACTTTAAACGTATTTATGGTTGCTCCTTTCTATCCAGAACAACATTCTTCTTCTCTCAATATCGGTACAAAAGCCAAATGGCTGGCAAGGAAGAGTAGGTATTAACACAGAAAGGATAAGAGAATGGGCTGAGGTGACATGGACAATGTACGCAGCTCTGTAGCAGAGAATGAAATAAGTTAGGAAGGTGCTTGATCCCCCAACTATGTTTGGGAGGGAATAAATAGGAATCCTGATCCCGTCCCTGTCCAGCCTATTCCTGGTAGAGACCCTGATAATGTTATTGCTCAATAACCAGAACATATGTTGAGCAGGGAGACTGGGAAGTGACAATCTTGCCCATAGTCTGCCCCAGTCTCAGCCCTTACAGGATAAGGAATATTAGCTCAGACTGCCCTATGATTGTTTCACCTGTGAACTGGAGGCAAGAAAGAGGGAAGACAAGGGCTTCAACTGGAGTTCCAAAGTGAGGGGGCCTCTCTGGTGGCTTAGGGGTTGAGTCCCAGTACTATCACCATTAAGGCCTGAGTTTGATCCCGGCCAGGGAGCTGACCCATACAGCGCAGCAGACCTCTCCTGTCTCCCCACTACTCACCTCAACAGTGGATTTCAGTAGATCCAACCATTTTGCTCCCCGCTCTGTCTCTGGGGAATCCTCTTACCTCCCACCAACACACCTCTGTCTTGCAACCCACTTCCTGTATATATAAACAAATAAAAATAATAAATCTTAAAAAAAAAGAATTCCAAAATGAGATAACTCACAACTGGTAACTATACTTCGGATTTTCTGGTTGCTGTTTCTTGGATACAGAACCCATGACAGGAGCCTGACTCACCCAGAGACCTGCTGTTCTGTACGATCCCCTGGGAGCTGGGCACACTCAGTGCCGGGAGCACACACTATGGCAGGGCTGGGTAGTCTTAGGTCTGGACTCAAACATTCGTGTCCAAATCACTCTGGGAGGGACTGAGCGGCAGTCTCACAGAATAGATGCACATGTCCTAATACACGAAGCTCTCTGAAACCGTGGGTGGCGGGTGTGCTGACTCAGTAAGTGGGCGCTGCTGGCCAGGCATCCCCCTGGGGCAGGCACTGACTGTGTGAGGCCTCAGGGCCTCCAGACCAGCTTGGAAGGCGCAGGTGAACAAGGGCCCAGTTGCAGGCTGCTCCTGTTAAGCAGGAGGCTCGCAAGCAAAGTGCTTTCTGAAGCATGAGCTGTCATCTCCCCTCGTCTCTCCTCCTGCAGCTGCTCTTTCTGATGTCGCCTGCAAACTTTTCACACTGGCAGGATCCCAAGCCAAACAAGTTGCCTCCCGGCAGCCTTTGCTCCTGCTGGGGCCTAGAACTGAGCCCCACAGACCAGGCAGCATCAGAGAGAGGCGTGGGCTGGGGCGGGCCTCTCTGAGCTGATGAGGTGGATGCCTTTGGGAGTCATCTTTTTGCAGGCTCACTTGAGAATGTGATATGCTGCAACTGTAAGATGACCTGCCCCTTTAGACCTCACTAAAGCTCCCACCAACTAAGAAGTGCCGTTAGCTAACACTCTTCCTGGTGGCTGTGACAGGATGTTGGTATTCCTGGGGATGTGTCATTCCTGAGACTATGTCTGGGTCCAATGAAGCAAAAGGAAATTAAGCACAAAATCGATGAAACATCTAGAATGCACTCCCAGGAACAGGATTTGCAAGCGCCAGCCACACGGGGAAAAGAACGCACCCCAACCGGAGCTCCAGAAGGAAAAGTTACCCCGTGGGGTTCATGGGTTTCAATAGAGAGAATGAAAGTAAGTTGGTCATTAACCGTGACAAGAGAGATTCCAGTAAACCACTTGGATTTGAGCTGCAGAGATAGTCCACGAATTTGTGAGGAGTCATCCACGTCTATTTTTCTTGATTTCGCAAATGATAAAAGTGTCTTACTGCTATGTCATTGATCTTAGTTTCACCATCTCAAATCTATTCTCCAAATAGCACACAGTACAAATACACTTCAAATTAAACAAACTTGGCTTACCTGTCTACCCAGCTGTGGAGCTTCTCGTGGCTGTATGTGATTATCAGGCTGTTGAAAAAGTCATGTATGCTTTTCCTGTTTTCAAGCCAAAATGTATCACCACTTTTCCAACAGCCTAATCTATTCATTGCTAGAGTCACAGATCTTACACACCATATTCAACTCCACTCTGCAAAAATAGTGCCGACGATGAAAAGACACAGGGGGGCCGCACGGGTGTCACTACATGAAAGAAACCAGTGACTCGTCTATACACCGATTCCAACCACGACACTGCAGAAAGGCAAAGCCCTGTTTGCACCGACACAGCACGGCTCGCCGGGGGGGGAGGGGTGGCAGAGAGAACACAGAGACTCACAGGGCAGCGAGACTACTCTGCATGGCACTGGGCCCCCTGGAGGGGCCGGGCCAGGCTCAGTGCATTTCTTGCCATGCAGCAGGTGCTCTGCAGAGTGAAGGGACGACACTCATGTGGCAGCACTAAACTCCACCTAATGGAACCAGAAATAGGCTCTGAGAGGGGAAGTGACTTCTTTCAAGTAAGTGTGGAGCAGAAATTCCAGGCCTAAAAGCCCACATGACCAGCTGAAACCACATCGTCTTTACCTGCAAAGAACACAGGAGCAGGCCACTCCCCTCACTGGACACATGGTCCATGCAGGGTGCTGAGCACTTGATGGGTTCTGTTTGGGGTAAATTTTTCATTGACACAAAAAGGCCTGTGTAAAGCTGGACGGGAGGTGGAAGCTGTCCCCCTGGCCGCCACACTGGCCTCCCAAGCAGCTTTCCTTCAGCACTGCCACCTGCTCTTCTGTGAAATGCTGTGGACAGGGCTGTTAGACACCCCGCCCCCTCAGAAACTCAGACACACAGTCGCTTGGACAAGGCGGTGCAGTCCTCAAAGCAAGCCAATGTTTTAGACGTCATTGCGGCAGACACCTTAGAAGGAGCCTTTATATGGTGAAAAAATAAAAGAAAAACCTAAAACTCAGCTTATCAATTGCAGAGCCAAACCATGAAAAAATGGATACAGTAATAATTCCAAATAAAAAAATCCCTCTATTGGGTAAGTAAGTCATCACCATTCCCTTCTGGACTGTTCCGAGCAGCGCCAAGGGCATCTCTTAAGACACGGGAAGTTTAGAGCACAGCCTCACCCTCCAGATTGCACTGCGACGTTTCTCCTGAACTAATGCTGCCAGTCTTGCTATCAGTTCCGTTGCAATGTAATATATGGCTGCATTTCATTTCTAGGCAAGAACATTATTTACTCGCAGGAGAAATACTTTCCAGAGGAAAGATTGTCTTTGGGAACTTTCAAGGACGTTTGAGAAATGCTTCAGCCCAAACCATGAAATTATAAACATTTGTTTGTGCCTCTCTGTACCCAGGGAACCATTTTTAAAAATCTTTCATTTAAGTTTATTGCCAACATCCATCTTCCCTTTCCAAAAAAAAAATAGCAATTAACAAAACTTCATTGAGTTCCAGTTTTCCTAGGTGTGGTGATAGAAGGCACATATTTTAATCAGTCTCCATCATATTTCTTCTGGTCCCTTTCAGTATTTTCCTTGTCTTTCTATTTGAATTTTGACCTTGTATGGAAACATTGTCACTGCCAATTTATTTTAAAGGAATAAATGTGATGTCAACACTTACATCATCTGGTTATGTCTATTTTCTTCCATTGACTTCTAATTTTGGAAACTAAGGGAACTAAAGCTCTATCACTATACTACACTAGCTGAGGTTTTTTGTTTTTTTGTTTTTTCTCTTAAAGATTTACTTATCTATGCATACAAAAGCTAGGGTGTAGTCCAGAGCCGCGGGAGGTGAGAGGATTCACCAGACACAGAGCAAGGAGCAGAACAAGCAGATGGACTGAAATATACTGCTGAGGGGAGCAGCGGGCAAGGCAGGAGAGGTATGCTGCGCCCTGTGAGTCGCCTCCTTGGCCGGGATCGAACTCGTGCTGTTGTGCCGCGGATGCTTCACAGAGCGGCACTCAATCCGCTGCACCACCATCGAGGCCCCTAGCTGAGACTTATGCAGGACCGTATGCTGGACGTTGGCCGAAACTCTTATGGGGAGCCTCACCAAGGCCTCCACGGTGGGTACTGTTAACCGCATCATCTCAGCAACGAGAGAACAGACTGCCAGGATTCTTCTGAAGAATCACAGGCATGCCCACACCCCCTTCCCAGTCACCTGGTGGGGGTCCTCACGCTACTCTTTGGGGGGTCTGCCTTCACTTTTACTAGCATCTTCCCTGTCTTCTCTCAGCCACCAAGCACTTCAGCTTTTTGGAATTTTTTTTTTTTACACGAAGGCTACATAGTATAGGTAGATGGTAGGTTGCAAAAATAAACAGACGAGTCAGTAAAGTCTCAGCACCCTGGACTGCTTGTTGAGCTGACGCTCCCATCACCCCCATCCGGTGTGTGTGGGGCTGGACATCCTGAAAATGTGGGGTCCCCTTTTCTCTTGCTCTCATCCTATGTTGCATCTCATCATATGTTGACTGTTCATTTTTTAAAAAGATTTATTTATTTATACATACAAGCTGCATGTAGGCCAAGGGTGTGGGGGTGAGAGGATCCACCAGAGACAGAGCGGGGAGCAGAACAGGCAGATCCGCTGAAACCCACTGCTGAGGGGAGCAGCGGGGAGACAGGAGAGGTCTGCTGTGCCCTGTGGTTCCCTCCCTGGCGGGGGATCGAACTACTGTTGTGCCTCTGAAGCGTCACAGTGTGGTGCTCAACCCGTTGCGCCACCAAGGAGGCCCCGATTGTTCATTCTTACAAGTATTTGGTGCTCATTTAATTTGTGTGTGACCCCTCCTTCAGTTGGTACCTGCAACCTGGTGTGCTCCCTCAGACATCAGGGCCTTGTCTGCAGGGGCTGTTGCCCCAGCTCAGGGCCGATCTGTGGCAAGAATCCTGGAAACAAGCTGACTGAATTCAGGGCTTCATAAGAGCAACCGAGTAAAGGAACAGATCGATAAATCTGGTTGATCGTACTAGCGCAAACAACAGTGCCACGTTTAAAAGTGCATCCCCTCGACCTGGATGCTCCTCAAACTGAGTTCTTGTTTGCTGTCCACACTGCTGCGAGGCCAGAGGGGTCTGCTCCTGCTTTGTGAGCACAGGCTGAGGCAGATGGAGGGGCTGAGACAGGTGCTGGGGGGTGATTCTGCTGCTGGCTCAGCCACACGCAGAACTGAGCACCAGGGACACACTTGCTGTTAAAACATGCATGCGAAGAATGGACAGGAGCATCAAGCCAGTTACTTGTGATATTTAATGTCACTGTCCCATTTCCATAAATGTGGGTGCCTTTAGATCAAGCTCGTCCAAGCCTTTACTGCACCCTGATGAACAGTGAAAAAGCTGTGGCTACACAGAAAGAAATTTCTCAAATTTAGCAGCGAACACATTGGCATGAACTTATAAATTGAACATTCAAGTTCACTGGCAGGGACAGACCAAGTGGTTTTGTCCAAGTAGCAAACTTGATGACTGTAGCTGGAGATAAACATTGAAAAGTGCTTCCTATTTTAAAAGCAGGAAATTAGAAATGTTTTAATGAATCATGTTTTTTTCATTTCTATCATGCAGGTGACAGTAAAATTCAACCTCCACATGAGGTTTTTTAAGACCTGTGCATATATTCTATGCTCCAAGCTGAAGCTGCCCCGCTGTCTCTGAGATACAACACAGGGTAAAACAAGCAGAATGACAAAAAGCCAGCTGTTATATTTTGGCTCCTCCTATTTGTGAAATAATTGTTATATCCAGAGGGCTGAAAAACAAAGCATCGAAAAGAACTGTACTCTAAAGAGTACTTATAAATATTAATGACTATTTTATATGCAGTTTGCCACACACTCCTAAAAGTACAATTCTCCGTAGTGTGATTTGAAGAATAGATGTGCGCTGCTGAAAAAGGACCTCGGCTGACTGTGCATCTCAGCTGAGGTCTTGAAACCAGTGCAACTGTCTTTCTTGCAGCTTTTACAAATACCTCTGCTCAACAATTTTAAGCAAAAGAGTCAAGGTCCACATTAGTCTTGAATAGAGATGGTCAGATGGGGTCCAGGAAGTGGGGCAGCAGGGGGTGGTTTCCTTCATTCTCCAAAATGTGAAAGTTCAAAACTTACTGCACACACCAAGTAGAAATGAGGACTGGAAACTAGGGTTTTGAAGGAAATGGGTAGTTTATACTTTAAGACTTCAAGGAGTTATTGTGCTATGGGGGTAATCGAGTTGAAATAACTAACACATAAAATAACTAAAATAGCCAACCCAGTGAAGACAATATACCACCACCCTAGATAGCACTAAGTAAAAAAGCAAGTTAAAATGCATTACTTCGAAGTCAGTATAACTGTAATTAATAACAATGGACAACTTTCTTTAGATCAAGGAAGAGAACTTTCTTGAAGCAATCCATGGATCTTTCATGGTTTATTAATTGACTTATTGGCCCTGGCACTATATGTGGGATGCCATTATACCATTTCACAAGTACTCCTTATCTACATCCTCTTGATGTGAAGTTGCTCACAGAATCCATCCCTGTCTTGATGAAGTTACTCACTGATAAATATATGACATAAAGTATTCTACATACCATATATATGAAACAAAAATTAAGTTCACATAAGCTGCACATGAAACCCCAAGTCTAATAGACAGCTTCTCATGAAGCTACTTTAAGTAATATCAAAGATCTTCTAGACTAAACAAACAAAAACTATTGATAAGTGATGATCGGCAATTACGTATAGTCAACAACTAAGAGAGCGAATAGGAAGTTTATCTGGGTAGGATATAAGAGAAGGCCTTTGAGAAATTGATGAAGTCCTCAGATGAAATTTTACTAGAATTATCCTGTTTGACAGTTTTTAAGATTTTATTTTTATTTTTACATTGAAGAACTGCGTGCAGGCCAGAGGTGTGGGGGGTGAGACGACTCACCAGAGACTGTGATGTTGTGTTTCTCCAAAAGGGAAAGGCATTTGAACCTCAATTATCACTTCGTTAAACTTCTAAATATAAACTCTTCACTTCTGGTCCCCATCACTGGGGGCTTGGCCAAGACAGTGCCCCGGGACCCCAGGAAGGAGCTGTACAGACATTAAAGCCGTGATGCTCTGTGGCTACCTACATAAACGTGAATAAATCTGTGACATAGTACACGTGTGTATATGTCTAGATAGAGGCTTTTTTAAAAAATATTTGTTTGTTCATGCACACAGGAGCTGGGGTGTAGGCCAGAGGTGCGGGGTGGTGGCAGGTGAGAGGATTCACCAGAGACAGAGCGGGGAGCAGAACAGGCAGATCCACTGAAACACACTGCTGAGGGGAGCAGCAGGGAGGCAGGAGAGGTCTGCTGTGCCCTGTGGGTCCCCTCCCTGGCCAGAGATTGAACTTGCGCTGCTGTGCCACGGATGCTTCACAGTGAGCGCTCAACCCGCTGTGCCACAAGGGAGGCCCTACTTTTTTCTAATTTTATTGCGATATAATTGACATATAACTGGGCATGACTTACTGATGAGTTTTAAGTGTTTTTCTTCTTGTTTTCAGGTAAAAGTCATCTTTGAAAAATATGCTTTATTTAAGTAGGTTTTATGTTAATCCGGAAATCAGGCTTAGGTTTAATAGACAAAATCAGACCTGGGTCCAATAGACAATAAGAAAATTTCCTGACAGTAAAAGGCACTTACAAAGTAAAACTTCCCAACAGAAGAGCATTCTGATGAGAGAATCAGCTGCTGATTTATGGGGAGTGAGCAATTTGTTATCAAAATACTCTTGCATAGCCAAATGAGCCTATAGCAAGAATACAGTGCAGAGTCTGTACTGAAAATTGGATGAGCTTCTCTGTGGGCCCTGGTCCAAACACTAAGACTCCAATGGCAGAAATGGGACTGAAGAGCACTTCCAAAAACTGCTGGAAACAAGATCTTTCAAGCATCCTAGTGACGGAGCCATGCACGTGGAAATCCACAGGCCACGTGACAGCTCACCCCACGTCTGGAAATCCCCCATTCCAGAAACGTTTAGTTTGATCAATTTCAGCACTTTCATATTTACTTCATCCCCCAAGTCCTTTTCCTTTCTTCCCTTAACATCAGCTAATGTCCCATGCAAGAATAAATGATAAGCTATTAAGCAACCTTGGGTAAAGGCATCAACCAATGAGGTGGTCGTCTAACTAGAATGACTATAAAATTCATCTTTTGAAGTGTATTTGGGGGAAACCTGACTTACAATCAAGACATCAGTAATAATCCAGCTGTCAATCTTCAACCTCGCCTAATTATCAGATAATTTCGCTTAGCATGTTTGGATTTGAACGTAGCTGACATGCTTCCCCGCATCACACTACACTGAGTCTAATTGCCCATTTAAGAAAGTCACTTTTTAACCTTGGAAGTCTTAGTTCTACCCCAGAAAACAAATCCTAAAAATAATGTTCAAAATGAAACAAAGAATCAAAAAATAAATAAGGACTACAAATAAGCAAAAGCTGAGATAATATCTTCTTAAATGCAACTTAATAAAAATAAATAACAGAGACTGGTTATTGGGTTTTTTTCCCTGGCAATGACCACCTATTTGGGGTGACACATTTACTTAGTTAACTGTTTCCAGTTCCCTATTTTTGTGAGCTCAGGATACACAATCTTGGAAATATACAAGTGTGCATGTGCCTCGGTGCACCCAGAACTTCCGAGGGACCACAGGACTGAGGTTAAGAAAGGGAGCGAGGACTCTAGAATTGCTTGGATGAGGGGGACAAAAATCCCAAAGGGAACTGCCACTGTTAATCCTTTTATGTTGTGCGGTTTTTGACTTTGTGGTCTTACGAGATATTCCAAGACATAAACAGAATTATCAAAAGCATACCTGTACCCCCATGTTTATTGCAGCACTGTTTATAGTTGGTAAGACCTGGAAACAACCCAAATGCCCAAAAATAGGTGACTGGAACAAGAAGATGTGGTCCATAGACACGATGGAATACTATTCAGCAATCAAAAAAGATGAACTGAAGTCATTTGTAGAAGCATGGATGGAGCTTAATGAAATAAGTCAGAATGCAAAAGAAAAATACCGGATGTTTTCACTTTTAGGAGGAATATAAAGGAACCAAAAAAGGGATCGAGGAAAAGAACAATAACGATAAAAAAAAATCACAACACAACAAGAACAAAAAGACAAGGACAAATCAGAAACACAGTGTGTGTGGTGGGGAGGGAAAGGGATGAGGACAGAAAGAGCACGAGGGACTGAGGTGACGGTGCACTGGTGAAATGGTGGTGGGATATCCATGGGAACCACAATTGATATCAAATATATATAAGAAGGGGGGGGGAAAGCCTGAAGAAAACATGGATTTAGAACTCAGCAAAAAAAAAAGTTGAAGGAGAATTTATTGCAGTGTTCAGCAGGCCAAGAAATGAGACCAAAAAAACATCAGATTTTAGGGGTCACTTTCTGATAGCCAGAGCAGTAAATATCCCCCTTTGCTTTGTTTCTGGACCAGGATGGTTACAGCCCCACACTCCAGTGGGTGTTTTGAGATGAAGCCACCTACCCTGGGGTCCTTTGGTGGGGGGGGAGGTGTGTGTCTTGTAGGTGGTGACCCAGAGTTTGGTAGACGGAAAGATCTGTTGATTTACTAAATAAATGTTAAAACAACAATTTCTTCGCTCCAGCACACAAACCGGATGGCAGTTTTCTGTGGCTGATTTAACTCGGGACCATCCAGAAGCCCGTCAGATGAGACAGTGCTCCTTGATGATTAAGAAATCAATCTTTCTCCATCTGCGGGTATCGCCATCTGCAAACGTTGCCTCTGCCACAGATCACCCATCTGTGACTGGGCTGGGACCCGAGATGCATTTCGCTCTCCTCCTCATGAACGTGCACAGCGCCTTCCCCAGCTCCCGGACAGCAAGCGAGGTCACGCTTTGCATTCTGGATAAAAGGGCACGAGCCCACCACTGGCACACGGGGCCAGGAATCCCCCCGCTTCCACCCCATGTTCCCTTCTGCTGTCTTGTATTAAGAGAGCGACACCACCAGGGAAGGGCTGTGAGCTCCTCACTCACGACTTGAAGGTGAGGTACTAAGAAGACAGAAGTACCTGATTCATGGTCACCTGGCATGAGCAATATTGACTGAAGTAAACACATGCATTTAAAGGACTTTCCTTAAAGAGTCTCGCTGGCCTTTCCTTGCATGAAGAGACAGCCCTGTGTGGGGCTCATGCTCTTGAATGTCCCTAACAGGGAGGGTTCAGTGCTTCTTGTGAGCTGGGCTGCCACCTGAGGTCATAAGACTTTGAGTCATGATAGGATTTAATGACTTGGGCAACTTTCTTTTCTGCAAATAGGAGCAAGATGAATGACGAATTGCCCTAGAGCATAATAGATGGTGCCGGCTGTGGACTGAAATTCCCTATGACATGGAGGAGAAACAATTAGCAGAGGGCATTCTTGACTTAGCTGAGGCTCACTGCAGCACCAACTCCCGAGATGCTCATTTTGGCAGTCAGGCCAAAGACCTGTCTTCAATTTCTGCAAAACCGAGTTCTCGCTGGAAGCAATGGGAACGTGATCTTAACGAGTGTCTCATGTTTCTCATGCAGTGTGGCCGTGGAGTTCTATGGGACAGCCCACCAAATAGGGACTAGTTCTTTTTTCCGTCCTTCTCTGCTCAGTCTTCACACTCCCTTGGTGTCCTACCATAAGGGTGTCTCAGGGACAGTGTGAGGACACGGCCGGTGCCTTTGCAGTCCGAGTGGATGGAGGGTGAAGATCACATGAGAGAAGCAAGAGGCTGGGTGCTATTCCTGGCTCTGGCAGCCCCTCAAAGAATGACCTTGGCCCAACCATTTAACCTCGTGCCACCTCAGTTTTCTCATCTGTGAAATGAGGAAGAGAACATCTGTTCCCTTGTTCCCTGCCAGGGCTGCTGGATAATTAAAGGGGTCAGGGCCGTAAACCAATGTGCCCTGGGGGAGTCCACGAGTGAAAAAGCAGTGAGTCACCCTCTTCGCAGCCAAACTGATGCCCAAGGTGGAGAACTCTGTAAAAGGACCGCGTAAGGTGACTTTCAGGTTTATTTTAGCAACAAAATAAAGGCCCGATTATAAAAGAGAACTTGGAGTTTACTTTCCAAATCTACTTTAAACTAGGAAGGACCCCAAACTCCTTCTGTCTGTCCCAATATTTCCATGGATGTAACCGTTTCTCTAGTTATTGTCTTCTATAGAAAACAGCAGTCATACGCTGGAGTGTGGCATAGCTGAGGTATGAAAGGGTTATGCTGCGTAGTTAGTACACGCAAGACCGATCTTCCTTCTAACTCACTAAGACAAAGGGATGAGGGAGAGGAGCAGGCAGGCATGGGGGACAGACCCACAGGAATTCAGAGAAAGTGACATGTGAGGACCAAATAATCATGATTTCAAACACCATGTGCTGTAAAGGTGAGTTTGCCCGGAGCAGGCTGTCTGGACACAGGCTGCTGTGGCTTTCTGGACACCGCCCTGCTCTCTTCTCTAGTGCGATACCCAGCCCAGAAGGAGCTCTGTGCGCCAGGAAACTCGGAAAGGGATAATCTCGCTCTTTCCATAGCTCCTCAAAACAAAATGGTTTCATTCCTCCTCATTTCTAACGCCATTCTCCATCCTGATCACCTGGGGGGATGTGGCTTCCTGGAATCACTTAGAAGTAATTCAAGAGCAGCCAGGGACTCAGGACTTGTGGCTCCTCGTGAACAGAGAGAGACTGGCCCCGGGGACCCTGCTTTTTAGTTCCTTTTCTTTCACTTGTGGGCTCAATGCACCAAGGGCCTGTGAAAAGTAATTTTCGATTATTTTAAGACTTAACAAAAGGAGAATATAATGAATACAAAGCGATGAATCCAGCTCAGATTCTACTTGTCTTTCTAGCGCTATGTTCATAAAAGGCACTTTTAAATACGTTATGGCAGAAGTAGTTCACAAGGGTCTGTACGAGGGCATCTAACTTTCCCGTCAGCTCTCACCGAGCTCTTCCGTCAGAGGCCACGGTGGTGGGCGCCTCTGCTTCTTTGCGTGGCAGCTTGGATGGGAGGCCAGCCTGGTGCCCCTTCCTCAACCCGGACCTTCAACTCATCCCTCAAGGACTTTTTAGCGTCATCCATCCTGTAAATACACTGGGAGGGGCAGAGCGGGGACGTGAACTGGGCAGTGTCTGTGGAGCGGCTGTCTCTCGTGTCCGCCTCTCTCGGGAAGATTTTACAATCGGCATTTTATAGGTTTCCTCAAGACGGTAACGACGAGGGTCATGATGACATTTTTTTTATGTGTTTTTAAGCTCTTATTATTTTAATTTACCAGAAACAGTGCACCAAACGTGTGTGTATCATTAGCCCACTTTTAGTTGCTATCAATTTCTAAAAATCAAGGTAAACATCTAATATGTGCGGACCCACTTGTTTTGCTCTCCTGGAGATACTCTGAGGGACCAGCACAGGCCTCCGACACCATCTGTGCGGGAGGGGCGCCGCCCTGAGACTAGGGGATGCAAGGCCTGACACCCACCCCTAGCCCTTCAGTCCTTCAAGTACCCCGAGCTAGAAAGACAGGCAGAAGGCGAAACACAGTATTGTGCTGAAGAGGGAAAATTTAAAACAACTCAAATCGCCCCTATAAAATAGAAGCCAGTGATCTCAGCGTTATTCAACAAAGTTTAAAGTGTATTAAATATTTCGTGAGAAGAGTGGAACTGTGGCCCCCTAGTCCCCCTCCCCACGCCCTCACTCCCGTGTCCCAAGCTGCGCGGCCTCTGGGCTTTGCCACAGTTAGCTCCAGACAAGGAGACCGCAGGCGGAGCTCAGCCTGTCAGCTGCTACCGGCTGTCCCCGAACTAGACGTCAACACCAGGGGTCGCGCTGGCCCAGCTAAGTGCCAAGATGCCAGTTGAGGCGTTCTCTGTCCAGCTGACGGGAGGTGCGGGAAGTGCCCCCGAGGAACCCAGAAGAGAAAACTGCTAAGACCGCTAAGTTCTGAGGTGGTTTGTGACGCAGCCAAAACTTAGACAACACTGCCACGTGGTCAAGTGGGATTATACCAGAGAACACAGGTTTGGCTCAGTATCGGAGGACCAGCTGATTCTTTCACGATGTTGGTGAAATAAATGATGAAAGTCAGAAGATTGTTTTGTAAATGGAGGACATCAAAGGCATCCAATGAAGTTCAAAACCTATTGGATGGGGCACATTTTTTGAAGCTACACCCAGGAAAAAACTATCTTTCCAGGGGACCTCCCTGGTGGCGCATGGGTTAAAAACAACTTTGTCAAGCTGTCGCCAGCCACTGCTGCACAAGTTCAATCCCCAGCCATGGAGGGACCCATATGTCCCAGCAGACCTCTCCTGTCTCTCCACTGCTCCCCTCAGCAGATCCACCTGGTTTGCTCCCCACTCTGTCTCCAGGGAATCTTCTCAATACCCTACTCCCCCACACCTCTGGCCTACACCCCAGTTCTTATATGCAACAATAAATAAATCTTAAACAAAAAAGCTACCTTTTCATGATAAAGTTGTGTTCCACAAATACATGACACATGCATTTATAGTGAAGTGGTCAACACAAATGTTGCTAAGGCACAACCATTACACTTCAGGAGAGAATGAAGAGAAAAAGATTCCCAACCTCACTTCTACTGAGCACGATCTACTAGGACTGACCAAAACAGAGAGAGAAAGAAAGTGAGGAGGCTTAGAAGACTATAGATTAAAATGTCATGTTTATAGATTGTTTTGATCATTTATTTGGAAACCCAGAAAACCAATGAGCTATTAAAACTTAGAGTTCAACAGAGTTGTTAGAAAGACTCATTACCCCAAGCTCACCGATACCATCAAATCCCAGACAGAGAATGTGATACATTTGCAACAGCAGTGAAAACATAGACTGTAGGGCTTCATCGAATAAATAATCCAGAAAATCTGCATATAAAAACTTTACCTTCATTAGAAGACACAAGAGTGAAAGCAATATATGCCAGTGTTAAGGCTGAGCTAGCACTACAATAGTAGTATCTGTCTCCTTATACTAATCTATAATTTTAATGCAATTCCAGTTAAAATCCAAACTTTTTATTGACGGCAGCTTGAAAAACTGCTTCGAATTTTTACCCAGAAGAGTAAACTTCTCCCACTCAGTTAGACAGTTTGGAAAATAAGACCAAGATGGAGAACTTGCCTGACCAATGTTAAGATAGATTCAGAAATCAGGAAGGATTAAAAGTGTGATGCTTTGGGGAAAAAATAGCTAATGACAAAGCACAACCAATGGGTGACTTAGAAATAAAGTCACATGCTGATGGGAACTTGGCACATGGAAGAAATGGCACCAGAGAAAGGCCAATCAGTGCTTTGGGGTAACAGGTCCATTGTGTGAGGAGACAGAGGACTGACTCTGGGTGTCTGACAATCTGGCTCCCTGACTCCTCACACACACCCCCACCCTACGAGCCGGGAGCGTCATAAGATCGGTCGCTTTGCAGTGATCTGGCTGGGGCAGGGGTGTGAAGAGCTGAGCTCTGTGTGGTCACGTTGGAGAGTGACCCACCGCCGGTCATCTGAGCTGGTTCCTCTTCATCACGACTTACGCTCCACACCAAGTAAGCCTGAAATCCAACAGGTGGAAGAAGGAATGTGAAGAAGCCAGTCTATCGAAAATGAAAGCAACCACAAGAGCGTGCTTTGTGGTTCCAGGGGAAGGAATGAAATAATAGATCCTTGAGGGAAGAACGGAAGGATAGTGGCATAGAGCAGCGCTGTGAGTGGGAGTGCATTAAAGAGATCTGTGCGCGATCAAGGACCCACGGCGAGAGCTAAACGCAAGCCTTACGCAGAAGAGACGCCGGGTATCTCACAAGGGCCAAGAGATCCGAATCTGAGAACAAAACGGGCCCCACAGATCCAAATACAGACTTGGGGCGCTTGATGGTGAAAGTGGGTCGAGGCGGCGCTGAGCAAGTCACAGCAGGGGGGCACCAAGAGCGACACCCGGAGGAAGACGAGGCCCTGGCAGAACTAAGGCAGGCTCCATGTGTGACCGCACGCGCCAGGCTTCCGGGAGGCTGCACTGAGCCCGTGTCACGTGACAGCAAAGGCCTGGAGAGAGCCCTCAAGTCACGCAGAGAGAAGTAAATGGAGCCAAAGACAAGCAACAAGCAAACGACACACCAAGAACAAAAGGACAAAGACAACCAAAGGGGTCGTTCAGGGGATGGGGTGGGGTAGAGACCGGGATGAGGCAGAGAGAGCACAGGGGACTGAGGTGACGGTGCACAGGTGAGATGGTGGTGGGAACTCCCTGGTGAGTACAAATGATGCCAAATATAATTAAATGAATTTTAACCAAAAAAAAAAAAAAAGAGGTGAGGAAACTAAAAAAACAGTACATGGAGCTTCAGCGCTCACAGTCGTCTCTGAAACCGGGGTGAGGACTTCTCTGATCCCGCGTACTGGGGGCCCACGGGGGATGGTGGCGGAGGGCAGGAGCGCTTGATGGGGGAGAGGCGTGCTGGAACAACAGAGACATCACCACATGCCAAACAGAAGACGCTGGCCAGAAGGAAGAACTAAGTTATAGGAGCAACACAGGTCCGTCGTGCAGGGGGAAATTAACAAGATAGAGTATGGGGCCTCCCAGTGGTGCAAGGTGTTAAGTCTCAACACTATGAAGCGTCCGCAGTTACTGCAGCACGGGTTCAATCCAGGGAGGGGACCCACAGGGCTCAGCAGACCTCTCCTGCCCCCCCCTTGCTCCCCTCAGCAGTGTGCTTCAGTCCATCTGCCTGTTCTGCAACCCAGTCTGTCTCTGGTGAATCTTCTCACACCCCACACCTCTGGCCTGCACCCCAGCTCTTGTATGTATAAATAAATAAATCTTTTTTTAAAACAAGGTACAGAGTATGACTTACCCTTAATGTTACTTTTGCAAAAATTGAACACCAAACAATCCAATCAGTGTTCCAAAATATACCAAAGGGAGTCTGAAAGACCAAATCAGAAGATCAGATACCAAGTGACTTAAGTCCTGTTAAAAGGGAGGAAGGACAGAATTGAATCTGGGAAAAGAAAGGAAAACCTAAAGCACCAATTTTAACAGGGTGGGCCCCAGGAAAAGGGGAAGTTCCAGGATCCCTGTCCCACCCTGAGTAGGGTGGACCTGAGCAGAGATAAGAAGATGCTGGAGAGGAGGTGGGAGCAGAAGGAAGAAGCAAGGAAGAGAGGAAGGACGCAGGATGGAGAGCAGCAAGGAGAGTTGGAGGAGGCACGTGGACTAGAGAGACATGTGAAGAAGCTGTGCTTGCTTTTATTTTGGCCTGGACTGGTTGGAACAGATGTGGGTGAGAGACCCGTGGGGAGGCGACAGTGACAGCTTTTATCTTGGTTTTGATTTTGCTCTTTTTCTCCCAGATTTATGTTTGCCTTAATGTGGCGGATGGCAGACCCATTTAGAAAGAGCGGGTTTAGGGGTTCCGGTGTGCCCCCTCCCTGCCCTGTAACAGATTGACTCTTTCTGCCCCTTTTCTATGGGTCTCCACCGGAAGGTGCTCTAGATTGTGGCAGCTTTCAGGCCTCGTTTGGGGCCAGTCCTGTTTGGCTGGACTTTTACCCTCAAGGGGATGGGTAACTTTGGGTGCTTGATTTAGTAACTATATTCTTTGTCTTTTCTGTATTGTTCCCTAATTGCATTAAAGCTCCTTTCCATTAAATGTTTTCTATGTTTGTCTTGATGAGGCAGATGGTAGAACCCACTTAGAGCGGGCAGGTTTGGGGGTTCTTGGGTGCCCCTCTCCCTGCCCTGTAACACAACCACAATAGAAAACAGAGGGGCCATAAGTGATGCCCAAGTAAAATGTTTAAGCACCTTAAAAGCAAACTTATAAAACACCTTATTTTAGCATTATTATATAATGTTAACTTGCAGTAAACTCTTCATCCTTTCTCTTAAAAGTAGTTTTCTTTCTAAATGAGCTCAAGGAAATGCCTATAAATTTCCTCTCCAAGGAACAAATATAAAGAGTTCTTAAGACAGGAAAGTTCTTATCAAATGTGTAGAAAATTAGAAACATACTATCTAGCCCAAAAAAGCCAATTAGTCTAGAGGAAGGCCAACAAATTGAAAGAGAGTTCCATGAGACTGCAAGCCGGAGAAAAATGAATTATTTTTAAAAATGAAAAAAGTAAATGGAGATAATAAAAATTAAAGCCAGGAAAGAAAATTAAAAACAGTCAAAGCACAAGTCAAAGCAAAGCTCAAAACCCACTCAGGCAGCTTTTCCACCAAAGGTTTCCCTAAAGGTCGCAGCAAAACCCTATTTAAAAATAACACTGGGAAGTGCCATCAGCATTCTTGGCCAAATTGTACTGCTAGCCATTTCTTGCCAAGGTGGCGGTTAGGAAGATTCTCCTCAATTTAATCTTTCTGGTCTCTCAGATGGCTCTCGCCAGATCCCGGTCTGACTTCCGAAGGAAAAGCGTCTGTTTCTTACTCAGGCATCTCGGCACCTGCCGTGACTCACCTTCGCCAATGCCGAAGGGGGCGCAAGCGAAGCACGTGTGATACGGTGAATCCGGGGGCTTCAAGCCCTAGAGCGGCCTTCCGGCCTGCAGGGAGGGACGTCCCCACTCCGTGACCACACCAGCAGAGGGCCGGCCCGGAGCTGCCCCAGGAACAGTGTGCAAGTCACACCAGACTGTAAAAATAGCCACTGCCCCGCGTGCACACGTCTGGGCCGGGGTATGTTAAGCACTAATGCCTGCCCTGCAGCTCCTCGGAGCTAAAAAGCTTTCACCCGCATTATTCCATTAGCCTCACTGCCTTGTTATGGGAAATGTGTTTATTTTTTGAAATGACATTGAAATCTATTCTTAAAAGAACATTTCAGGTCTCAGCAAGCCTCACTTTGCTTTCAGCCAACACATTACCTTTTCCAAATCAATAGTCTACTTCTTTCTTTAAATCATTACATTTCAGGACGGTGGCGGCTAATACATATGAATATGATTTCACCAAATCCGCGCCCTCCCCAGCCCCCTACACCCTTATCTGTAGACTGCATTCCCGGGGCAAACGTTATCTTTGCACTTACCGTGGTATCGGGATTAAGGATCTTGCTTGCCTGGGAAGTGATGTTCACGGACAAGATTAATGTGAATGCAAAAATCCCCCACGCTGCTCCCCAGCTGGTTGATTAAGCAGGTGCTTTAACACGAAGGCCGCTGGGCCCGCCGACCAGTATTCGGCACGCAGACGCAGGGTGAGGCTGGGGGGTTTGCCTAGCTGCTGCCCATGTCAGTCTCAATTTATCCTTAACTTATTGCTGTTGCTTTTCAATCGGTAAGATCGCTCTAGAAGGACCTCAAGTGCTTGTAACATAAACTTTTACTTTCGGTGACTCACAGCTTTCACGCGGCCCTCCCTGACCGCGCCCCCTCCCAGGTGAACACCGAGAGCCTCTCGGTCAGTAACTGACTGCTCTGAACTTCCATTTCGGAGCCTTAAATTGGCTGTTGCAATTGACTTTGTGCTCAGACATTTTTCCCGGAAGGAAGTCCATGCTATCTTTGGCCAGCACGAATTTGATTTAAAGAATGCTGACCTGAGACCTGCAGGAACGAGGTGCATGCAAAGAGCATCATGAAATCCCTGGTGAGCCAGAACAAAAGGCTTCGGTGCTCTCTCTGCTCAGTTCCCCAGTAAGCGGATCAAGAGCGGCCTGAGGATGCTCTGAGGCCTTGATTGGGTCATTGAACATCTCAGAAATCCAGAGGATTGTCCTTATTTTCATTATTCACCTATTTTCCCCCAAAAAATTACAATTTAGGGCCTCCCTGATGGCACAGTGGGTTGAGAACCGCACTGTGAAGCATCCGCAGCACAGCAGGGAGAGTTCAATCTCTGGCCAGGGAGGGACCCACAGGGCGCAGCAGCCCTCCCCTGTCTCCCCGCTGCTCCCCTCAGCAGTGTGTTTTGGTAGCTCTGCCTGTTCTGCTCCTTGCTCTGTCTCTGGTGAATCCTCTCACCCCCTACCCCATGCCTCTGACTTGTATCCCAGCTCTTCTGTGCATAAATAAAATACAATAAAATCTTAAAAAAAAAAAAAGACATGAGTAGCTCATAAATATGTCTGTTTCTTGAAAAAAGTTTGTCTTCTTTCCCAAGAAGCTACAAGTAGTGGTCAAGGCGGGGAAGACACTCACCTAACACACATCTCACTCCAGCCGCTCGGCCCAGCTCCCGTTCACATCCTCCTGGTTTCCAAACTAAGTAATTTCACAAAGTGATGATGGAAAAATGGTTCATTCATCTTACGTTGCACATTATGATTTAACTCTGAGTTTAGCACAGGAAAAATATTATTTGCATTGATTAGAAATATGCTTTATGGCTGCATATATTTTCAGTGCTGAACATTTTTAAATTATTGGTGGGGCAGACATGATAAACTACACAGAAGTACAGTACGAAGACTTTTCAATGTCACCTGCTCCTCATGGCCTCTTGGTCTAGAGAGAAAGAAACACACAACTCAGGGTGAGCTCTTCTTCCAGATGTCAGATTGGGGCCTCCACTGTTCCATACCTGTGATCGATGAGTCATCAGCGAACCATGACTAATACCTCAACGAATGTAGGTCCATGCATTTTTTTTTAAAGATTTATTTATTTATGCATACAAGCTCTGGGGTACAGGCCAGAGGTGTGGGGGTGATGTGAGAATCCACCAGACAAAGCAGGATGCAGAACAGGCAGATCGACAGATATACACCGCTGAGGGGAGCAGCGGGCAAGGCAGGAGAGGTCTGCCACGCCATGTGGGTCTCCTCCCCGGCCGGCGGCAGGGATCGAACTCGTGCTGCAGTGGCTGCAGTTTGCTTCATAGTGCGTTGCTTAACCCGCTGCGCCACCAGGGCGGGCCCAAGTCCATGTATTAACTACTCTGCTGTTAGGCCATTTGTCCGTGCCACTGACCTGCTAGTCCGATGATGAGGACAAACTTATTTATTCATTCAAATACCCTGAGCTGTGGCTGCAGGATCTTAAGTTGTGGCCCGCGGGATCTGACAGAAAGGGGGCAGATCTCTCTTTCTTGGTTGGGTGACCTTGGGTCAAGGGACTTAGCATCCCTGAGCCTCTGTCTCTTAGTCTGTAGGGGAAATGACAACAGAATCCAAATGGTGAAGCTGAAGAAGAAAGAGCCGTGGTGGTGCCCTGGAGAAGGCGCAGGCGCCGAGGGCCGGGCCATGAGTGTGGCTGTCAAGATGACTCAACGCCTGCTGTGTAGGGGCCTGTGGACGAGCTAGAATTTTCAGACTATTTTCCATCTTTATCCAGTTTTATCTTTTTTCTGTCACCCCTGGGTTTTAAATGAGCATTTCTAGAGAAAGGGGCCCTGAGGTGTGTAAGGGCTGTGAAAACCGTTGCACCATCATTGCATTTCTTTGGGTTTCTAGTTACCTTTGCTAGAAGGAGCCTCCGTACCCCCGTCCACACCAGTGGCCAGCCGGGCAAGGCCAGAACCTCCCTGCCCCTTGGACAGCGTGCAGAAACACAGGACGACACCCGTTCTCCTGCTGTGCTAAGAGGCCTCCTGATAGACGACCGGACTAGGTCGGCAGCTGCACGTCAGAGCTCAACGCGCTGTCATCACAGGCCCGCCCGGCCTCACCCAGCGGAGCTGGCCTCCAGACGTGGGGAAAGGGGATGCCCCTGGACCTCTGGACCACCGCTGGCCTCTCGGGCCTGATGTCTGAGCAGTTTCGACCCTCCTGCGGGAGCACTGTCCCCTCCACAGGCTGGGCAGTGGGAAGGCCCAAGCACAGCGAGCATCGAACCACAGAAACCAGGCATATGGGCGACAGCTCGGCTTCTTCGGTGAGCCTCCCGCTGCGTGTGAACATGCGTGCGTGCGTGGGTGCCTCTACCACGTCACGTCATCTCCACTGTGTCTTCTCCTCCTCACGAACTGCACCCCTTGTAACCGCGATGCGCCGGGCATCTCTGCATGCTCACAACAGTCAGAATAAGGCCATAAACTCAGCGTATCGCTGCCTAACAGGGAGTCGCCCACCAGCCTCCACAGAACTCTAGTGGCCTCCAAGCGGATCAGTCGGTCGTGAATCTACGATTCCGTGAAGGAAGGGCGTCCGTCCAGACCTGCTGGGACCTGGGCCGCCGTGTCTTTTTTGTATATATAAATATTTATGCGCACACACACTGGGCCACTACAGCTGTTATATATATAAATATATATGCGATATTATATGTTTATTATATATAATATATATTATATAATTTATTTTATATAATATATATAGTTTTCCTCAGAGGCTCATAATTCAAGACTCCAAGATCCATAGTAAAGACCCAGTTTAACTGACTTTGACACAGTGTTTCTCTTACAACAGGATCAGTTCTGGAGGACAAGGTCATGGCCCCTCTCCAGAAGGTGTCCACTGCCTGGCAGAGACCAGCGCCTCGCAGTCACCTTCGAGACGTTGGGCGAGTGAGTGGGAACACAGATTCCCCTCTTAAGCCGTAGATGAACACACTGTGCACTTCGATGTATTAACGGAGTAAAGAAAGATGGATAATAAATCCAGACAAATTGTTTTTGAAGATAGATGTCGATATTTTTTTCTAGATTTCACAACAGCACACTTTGTGGTAACGGTAAAAGAACCATATTTGCTACCCAGAACTACGAAGGATGGTGATTGCAAACCACGACTTCAATCTAAAACAAAGAACGCCATTCGTTTGCTCCCAGCCCCTTCATGTATAGGGGAGAGTAGGGAGACAGGGAGAGCAGAGGATATAAATTTATATACTGCCTTAATATGACATCACCTAAAGATTATATTTTATAAGCTGAAGGTAGTATTTGCTTTTGGTATTGTGGTATGTTTGATAATATAAGAACATCTCTCAGATATTTTCTTATGAGATTTTCAGTCTCCCCATCTAAAATTTACCTTGGAGATTTACATCAAATGTCACATCAACCTCACTGACTACTTACTCTGCGCTCCACCACCAATCGTAAATGCTACTGCAGCAAGACGGCAGTGGGCTGCCGGCAGAGAGAACTGAAATGGCTGCACTTGGCATCGCTGATTTCCCAGAACTTGGGGGGAAGTTATATCTATGACTAAAAAGATTTTCCCCATGGAGCTTAGAGTTCTTGGGCTTTTTAAGAAGTGTGTTTTGTTTTTTTTCATTCCTGAATAGAATATGTTCTATTTTACCACCATCTAAAAGTTTTCCATTTTTCCTCCTTTAGGACCGCCTTGGAGACTGCCATGTATCTTGATGGAAGTTGCCTCACACGGGCTGAGAAAACATGCACGATTTAATAGGAAATGCTAAAGGAATAGTGTTAAATTTAGGCTCTCATCCCACCAGTGAAAAGATGCACGTAGAGTTTCCACGCTCCACATTATTTTCATGGTTTTGGAATGAAAATATTGGGCCTGATGAGTCTGTCAATATTCTATAATTATTAGTGTTATTATACTAACAGAATATAAATAACAAACCATATGTGAAGAGGCTTTGTGAAGGAAATTGCTACACCAAAAAACATGAATTACTGAATGTCGGTAAAAGTAAGCAGGACGAACAATACGGTGGGTAAGAAAAGTGATGACAGTATTTCACATGCTGAGAGATTTCTGTGCATGTGTCTTTCCTCCCAACTCTCACTCCACCCTGTGTAACGTAGGGGATAAATTCACAAGATGGTGAACATGCTGTGGATGTTCAATTTGTGTCTGTGGAAAGAACAAATTAGGTTAGTCTCAATTAGGCTAAATATATAAGAGATGAGTGAGAGCAGAGATCAGATTAGGCGGCATGTTAGTCATCTGCTCAACAGCTAACCAGTCACAGATATGACAGCACAGGGCGAGGCGCCAGTAGTCTTTCAAACAACTGCCTTGATGTTATTTATTGTGTAAAGGCCTTAGTTCAACCACACTTGACTGTTATGCACGTCACTGCAGAGCTAAATTTTTGAGTTAAAATTTGTCAAATGAGGTCCACATTCATAGCTTTGACAATATTTAGGTGGCTCTGTACCATACCACATATTTGCTAAGATTATGATTGGAAATTCCAGCAGAACTAGTGATCTGTTCTGATTGTTCTACCACACAGTTGTAATCTAGAGTGAATTCTTTAATTTGTTGAAACTAGAAGATACTAGAATAACATTGTCTACTTCACAGGGTTGTAGTAGGGACAGAAGATCATTAGGGTGAGGTGGCTTCCACTCAGGAAACAAAGGTGAATGTTGCTGATGCTATCTTCAACCATCACCATCGCTATCACCACCATCACTGACGTCATCATCACTACCACCATCATTGTTACCAACATCATCACGTCACCATCACCAACATTAACATAATCATGAACATCACCATCGACATCATCGTTACCACCATGATTAACGTCATCAACATCATCACCACCACCATCACCATCACTAGCATCATCACCACCATCACCACCATCAACATCACCACCATCATCACCATCACTACGCCTACCACCATCACCATCATCACCACCACCACCACCACTACCACCATCACCAGCACCACCATTACCATCACCATCAACATAAGCATCACCATCATCAGCATCACCATCATCACTAACATCATCACCACCACCACTAACACTAACATCATCATTACCACCATCATCATCACCATCACCATCACCATCAGCATCACCATCATCAGCGTCACTATCACCACCACCACCACCACTATCACTCACATCATCATCACCACCATCATCATCACCATCACTACCCTTTCCACTACCACCATCACCAGCACCACCATCACCATCAACATCAGCATCATCACCATCACCACCACCCTCATCATCATCATGACAGATCAAGGGCACACTGCCACATGCAAGCTCAATATTCCCTGGACCAACACACCTTTTCTTTCAAGGACTCATAGTCTACATAGGATTCTAACACTGTAGAATGACAACAAATATGCCTTCATGTTTTCTTTTACTGTAGCTAATTAAAGCATCATTCACTTCTATGAATGCCTTGAGTAAGCACTTTTTATCACACATAAAAGAAGCTGTTCTCCTAAAAAGGAGTAATACAGTTTTAAGTGAAAAAGACTGAGTGAAGTCGATCACATTCTAGAGTGTCCATGGCACCTGCAGTGGGCTCGAGGGCTGGCAGCTCTAGGCTTACCCACCTGTTGGCACCATGAAGGGGCACAAGGCATGGGCTATGAAAGAGGCAGGGAAGATAAAATAACAGCATAAGCAGAACTGGTTTCAACTGTCCTTTCTTAGATCTTCTACCTCTGCTCAGTTCTGCAAGGGACTTTGCTGCCCTCTGTCCCTAACAGGAATATGGTACATCTGCCTGGATTACTAGAGGGCATGTTAGGAAGGTCTTATTTGCAAGCAACAGGAATAGCACATGCCTGATTTGAACAGAAAATGAAATTAATGAGAGGTCATTGGTTAGGTCTCAGTAACTAGGAGCAGACCAAACAGTCAAACCCAGGTTTTGCTCTTGAAATCACAGAATCATGCCAACTTGGTGTTACATGTCCAGCTCGCCCTGCTGACCAGCAGGAGCAGGTTACAGGAGGCTGAACCAGTCGCTCTGGTCCATGTTTTGTCACATCATTTATTTCTATTGAAAATCTTAGACATGAGTGGCACTGGCCAGGGCTGGTCGCCTGGCTGGCTTCCAGCTCCAAGGAAGCCTGGGCACAGCATGTGTCTGGTGTTTGCAGCCTGCACAGTGGAAGGCTCTGCATCTCATCAAGACGCACAAAGTTGAAAATTCAGCAATCTCAGATCAGAAGCTTAGAAGTCAAAGCAACAACAAGCAACGACAAATGCGGACCACAGGCTCGGAGCAGCGGAGAGCACACGGCTGGCGTGACTCGGTCCCGAGCTCAGCCTGGAGCCTGAAACTCAGTCTGGTCGACCTTTCACTTCCTCTGAGGGGCAGACTGGAAGACAGCATCTAGAGTACAATTTGTGTTCCATATTAAGTGGGACAATATAGGATGTACCTAGCACATCCTAAGCATAGCATAAAATTATGAAGGTGATGGTCATTTTATTATTTATTGTGAAAATTAAGAGCGAGAGTAGTAGTAGATGCCAGCACTGTGCTGTGTCACATTTATCATCTCAACTGAGCATTTGTGGATTCCACAGATCAGAAAATAATCTGTTTATACATGTACATATATACGTATATAACACAAAAGAAATCTAAATGCCTGAGGCTTAGAAAGTATAATGTACAGGCCTCCCTGGTAGCACAAGAGGTTGAGCATGGCACTGTGAAGCATCTGTGGCACAGCAGCCTGAGTTCGATCCCTGGCCAGGGAGGGACCCACAGGGCACAGAAGACCTCTTCTGCCTCCCCGCTGCTCCCCTCAGCAGTGTGTTTCAGTGGATCTGCCTGTTCTGCTCCCCACTCTGTCTCTGGTGAATCCTCTCACCTGCCCCCCACACCTCTGGCCTACACCCCAGCTCCTGTGTGCATGAACAAACAAATCTTTTTTAAAAAAGCCTCTATCTAGACATATACACACGTGTACTATGTCACAGATTTATTCACGTTTATGTAGGTAGCCACAGAGCATCACGGCTTTAATGTCTGTGCAGCTCCTTCCTGGGGTCCCTGGGCACTGTCTTGGCCAAGTCCCCAGTGATGCGGACCAGAAGTGAAGAGTTTATGTTTAGAAGTTTAACGAAGTGATAATTGAGGTTCAAATGCCTTTCCTTTCTGGAGAAACACAACGTCACACAGCGAGGGGGTAGGTTCCCCAGCCACAGAGCAGAAAACTGACCCCACATCCACCAAGGCCAGACCGAACCACTGAGTGGTGAGGAACCGCTGAGACTGAAGCCTGAGGTTAAGCCTTCGTCACCCAGAACATTGTTTCCTTAAGACCACGGTCGTCTCATCTTTAAATGGAAGTATTTGAAGAGGATCAGCCTAAGCTTCTTCCACGGTTTATACTGGTCTTTTTACTTCTCAGAAGCAGTAGACACACAGTTTACCTTGGCAGTTACTCAGTACCTCTAATTTTTTCTCCTTCAAAAGGAGGTTCTAGAAGCTTCTGGAGAAGCCGTGGTCAAGTGTTCCCTTGGTTGCGATCTGAGGCCCACGTGAGCTGAGAAGGGGGAGTTCCCGGAGAACGCTTTTCACCAAGAATAGAGAGAAGCAGCCCGCTGGCGAACGCTTCATGATAAAGAGCTTGGGTTGAGCTGGGCAATGGATGGGTGAAAGCTAACAGATTTGGTCAAAAGCATTTTGAAAAGGAAAATTTGTGAAAATGGGCAGAGCAGGAAAAAAAATCACAACGACATGAAGTGTCTTCTGGCTCTAAGTGGATTTTATTTCGAAGAGATGCCTGTGGCTCATCTCCACATGACCAGACTTCTGTGTCCACTTCCTCCAGGACTGTCTAAGGCCTAACAGAGTCTGCAGAGAGAGGACGTCAATCCAGGATAATCAACTGCTTATCTTAAGTTACTAAATTAAGATCAAAATGTCCTCAACCTTGAACAGTTTTCAAAGAGTTTTTGGAAGACAGCAGCTCCCTAGGGGCTGTGTAATTATATAATTGTGCCCTTTCGAAGAGGCTCTTTACAGACAAGTAATGCTTCCCACCACTCTTCAGAGAATATTTCCAGAAATGCAGAGAGCTCGGGGTGTTGGTTTGGGACAGGGAGAGAATCCGCAGGCATCCAACCCTAATCGATACTCCGCTCCTTATTCTCGCCTCCAGGGCCCTGGCTCAGGAGACCCGGAAGAGATGCTTGAGGCTGAGGTGGCCTGTTTAAGGCTTTCAGTGAGGAGGGGTGAGTGGTGGTGAGCTGACGGCCTGCACGAAATCTGCCCTCGCCTCTACACTCTGCTGCCTCCACCCTCGTACGCCCTCCTTCCTCCCCGCTGGCACACTTGGGACACTTAAATCCAGCAGTCACCTTTCACCTGTGGGGACCAGCGACACCAGGGGTGCAGGAGCTGGAGGGCGGGGCACCTGGTCCCTGCCAACACAGAGCCACTGTCCCCACACTGTGACTTGTGACGTGCGACAACAGGCGGGGTAGGGCAGCCTTTCCCGCTGGTCGCTGAGCCAAACTCCTTGCTGGGGGTTTGGATCCCCGATTGGCCTGGGGATCCAGCCTCAGTGTCCAAATGCTTCCGGGCATCCTCAGCCACATCCCAGCTCTAAAGCCCAGTCACCAGACTTGTTCAGGGAGACGTGTGGGAGGGCTGGTCCTCCAGGACCCCGACTTGTCCCCACAGATGAAGACACTGGTGATTTATCTGTGAGCATCCAGCTTCCGGCTACACACTGAGCCACCCCTCCAGGAAGGCTCCCTGCTGGCCTTGCCGTGCTCCCACAAAAAGGTTTAGTGTCTCAGGTCATGCCTCCCGACTTGGCTCTTAAAAGTCTACTTGCCACTTTCAGCCTCGGGCGAATCAGCCACGTCTCTGGACTCCTCAGGGGAACGGTGCCGGAGTCGCACACAGACCACGGGGAGGGTAAAGGAGCGGCGAGTTCCCGTGCGAGTTCGCGCGAGTCAGTCTACGCTGGCCACCGTGTCCCCGGCCAGTTCAAAGCGCTGTCCCTCTGCCCCGGCCTCCCGCGCAGCCTCTCCCTGGGCTCCTGCCTGCAGACTTCCAGAGGGCGCCTGCTGCGGGCGAGTGGCCCTCGGTGAGCGGTCCCAGGCCGCCCGTCCAGCAGCACCTGGGGCTGGGCCCCCACCGACCCAGAGCTGTGCGGCGGAACCGGCCATGCGTTTTAACAAGACGGACGAATCACAGCATCACAGGCTGAGGGGCGCGGAGGACACCGGCCTCGGCAATCCTGGATCTCACCGCAGCGAGCGCTCCCAGCTTCGTCAGTGCCCGGGAGAGCGCCGGGTTGGCATGGTCAGTGCGTGTGCACCCGGTTCCTGGGCACATCGGTGTCTGAGAATCGCACTGGTGTGTGGTCTGTTTAATCTGGGCCCCTGGGCCTCCCTGGGGGTGTGGGTGAGCGCCACACTGTGAGGCATTTGCGGCACAGCAGTGCGAGTTCGATCCCCGGCCAGGGAGGGACCCACATGGCGCAGCAGATCTCTCCTGCCTCCCGCTGCTCCCCTCAGCAGTAGGTTTTAGTCGATTGCCTGTTCTGCTCCGCGCTCTGTCTCTGGGGACTCCTCTCACCCCCGCACCTCCAGCCAGCACCCCAGCTCTTGTGTGCAGAAATAACTAAATCTTAAAAAAATAATCTGGGCCCGGAGACTTTCTGCCTTTCAAGGAAGGACTGTGAAGAGGCGCCTTGCCGTTTGCGTGATGGGTGGTGCGGTCCTTGTTACCCTAATCCGGGCCCTTCTGGTGCGGCTGTGATGGAGGCACAAAGTCGCTGCTCATTAAACAGAGCCTCAAAGTCCAGTCAGAGTCCGGGATTCATCCTTCAGAAGAAACACCACACGCTCATCAGCACAGCCCTGGGAAGCCTGCGTCTTCGTAGGCTTTGCCATTGTCTTGGTTTTGTTTAGTTGAGCTGCTACATTTTTAATTCTCTGTGTTTTGGTCAGTGTTTGCCTTTTCGATGGGAGAGATGAAAACAGAGAAACACACTTACTTGCTTTGTAAAATTCACAAAAGTCTGGGTATGAAAGAAATTAAAAGATTAAATAATCTAAATCACTAAGTAAATGTTTGAGTGATTTCTTAGTATGTTTACAATTCCATACATCTTTGAAAGACTAAAATGGTGCTGAAAAATGTGTGGCATGCTGCATGGCGCTAAATGAATTTAATTCTGTGTAAAGTGGTAGAAGTGTTATCTGCAGTAAATAAATTTGTTGATGGAAAAATCACAGCCACAATTACTGATGAGCTAGTTCCTGTGTGCGTGTGTGTGTGTGTGTTAAAAGTTTTATTTGCACAGATTCCTAGAGTGGAATTGCTGGATCGTATGGAAGCTCCATTTTCAGTGTTCTGAGGAACCTGTACACAGCTTTCCACAGAGGCTGGCCCCGTTTACATTCCCACCAAGAGCATAAGAGGCCTCCTTTGTCACCACATCCTCGCCAGCATTTGTGTGTTTTTTTAACAGGAGCAAGTCTCAAAGTGTGAAGTGGTATCTCATCGTTGTTTTGACTTGCACTTCCCTGATAATAAGTGTCGATAAACATTTTCTACATATGCCTATTGGCCACTTGCACTTCTTCTCTGGAGCGCCTCTGAGCTCTTCTGGCCGTTTTTTGACTGGGTTGTTTGATTCGTTTTTGTTGACTTGTGTTAGCTTTGTAGATCTTTGACATCAGTCCCTTATCAGAGGTTAGTGGACAAATATTTTCTCCCATTCAGTAGGGTATCTCTGGTTGCTGTTTCTTTCACTGTCCAGAATCTTTTTAGTTTGATGGAATCCCAGTTGTTTATATTCCCCCTTGTTTTCTTCATTGCTGCGGGAGGAATCTACCCAAAAAACTCAAGAAGGTGAGGGGAGCAGATGGGGGGGCAAAAAGAGCACAAGGGGCTGAGGTGATGGTGCGCTGGGGAAACGGTGGTGGGAAATGGGGACCATAATTGGTGTCAAATATATATAAAGAAAGAAAAAGAAGAGGAAAAAAAAAGAACACAAATTCTCAAGGAAGCCAGCGCATCTATGTTTATTGCAGCGCTGTTTACAATAGACAAGAAAACAGCCTAAGTTCCCCAACACAAAGGACTGGATCAAGAAGATATGAGATACACACACACACACACTCTCAATGATTTTAAAAAAGGATTAAGGATAGTCTTGCCATTTGCAACAACACGGGTAGAGCAAAATGAATCAAAAGGAGAAAGATAAATAATGGATGGTGTCACTTGTATGTGGAATGTCGAGAAACCAGACTCGCAGGCAAGCTTGAAAGCCGGCCACACATCTGAGGCACCCGGGGTGGTGTGTGACCGTGATGGTGCAGGGAGCAGCACAAGGGACTGTGGGTGTTTGGTGGTGGGAGAACTACGATGGCGCACCTGAGGGGAGGGACACCATACAGTCCACAAACTAACAGGACTATGAATAAGGAAAAAGTACTTCGTTAAAAATTAAATTGCTTAAATAAAATAAAAATTAAGTCTTAAAACATAGGAAAAGGTTAGAAATCCTTTGCTACTTGCTAGCAGAAGCCGAAGTGTCAATATATACAAGTACAGAAGTCTGGAACACCTATCTCATCTACTTACATACAACACGCATGCCATGTGGCTATGTACATGGATGTGTATGATGCATATGAGCAACTGTGAATCAGGACAAGCAGATCTCCTTGCTGGTGTCCCCACGATAAGGAGCCCCATATTCAGTGGGCAGCAGTGGGATGTCCATCTACCGTAAGGGTCACTGAAAGAGCAGACTCGAGGGGTCTCCCTGATGGCCCAAGGGGTTAAGCACCGTACTATGACGCATCCACAGCCACTGCAGAGCGAGTTCGATCCCTGGCCAGGGAGGGGACCCACCTGGTGCAGCAGACCTCTCCTGCCACCCTGCTGTTCCCCTCAGCAGTGAATTTCAGTCCATCCTCCTGTCTTGCTCCCCACTCTGCTTGGTGACTCCTCTCACCCCCCATACCTCTGGCCAGTTCTTGCATACATAAATCTTTAGAAAATAATAATAAAGGGCATACTGGAAACCCCACTGGTTAGCCAAGGACTAGCTCTCTCAGGCTGCGCAGCCCTAGCCCCCAGCCCAGCGCTGACCAGGTGGGAAGGAGGAAGCTGCAGGCTGAGGAGGACGGCAGGGCCTCGGTCGGGAAGCCCCAGCTGAGGCAGTAAGCCATGGGTGCTGCTGCCGGGGCTCCGAGGCCTGAAACCAGTCCGATTTCAACGTGGGACAAGCCCGACCCTGCCCCAGCCCTCCCCGGGCAGCGGCCAGCCCAGGCTCCTGGGGGTGAAGGGCATCTGCACTGGCCCCTCCGCCAGGACGAGGCCTCCACGCCCGCGGCCTCGTGCACGCCCAGCATGCGCTGGCAGGTGGCGAGTGTGTGGGTGCGGGGGACAGGACACGTGCGTGTCTGGACGTGCGTCGGGCGGGCGGCTCCCGCGGCCCCCCGTGAAGTCCACCGTCGGACGGGCACAGACCAGGGGCTCTTTCAGGAACAGCCCAGGCCGCCTCGCGGAGCTACGCGGCTTTCACCTCATGGCCAAAGCTGCTGGCTCCGCGTCAACCAGCACCGCACCCACTCGCACGCACAAACGCCAACTTCGAGGTTCTGTCCCCCGTCTGCGGGTCGGGTCCACCGCCTCTCTGCCCCGGGGCTCCCAGGCACAGCTCAGCCGTGGTCGGCGGAGTCCGCCCAGCCACGCCAGGTGCGCCTGCCAGGCTTGGGGCGCAGCCAGACTCAGCCCCAGCCACGGCCAGCTGGGGCCACCCTGACTTCCTCCTCCCTGCGCTCGCGGGCAAGGGCTGGAGACAGATGGACAAAATTGACAAATGCTGTAAAGACAGTTCGCTACTTTCTTGACAAACAAACAGAAAGACAACCAGGGAGCTCCTCAGAAACCCAAACACTGCCGTTCTGTGTGTTGCTTCTCCAGAAAAGGGGCTGGTGGTTCTCACAGCCACCCAGGGGCCAGGCCCAGCCCTGCTGGGACGGGAGAGTCACAGTGAGTCGGGGCAGCGTAGAGAACACCCGCTGCGCTACCCCAGGGGCCCCCGAGTTTGAGAGCAAAAGCTCAGGCTCATCACAGTCTAAAATGAGGTGCAACGAAGGGCTTAATCTAAAAAGAAATTAACAGGAGCCCCACAAGCTCTTCAGTAATCTAATAAAAAAGCTAGGAGTTTATTTACTAAAGCTTCATGATAAGCACGCATTTTCTGGGTAACTTGTAATGCGCTGTGGAGAGGCACAAATCCCCAAGACTCGAGCAAACCCCCGGCGCCGTCCTGCAGGGAGACAGCGCCCAGCCAGAGGTGACGGGTAACTGGCTCCAGGATGAGTAAGACCCTGCACTTGACCTACAATAAATTAACATTAAATCGAGTGGGTGAGTCATGTACGGAATGTGAGACTGCTGAAAGGTCATGAAGAGCCGGGGAGAACATGCGGGTATTTTTAAGAAGGAAACAGAATGTGCTCAGTTGGTCTGTGAGGGCTGGAGGGACTGGGCTCCCCTGACTGGCCTACAGGAGGTCCCCATCTCCCCCTCCTCGAGGCCCAGGTGGGAGGTGGTCAGGGCCGAGGGCTTAGGCCAGCACTTCGCAGGACGGGAACGGCAACAGGAGGGTGTCTGGGCCCAGGGAGAGAAGGGGGGAGGTGCTCCATCTCCTGCCGCGCAGAGCTGCTGATCTAACGTTTCAGGGTCTTCATCTATAAAGGGGGGGGGGCGGGGCGATGATGACGTAACCCACCGACAGTGAGGACAAAATGATACCAAGCACCCCAGGACTGTGTCTGGCGGCCAGGACAGTGCTGGCGGGAGGTGGCCATAATGGGTGTAAGTGGGGTGACAGCTGAGCTCCAGGACAGGTGCTGCAGGCACAGGGAGGAAGAAGGGGTTCCGAGCCTTCCACGGAAGCCACACTTAATAAAGGGGCGCGTTGTCCAAACGACTCGGCACAATTTACCGCGAGACGCGTCTCAGATCCGCCGCAGCTCAGCGGTCAGATTACACCTGACTCGCGCTCTCGGGGCCGGCTCGGCCCGCTCCGAAGGGCCTCAGAAGGGCCGGTCAGCGCCGCCCTCAGGCAGGCCTTGTGGCTGCGGCCTCAGAGCCTGGCGGGCGACCTGTTTAACCTTGAGACCGCGCCGGGAGGGGGACGCTCTTGTCTCGCTCACAGGCGGGACACTGAGCCGAGACCAGAGCTCACAGGGTCAGCCTGGGCGCGGAGGCCAGGACGCTCTCGCGGTCTCGGCCCTGACCTCTGACGTTGTCCGCCTCCTCAAGGTCAGACGCCCACGAGGCCGCAACCCACCGCGGACACGCGTGAGCTGGGGAGGGCGCGAGCAGGCGTGGAGAGCGGGCGGGCCCATCAGCCACCTGGGACCTTCCGGCAGCCCCTCGGACGCGCTGGTGGAGGAGGATGAGGCAGCCTCGGTCCCCCCAGCCCTTCCGGCCACGAGCGAGAATGCGGGAGGGGGGGGGTGTGCAGCGGCACGGGACCCCAACCAGCTCCAGAGAACCCGGCCCCATGGGCATGCGCACTGGAAGTCCCTAGCGACCCCCCCAAAGCAGCATTTCGTCTCCAAGTTCCCTTCGCCCTTGCTCTCTCCTCCCTCTGGGCCCCTCTGGCCTGGTCCTTCCGGCATTCCTGCGCCGAAGAACACACCCTCACTCTCTGCTTGCAAACGGGGTGCTGTGAGCGGAGCCCCGGGCCTTGACGTTATTTTTTTAGTCTTAATTCTATTATGCCAACTGCACTGAACTTAATTATAGTGAATTCGGGATTACACAATTACCCTATGTTCTGTTCTTCAGATGCTATATTTTGATAAAATTTACTGCATGCTGTTCTCCCTGAACACCAGAAACGGATGTGTGTTGATATAAAATTTGTTATAATTACAATTAGAATATAGCTTACATAATGATAGTGTTAAAATAAAATTATAGACGTGTGGCAGCAACGTGGCCGTGCATACTCAGTGTAAGTGCTTGCTGGGACCAAAACCCAGCAGCCCACGACCAGGGAACGGGCTTGGTGAGGCTGCCTGAGGATTCCAGATGCCCGAGAGGGGCCGGAGCCGAAGTCTCCCCACCACGCTTTCCTGGGTGAACTGCAGAGGGAACAGAAGCCACGAAAGGCCTGTGTTCAGCCCCGAGTGCATGCACGTGGTGCTGTGACAAGCACGTCACCGTTCCTGAGATATCTGGGGTCCCAGCGACGTGCACCCAAACTCCGCTTTATGAAGCATAACCTCGCCTAGAGCTGACCGCACGGCAAGGTCGGAGCCACGTGGACGCACTCACACACTGAAGCAGAACAGCCAGCACCGCATGCCTGTACATCCGCGCACCTTGCAAGCACGCCCTCTCTCGCCCCATGGGTAGTCGCAGCACGATGCTGCAGTGAGGTCCTCGCACTTACGGTTTTCTTAACAACATTTCCTTTTCTCTAGTTTACTGCACAAATCCAGCAAGGAGCAGGACATGAAATGCGTGTTCACGGAATGCATGCATTAGGGGCGAGACTGCAGGCGACAGCAGGCCACACAAAAGCTCTGGGCGGTTGAAAGTTACATACGCAGCGCTCCCCCTGCGGGGGTGGCGGGTACCCCAGTTCCACGCTCAACTATTATATCCAGACAGCTAGACCTCAGGGCTTCATTCCACTGAATGAGACATCCATGTAAACCGGAGTAAGTCAGGCTTACATGAATGGGCTCGCTACCTAATGGGGCCGCCCTGGTGGCACGAAGTTAAAGACACTGCTATGTAGCTATCACCAAGTCACTGCAGCGTGAATTCGATCCCCGGCAGGGAAGGGAACCGCAGGGCACAGCAGACCTCTCCTGCCTCCCGCTGCTCCCCTCAGCAGTGGATTTCAGTGGATTCGCCTGCTCTGCTCCCCGCAGTCTCTGGTGAATGATCTCACGCCCCCACCGCACCCCGCCCCACTGCACCTCTGGCCTACACCCCAGACTCTGTATGCATAAATAAATTAGCCTTAAAAACGGGGGGGTATGCTATCACAGAGATCTGAAACCTTATCAAATATGGTGGTGAGCACATCGGAGTGGAAAAGCGGGGATGGGTTTATTCCACAGGCAGTTTCGGTGTCTTGATGAAAACAAACGTGTCCTAAGTACTGTGGCAAAACAATCCTGACACCATTTTCATCAGTTTTACAGTAGAACCAACCACAGGCTCCAGGCCACCTCAGAGCACTATTTTTGGATGGTGGATATTGTGTTTCGGGAACACAGTGCTGCCGCCGGCCTTACCTCATCCAGTCTTTCCAGCTCACCTCCGCGTGCCCCCTTCACTCTCCACTTTGTTACCGCGTGGGCCTGCCCAGATCCCCCTTGGCCGGAGAGCCCGAGTCCGGCCTCCCCCGAGTGCAGGTCAAGCACATGCTCAGCGCTTAAACTCCTGACTCCACGGGCGCCCCCGGCACCCCGTTTCCAGGCTCCTCTTGGACTGCGCCTCCTCTCCTTCTTCTCTCCCATCTAGCGCTTCATCGGCAGGAATCGCTGCCGCTCCCCGCGTGGCCCTTCCCGAGCGTCTGCCGCGCTCCTCCGCCGGCGCAGCATCAGCCTCGAGGACACCGCGATCACTGCTGACGGCCCCACGCTTCACGCGTTCCACACCACGGGAGACGGGGACGCCTGCCCTGGTGACGCCCACGGAGGACAGAAGACAGAGCCGCGTGACGGCCGCCAAGGGCCTTCCCATCTGCCCCTCACGCCGCTGACCCCAAGGCCTCCCGCTGCCCCTTCCCCGGTCCTGATCGCCCCGCCTCCTACTTGCCCTCCAACCTGCCAGGCACATCTTAGCCTCAGCTACAGTTCAGGGCATTCAAGGTCCGAGATCATCGTCTCCCCAAAGCCATTCTGCAACACCTGCACCTCAAGTGTCTGCTCCAAAGTGCCCTTGGCACAGAGACCCCCAGCCCAACAATCTGGGCACCTGCTTCCCTCCCGCCCCAACCCACAATCACCCTGCCAGCCTGGTAAGAATTAAACGCACCTCTAGGGGGCTCCCTGGTGGTGCAGTGGGTTAAGTAAGGCACCATGAAGCAGACTGCAGCCACTGCAGCACCAGTTCGATCCCTGCCCCCTCCAGGGAGGGGACCCACATGGCGAGGTGAACCTCTCCTGCCTCTCCAGCTGCTCCCCTCAGCAGTGTGGTTCAGTGGATCTGCCTGTTCTGCTCCCTGCTCTGTCTCTGGGGAATCCTCTCACCCCCTGCGCTTCTGGCCTGTGCCCCAGCCAGCTCTTGTGTGCATAAATAAATCTTAAAAAAAAAATAGAATGCACCCCTACACCTCTCCCGCACCCCTAGCCCAACATTCTGGGCACCTGCCTCCCTCCCTCCCTCCCTGGCCCTCAGCGCTCGCCACATCACACATACACCGCCCAGCAGCTCAGACGCCACCCACTGCACAGGAGCGTGTGGGAGAGGCTGGAGCTCACGTTTGTGACTCACTGTCACACCCACACGGTACACCCCAGCGTGTAGAACGTGCACGAGGGGACCCCTAGTATTTCTGGAAAAACATACATGAGTGAATTAGTAGCAAAGCTAAAAATGCTCCAGTAGCTGCTCAAGGCCTGCAGCTGGCAGGGGCCCGACGGCATTTGGGCTTGGGGCTCAAGCTCTGGGTCCCGCCATGTCTTAACCCGACTTTCCGCACCGGCTTTCTGCGCGGACCATGGAAACCACGTTTCACCCAACAGTGTCACTCACTGCTCTCTCTGCAGCCCCTCTCTCTGCAGACTTACTCCACTTAAACGAAAGAAACAGAAAAGCGCGGAATCCAGCATGGATTATTATGGCAATTTTACAGCAAATTTAACAGTGGTGGCATTTAAGCAATGGGGATAATTAATGATAACGTAATAATAAAATAATGTTTTTTAAATGTATTGAACACTCATCACATGCTAAACATGGAGCAAAGCCATTTCCACGCACATTCCATCCGTCCTCACTTCCACGGCCAGCCAGGGCCAACGAGAGGCCTGGCGCCTGCTTGGCCACGGGCAGAGACACACGCGTGGCCCGTCGGAACCTAAACTCTGGTCCAACTTCAGAATGTGACTCTTGGGCCTCCCTGGTGGCACAGTGGGTTGAGCGCCACACTGTGAAGCATCTGCAGCACAACAGCGCAGGTTCGCTCCCCAGCCAGGGAGGGAACCCACAGGGTGCAGCAGACCTCTCCTGCCTTGCCTGCTGCTCCCCTCAGCAGTGTGTTTCAGTGGATCCACTTGTTCTGCTCCCCATTCTGTCTCTGGTGGATCCTTTCATCTGACCCCCCACCCCACCACCTCTGGTCTGTACCCCAGCTCTTGTGTGCATAAATAAATAAATCTTTTTTTAAAAAAAGAATGTGACTCTTCTCCTCCACCACGAAAAGACTATTAATTCCTTCGAGAGATGCTTTCTCCTATGCCTGCGCGTTCACACCTTCAGGACAAAGCCCAGTTTTAGAATGCTTGAAAAGGACTTTCAGATACAAACATTTGCTTCTGGACAATGCGGAAAAGTGGGCTCTGCCCCCTGATGTGGCTTCCAGCTCCCCTCCATCAGGAGCAAAACAAAGACTCAGCAGCCACCGCTGGGGAAAGCACAACCCCCCAAGATGAAGAACTCTGTAAATGACCAATTATAAAACTATTAGGCAGCAGCACTTTTACAGCAAGAGGCAAAATAATCCATTAGGCTGAAAATCCTCCTGCCCCTCACGCCAAGGCCCGTGTCACCCTGACGTTGTTTGTTAGCGTCTGTCCCCTGGGCCATCTCCCGGCTCTCTGCAGCGGGACGACGCCTCCCCGCTGTGGTTTGCAGGGACACGGGCAGGAACGCAACCGAGTTTCAGATCCTCCATACCGCGGGCCTTGAGCCAGACGGGAAGAAGCCCCTTTCCATTCAGGTGCAGGACAGGCTGCCTCCTGCACTGCCACCCCAGGACTGGAGCAAGGCGCCGAGCGCACGGGCTGGGCCTGCGGAATTCACCTTGTTGAGTCGCTGCCCGTGTGGGCGGCCCTGGTGGCCTGGCGAATCAGACGGAATCCGGACTCTGCCACCGGGCGCTGTGTGACTCCGGGGGAAGGGCTCGCACCCCCGGCTGTGCTGGCGATGGTGACGGCTACTGCCCTGCGCAGGGCTCGGGGGTAAGGCAATGAGGTCGAGGGTCCTCAGGACACGGCTCAGTGGCCCGTCACAGCAGGCACGTGGGCCTAGCAGCGGGTGTCGCCTCTGCCACCCTTACTGAGCAGAAATCAAACTTCTCGTGAAACCATGCGTGACCTTAGTCACTGTGGAGTCACAGCTCTCTTTATTGGCCTTCTAAGGTAGTGACCTGATCCAAGACACACTCAGTGGTAACCATCACCGCAAGGAGACACCTGTCAGGCAGGTGAGGGCCTTCGCACGGTGTCCTGGCATCATACGCTCTCCGGTACTCGCCTGGAAAGAAGAGGGCAGTTTGTTCTGTATTAAATACAGACAGGTCTGCATCGGCGGGGTGAGTTGGCAAGGACGCAGCCACCGGCCAGTCTGGCCGTGTGCAGGAGTAGCTACGCGTGCTTTCTAGTTGCTGGGGAACTGTCACGGTGGTTCTCTGGCTGCAGGGGTAGGAGGGAGGCTGAGCCTGACTGGAGTGTAGTTAGTGTTCTTTGTGCTCCATTATGCCTTCCCAATGCCTCTCTGCCCTGGGGACGTGCCAGAGAGCCAAAGATGCGCCTCCCTGAAGGAGCAAGCGGGGCCTCGAGTGCACCAGAGTCCATTAGCAGTGCCCTGCTCCTGCTGCACGGAGAAGGCAGAATCAAGGGCCCTTGGCTGGCACAGCACCCGGGAAGGAGGCGAGAACCAAGCACCCTATCCCCGGCCGGCAGGACCATGTCTAAAGAAAACAGCGCCTGCGCCTTTCGCTGAAGGCCTGTGCGGACCTTGCCGCAGGGAGCAGCAGTGTGGGTGGGTGCAGGCGCCGTAGGCTGGGCCGGGCCCAAAGCAAACTCAAAGAGCAAGGCTCTTTCTCAGGAACAGTCTCCGGAAAACCTGTGGTGCAGCCCAGGGAGAGGGCTGGGCTTGTGGGTTGCCAAGGGCAGCAAGCGGGGTTCAGCCACCTCGCCTCCCAGCCCGGCCGGCCTGGACCCCAGCTACCTAGGCCTCCGCTTGGGGCCTGTGCCCTGGGAGGCCCTGCTGGTGACTCCCAGCCAGGAAATTCCAGAGAGGGGAGAGGACTTGCCATTTTTCTCTCCTGATGAGTTTGGGGTTGCTGGTAGGCGGGGCCACTGTAGGGGCTTCCACCTTAACCAATCAGCTGCTCTCCTCGAGCCCCAGCTGACTCATCCCCAGGTCCAGGCACAGCTGATACCATCACCTGGGTGTTCGCCAAGAGAGGAGCCTGGTGTCCTGGCAGGAGGACAGTCATAAACCTTCACACAGGGGTCCACACCCCTTCCATCCTCACAAGTCGTGTGCGCCCTCTTCCCCTGGCATGGGCTCACAAGGCTGGCCGGCCTCACACAGGGAGCCGGGCCCGCGTGAGCGCTGAGCCTTCTCTGGGTCAGCAGCACAGTGCCCAGTGCTGCCTGCGTGTCTGAGACCCCGCGGAGCTGCCGGGCCAGTCCTCACCGCCAGCCTGGACGTGAAGGCTACGAAGCGCATTGGGGCGAAAGTAAGGGAGTCGAGTGACTGCGGGGAGCAGCTAGATATTAACCAAGATGGCATGAGAAAAATGTCCTTTAAACTTCCCACCCGCACTGAAGTCGAGGCCAGAGCCTCGGGTTTCATGGCATCTGGGTCGGTGCGGGTTCCCCAAGCACAACCCGGCACAGAGCACTAGAGATGCGTGGGCGCTACGTGGCTTGAAAGAGTAAGGTCTTGACGAGGAAACCGAGGCCCAGCCCTCGAAGGGGCTGACTTAGGGTGGCCGGCTGCCTGCTCTGCACGGTCCGGCCAGCCTGTGAGCCCATGCCAGGGGAAGAGGGCGTGCACGACTTGTGAGGATGGAAGGTTGATGGACCTGGAGGGAAGGCACCCACTGCCTCGGTTTTTCTTGAAGAGGAAGCGCCCAAAGACAGCCTTGCTGGCCTGCATGGGCCAGGGTTAGCCGGGGTGGGGGAGGGCTCTTTAGACACCCAGGACGCCCGTCTCCAGCCCCCCTCTGTGCTCCTTTAAAAACTGTCCCTTTAAAAATTGCCCACTCACCATCTGTTAGGTAAATTTCCTGAAACACAGTGAATGTGGAGGCAGAGATTGTTATAGAGACTATTCCAAATGGCACTGACACCTATATTTATGACATTTCAAAAGGAGTAGGTTAGAGTTGATTTTTTGGGGGAAAAAAAGCCCACTATAGTAACAGCACCTCATCCCAGGTGCCCAGTTCTACCTGATTATGTAAGATGAGAAGAGAGAGTGGACATGTGAGCACCGATAAAGGTGGCCCCAAAAGTTGGAGATTAAGTAAAGCCTCAGCGACCGGGGGGACACATTTCCAGAAGCATTGCATCGTGGGTTGTAATCTGCAAGTTTCCAAAAGGGTGGGACTGACCACTTTCCCCACCTAGTTGCTTTGGGGGGGACAAAGCCACAGAAACGGACACCACTCAGTCCACAACCGCAGCTGAGGCCACGCCAGCACACGTGAAACGCCACTCGCCTGGCTCAGGATGTGGCAAGAGAGATTTGCAGGCCCAGAGTCTCTGCTCTCCAGTCAGTAGCACAGGAGCCTTGAAAAAAGCACCCCCGCTACTCCCCAGTATAATCTGTCTCACGGAGCACCCCTAAAACGGTGTCGGGGGAGATTCCAGCTCCAGGCACCTCTTCCGTGAAGCACTGCCCTTTGAGCCAACCCCACTCTGTGATTCCTTTTTAAGTCTGTTCCTCATCAACGATATTCATTTACACGTAGTCTTGGCATTAGGAGAGTATTATTCCGCACAGAAATCCCTCCCTGCTGGAGGCTGCAAATGCATCGCAGGGCGGCTGCAGTGACTGAATTCTCCTTGACAGAGCCCTGGCCATGTGCTAATTTCATTAGCCTCAGATTCCTGGATTTGAAAAGCCCACTGTCTGCGGGCATCTAACATCTTACTTCTCCTTGGCCCGGTGTGCCTGCAGAGGGGGCCAACCGCCTCCACCTCTCTGGGCTGGGCACACCAGCAGGCGCGGACCCCTCACAGACACACGGGTCCGTCCTGGCGTCAGCAGCAGCACGGCCTGCACCCGTCCTGCCTCCTGGCTCCCTCCTGCCCCCAGCGATGAGCCCCCCGCACATCACATCACTCGGCATTCCTCACCCCGGCCGCAAGCACAGCTCATCGTAAATTTTTATCTCAAATGATAGGTTTGGAATCATCCCCACAGCCACCCACAGGGAGCGTGGAAAAGAAAACTCCAATCTCTGGAGAGCGAAGCAGTCAATCATGTGGAGAGCTGCGCCTATACAGGACACTCTTAATTGAGCTGAACCCTGCCATCCCAGGAAGCCCCCCCTTCCTGCTCTTCTCCCTGCTCCCTAAATCAATGGTGCCTTAGAACAAGGGGGCCACAGTCCACCGTTGCCTTGATTCACTGTGCAGGCCCCCCTCCCGGAGGCTGGCAGCCAGGGTCCGGCTGCCTGCCAGGAGCTTCTAAGGTTCCAGGCGAAAAACACCGCAGGCAGGGACAGTCAGGTCTGCATGTCCGGCAGGTAACACGCAGCGGTAACCAGCACATCCACCCGGACGGACGGTCCAGCCGGCTTGCAGCGTCAGCCACAAGTTGGCACATCCCTCCTCCTCCCAGCCTCTTCTCAATAAATGCAGGTGAAAACTGGGGGCTCCAACTCCCTCAGCTGTTCATTCCAACATGAATAGCTGCAATTTGCAAATTAGCAGAAAATGACAGTGTTTTCTCTGAATGGTTCTGGTCCCAGCCCACACTGCTACCACTGGCACTGGGTTCCTCTCCTCCCCAGCCCGGGAGCAGCTGCTTCCTCACAAGGCCTCCAGTTCACACCCTGGAGAGGGCC
Source organism: Galemys pyrenaicus (assembly GCA_019455555.1). Taxonomy (NCBI): domain Eukaryota; kingdom Metazoa; phylum Chordata; class Mammalia; order Eulipotyphla; family Talpidae; genus Galemys; species Galemys pyrenaicus. Next base: position 2,858,594 of record JAGFMF010011663.1, on the reverse strand, counting down.
AGTCCCTGGAGCCTCTCCGCATGCCCAGCCCCTCCTGAGACCGTGTCCTCCCGGACTGGATCACAGCACCCTGTCAGGTTCAGACAGCCAGGCCCTCTGCAGCTGCCCACCGAGCCAGGAGACAAAGGCAGCAAGATCGCTTCAAAGGAGCCTCCACCGCAGCTGGGGCTCTGGGAGGCAGCGAGTGGCCCAGGGCTCTTGGTGCTCTCTGGCATTCGGCTTTGGCTCGGAGATGGAGGAAGCCCTTCTGGGTTTTGCCTGCAATATCCCAGGCTCTCCTGCAAGCAGCAACCCAGAGTGTGGCCACCTCTGGGTCTGCCAACATCTGGGCTGCTCGGGTGGCATCCCCAGGCAGTGTCCGGTGCCCGCAGACCAGCCTGCGCCTTGGGCTGCACCCCCGCTGCTGGCACAGGCATGAGCAGCACATTCCCACCAGCTCCAGTGCCCACGGCCTGAGCCTCAGAAGGGCCCTCCAGAAAGAAGCCAGCACCCTCGGGGAAGCATCTGAGAGAAAGCCGGGTCTGTAAGCAGGGGGCACGGGAGCCCCAGGTGCCGGACCTCTGGAGAAGGGACTCACTGGGTCTGGGCACCTGGCTGGGAGAGCCCAGTGCATGAAGCCAGGTGCCTCAGAGCGGGAGAGGCCGAAAACTTGGGGTGGGAATGGAGAGAGGCAGGCGCTGGAAGGGGGAAGAACAGCATGGAGAAGGAGACAGGAGAAAAAGAGCTGCACGCGGAGAGATAAGAAGGGAACCCCAGACAGACCCCAAAAGTCGCTGAGCCCCGAAGCCACCGGTGCCAAGCCAGTGCAGCGCAGCCCCCGGCCGTGGCTGCGGGAGCCGGCGTGGCCAGCTCCGCAGTGGAAGCCCGTCCCTGCTCCGCGCCCTCGCCCCTCGCCCGCCGGCGTGGAGCCCGGCTCTGGCCTCGCCTCGAGCGCGCAGCCCCTGCCTGCCCCCCCGGCGGGAGCTAGCTCAGCTCTGGGGAGCTTCCTGGGGCAGAAGACGGGGCTGGTGGGCCGCGCTCTCGAGGCCGTGGGAAAGGGTGGGCGGAGGGAGGAGGCGGCCAGCGATCTGCTTTCGCTGTCAGCATGAGCTCATCCCGGCTGGGCAGCGGCAGGAGCGGGGAAGGAGCGATCGGCGGCTCCTGCCAGCGGCCGGGCTGTGTGTGAATGGCTGCGGGGGTGCAGGCAGCTGCCCCGAGCAAATCCCCGGGGACAGGGCTGTGCTCCCCACCCGGAGCGCCGCGCCTTCCGCCCCTCGCCCTCGAGGCCAGGCTACAGGTCGGGCGCCTGCCCGGAATGGAGAGCGACTCGCATCCACACGGAGGTGCCGACCAGCCCGGGCGTCAGCAGCTCGCCCGGCTCCGGTCCACATTCTCCCAGGGAGCTGCGGCTGCCGGGTGGCTGGGGCGGGAAGCCGAGAGTTGGGAGATGCCCGGTTTGCAGGCGTCTTCTGGTTTTTCATATTCCATGCACCCCACCGGCTCTCACAGGGAGAGCCCGGCACTTTCACAAGCCCTTTCGACCATATTTCACTCTAATGCAAGCCCATTTAAATCATCGCCTTGTTTTTCGCAGATTGCTTCTTGTAAATGGGGCCATAAATCCAGAATGTCAAGCCGGATGGAGCAGAGCGCTGAGAGGGGAGAGATGGAAGGGAAATGGACCGAGCAGGGAAGCTACCTCCTGGGGCGGGAGGGGCTCGGCAGGAGCTCCCGGGAGGAGACTCGCGCGGGCAGACCTGACCCCGCACCCTGGGTGCGAGCCAGCCTTTGGCACTCAGGCGCGGGAGCCGCGGCGCGCTGGGCCCGGAGGGAGCGCCCCCCTACCTGGAAGAGCCTCAGGATGTTGGCTACCATGATGGAGACCGAACTCCCCGAAGCCCCAATCACTCCAACTACTTTCTCCGGCCTGACGAACACGGGCGGCTCGCCGTTGGTGCAGCGCACGTCCGAGGTGTCCTTCTGGATGAGCGCCTGCACGAAAGTGAGCGACTGCTCGAGCGCGTAAGTGTCCCTGGAACAAGTGTCCAGGATCCGCGCGCCCAGCGTCACGTTGGGCAGCAGGTTGGGATCGCTGTTGATCTGGTCCAGCGCGTAGAGCATCGCCTCCAGCCGGTGGATCCCGTTCTCCCTCTTGATGTCGCCGCAGGGCACCCCGCTGGGCCCCTTGGCGTGCACCGGGAAGAGCCCACCGAGGGTGACGTCCCCCTCGATCCGGATGGAGTGCGGGGCGTACATCTCCTGGCCGCGCGCCGCCGCCGCCAGCGCGCACAGGAGCACCTCGAGCACGCAGCAGGGGAACTTCATCAAAGTCGGGGCGCGGAGCAGCGTCCCCAGCTGGACCATGCTGCTCGGGCTGCGGCGGCGGCGGCGCCGGCGGGGACGGCGGCGGCGCGCGGGGTCCGGGCGCCCCAGGCGAGCTCCCGGGGCGGCCCGGGGCTCCAGCGGGCGCGGCGCGCGGGCGCCGGCTGGGGCGGCCGCGGCGGCTGGGGGTCCCGCGGCGCCTGCCCGCTTGGGCGCCGAGCGCTCGGGCTCGCGGGCCGCGCTGCGCTCCCGGGCGGCCGCTCGGCTGGCACCGCCGGCACTGGCGAGGGCACGGCTCGCTGTCGCTTTAAATGGTGCTCGCTCTCCGCCTCCCACTCCGCTCCCTCCCGCGCCCGCGCCCCCTCCGCGGCGCCCGCCCTCCCCGCCGCTTTGCATCATCACGCAGGGAGGGGCTGCGTGCCGGGGGCGCGGGTGGGCGCTGGGACGGCCTCGCCTGGAGCCGCGGCGCGGGGAGCGAGGGGCTGCCCGCCGCGCCCACCCACGGGCGCCCGGCACCGTCCGGGCCGGGCTGGGGCGGAGTGGGCTGCCGGCCACCTCCGAGTCCCGGGGCCGCGCCGCGCCGGGCAGGGAGGGAGTCGCCGGGGGAGACGCGGCGATGCCCAAGCGGGGACCCCGCTCCCCCGCGGCTCCATCGGTGCCCCCTCTCCCAAGACAGACACACAGGCGCCGGCTCGAACTGGGACTCAGGCCCCTTGGCCGGGAAGGGGCCGCCGGGCACACGCAGGACGCAGTGGGGAAGGAAGCGCCGCCGCCGGGGCTGCCCGGGCCGCTGGGGCGGGAGCCTGGGCCAGTGGCCGCGAGCGCAGCAAATCCGCGGCGCATGGGCTCGCCCCCTGGCTTCCTTCTTCGCGAGCGGGAGCCGCGGAGCCGCAGAGCGCACTTTCTCCGCTGGCGCTGGAGTGTAAGGCTCCCCCACCTCCCCATTTCCCGAGCGCCTCCGACTCCCGGTGGGGAGGTGCGGGGACGCTGGGGAGGGGACCGCAGGACCTGGAGGGGAGGTGAGTCTGTCCACGAGGCCTCTGCGCTGCCTTTCTTTCTCTGGACGCAGATTTGGGGCCGAATCAGGAGCTGCCACAGCTGCGGGGCCATTAGGAAACTGCCAGTGGGGAGGCCTCCCCTCTGGCAAGGCGCCCCAACTAGCCCTTGGAGCAACAGGTGGCCTCCTTCCCACCTAGGGAGGGCAGACCTGTCTGGGCCAGAGACCTGGTGGAGGGTGACTTAGTGCTCCAGGGCTTTCTGCTGGAGCAGAGACTGCAGCCACAGAGCGGCCTGAGGGCGAAGGGTTGTTGATGCACTAAAGAACAGGAACCCCAAAACCACAGCACCCAGAAGTCCGAAGGCCACTAGTTGGCTGTGTCTGCACTGCAGGCCCGGCCAGGCTCCTCTCCCAGGGCCATGGCAGTGCCCTAGCCCCCTCCAAGGCCCTTGCGGCCCATGTCAGCTGGGCAGGCCGTGTCCCCATGGCCACCGGTTCCTTTTAGACCAGCGTCCCCTGCGCTTCTGAGGAGACCAGTTTGCTGCTCCCCAGAGAACACGACACACATTTCCTAGTGGACAGGCCTTTTGTCCTTTTTACTTACTCACCATTCAGCTCATTCCCCTTCCTTGTGGGGTGCTGTCAATGGTCTCATCTCGCACCCCGTACCCCCCCGCTTGAGGGGACCGTCCAGGCCTGGCTGGTGGGCACACGGGGTCCCGGCGGTAGTGATGGGTTCTGGGATGGGGGGAGGCCAAAGGGACCCATCCAGGAAGAATCCGGGGTTCTGTGGGGGGCCCCAGAGCAGCGGAAGGGGTCCCCTCCTCAGCCCGTAGCTGTGCTAGGGCCGTCCTCGTGAGCAGGAGGTCCTGGAGCCCCACAATAAAAGGGGGGCCCGATGGAGACACGTGCCTCCAGGACCGCGTGCGGGTGTTTTCAGTTCTGTGGCACTTTCTTCCCGAGGCTTTGAGGCCAGAAGGGCGTCTCCGAACACCTGCTCTGCTCTAGGTCACAAAGGGATCTGTGGGTCCCGTGAGGTGACCTCGTGATGTGAAGGGGACAGAGCGGCTCCCACAGCAGAGAGGCCTCAGCAGCAGGTCTGGGCTGTCTCCTTCGTGTTTGATTCAAGGCTATTTACTAGAAATCCCGTGACAAAAGTGCTTGGCGAGCTGGGGAACAAGCTGGCCACGTGACGTGGTTCTCCTCTGCCCGCGCTGCCCACTGCGTCTGCACCGCGCTCTGGGTCTCTGCACCGCCCGCTGCAGGTCCAGGCTCTGCTCAGTGTCCCCAACACTGGCGCCTGTGGGCGCCTCGCAGGCTGCCAGGGCCTCGTGGGGAGGCCTGGGTGTCCCTGGTCTTGCCTCTGGACAGCACGAGGGCGCTGCGTGGTGTGCCGAAGACCAGCGCGCTTTGCCACCCCCTCCGTGAAGGCAGAGATGACGGCAGGTAGATTGCTGTCCTCACGTCTGGCCACAGTCTGTAGAACTCCAGGGGTAACTGGCAGATTTGGAAAACCTTTTGCTTTACAAAAATTGCATGAGACTAAATTCCCTGAGCGTGAAGCTCTTGGTCACTCTCAGGGGAGGCTGCGGCGGGCCCTTCCCACATCAGGGCGCCCCCCTCACCCACATATGCCCGCTTGCACAGGCCATTTGGAGGAGACTGGATGCCGGGGGCCAGCAGCACCTGAACCCAAGGGAGAGCGTGTGCTGGCAGCAGAGGAAAGGGAAAGGGGTGCCCAGCAGACACCCAGTACAGGGGCCCCTAGCTCATCTGTATGTTTATTTCTGCACACAAGCGCTGGGGTGCAGGCCAGAGGCTTTGGAGGTGAGAGGAGTCACCAGAGACAGAGCGGGGAGCAGAACAGGCAGATCCACCAAAACCCACTGCTTCGGGGAGCAGCGGGGAGGCAGGAGAGGTCTGCTGCACCCTGGGGGTCCCTCCCTGGCTGGGGATGGAACTATCTAGGGCTGCAGTGGCTATGATAGCTTCCTAGTGCTGAGACTTATCCCCTTGCGCTACCATGGGGAGGCCCCATGGATATGTTCAGCCACACTGCGTAGGATCTGAACTTGATGGTGACCCTAGTGGCTTGTTTTTTGTTTGTTCTGAAGTTCTACAAATAGGAAAATCTTGGTGTAAGATTGGTTCACCTTGAAGTGGCCCAGTTACTGTTCTAGGGGCAGATTTAATTGGAGAAGAATCTACTTTTGGATACAAAGATTACATTATAATAATGTGTTTATGGACTTGGTTCTGTTAAGTAATTGATCTGTATTCAGTTATTAAAGTTAAGGTCTCAGTATGGATTTATAATCTCAGTGTTGTTTTCTTAATCATATGTTTATTTTCTTTCCTGTTCTCTCCTGTCCATCATCTTCTGCAGAAAATGTCTCTACATTCAATTTCTTCTCTATTTCAATTCGGTTTATAACTCACAAAGGTGTTCCCCTTAACCACTGCTGCTAATGTGCTGACTTTCAATCCACTTTTCACGTGCATCCTCAGGAGTAAATGTGTGACTCTTTTTCTTATTATTAATTATATTTGACATCATTTGTATTCCCCAGGGAGTACTCACCACCATTCCACCCGTGCACCATCTGTGTGACTCTTTTTAAAGTCTACAAGCTTCTATTTGCATTGAACTTCTAAATGGAGATGACTTTTCTTGAGGAGATGGGAGGGGACTAGGAGGAAGCGAAGGAGAGATTCTATTTAATGTTATACCTTTATGTTATATTTATTTTTAAGAGGCATCTTCTATAACTTACCCAGCATTAATTTTCTGATCCCATGTTCTGTTATCCACTTTGTCTCTGGTGAACAGCATCACTAATCCCCCATACCTCTGGCTTGTACCAGTTCTTCTATGCAAAAACAAATAAAATCTTTAATGAAAAAAAAAAAGCAAAGAAAAGTAGTGTCCTAATGAGGTCATCAGAGATCCTGGATCCAGCAATGCCTGAAGCTGAATTTCTTTGAACACTTTTTTATTACACGAAATATTCCATTTTTTCTTAAGCTACTGTCTCATTTGCGTTGGATCTCTCAGAATTGAGTGTGTTGATTTAGATTGTTACTGCTTATAGGTAAGCAGATAATTAAAAAGAAAAAATAACTACTTGTTCTTAGAGTCTCATGCGAATGATAAAATGTTTAGAACTCGTATCACCTGGAGTACAGTATTCTTTGAGTTAGTTCTTGACACGATTCAACAACTATGGTGTTAAGGATACAATATCATGCTCTAAATTCTTAAAAAAAAATTTTTGCAAGTTGTGTTAAGGACACAATTTATATCCATCTCATCTGAAGCAAAGCAGCAATAGTATAGGTTTTGTATACATATTAAATAGAGATGGTGAGATATTTTCCTTTCTAAAGCTACAGTGACTATAAAGTAGTGGAGTTTGCTTTCTCATTTGGAAGACTTACCCCCTGTATTCCTGAGACCTGCCTGTCTTTGAGTTATGGCTCTCTGACCCTCCTAGTGCAATGGTATGCATTTCTTGACTCAGCTATGGCCAATGCCTGAAGTTTATTCTGTTCATTTGCTATCTTCTGCCTATAAGGCACTAGAAAAGGAAGTTCACAAGCAGTGACTCATTTAATCTTTGCCTGAAACCTATAAAAGAATTACTATTATTGTCATTCTAGTCTTGCACAGGAAATAATTATAACAGCTCACACTTATCTGGAACTTACTATGCCCCTGGTACTGCTCAAATGATTTACATACATCAATTTATTTATTTCTCTGAATAAATGATTTATTCCGTGCCCACTGCAGAAAGGTAGGTGTTATCATCATCACCCCTCATTTTCAGATGAAGACATTGAGTAGGAAAAAGAGACTTGCCAAGGACAGAGAGGGAGGGAACACCAGTGCGCAAGTGGGAAGCCCAGAATTCTACCTTCAAAGTCTACCCTTCAGCCAGGGCCACCTTAGCTCAGGGGTTCAGAGAGCACAGCGCCCGTCACAGTCTCTGAACTATTCTATTCTCTTGCCTGTTACTGGTAGACCCCGATCCCTCTCAGTAAGGAGTTTCCAGAATCATTTCTCCTACAGAAAGGACGCCTAGTAAGCACAGGTTCTGATTTGCCCAATTCCTACTCTCTTTTCCTTTTGCACGCGCACGTGAATGCACCGTACAAGAGGTAGTATCTGTTTTCATTCGGCCTTCTTGGTCTTCACGTCGCTCGAGTACCTCGCCTGGACCTTAGCGGCCTGGACGAGCTTCCGCGTCTTTGTCAGGACTGTCTCCTGGCTGGGCCATGTCTTGTTGTAACTGACAGAGGTGCTGTTTCCAACTAGATGAGCCCATGGCTCTAATGCCCAAACTGCTAGGCACAACACCTGCCTGGATCAAGTTCAAGTTCACCACCTCATGTGGTGCATCTTCCTCCCAGGTCTCCAAAAACCTCTCACGACTGTATTAGTGCAGCCTTTGGCCCGAACACCCACGGTCTGATCTGACTCAGTGACTACTTACAGAGTATTTTATATTTTCTAATCCCTCTATTTCACAGTACCCGGATTTGGCCATCCAACTGACCTTTTGCATCCTCCAGTGTAGTCAACAGAGATGCTACAGATATATCTCTAAAATGTTCAAAATATTGAAAGTCTCTCTCCAGAGAGTGTCCCCACATGTCTCATGAGACCATCTGCCAGGTCGTTTAATAGCCACCCCTCATTTCAGATTCAAGCAGTGTGCCCAGGGGAACTGCTCGTGATATTTGCAAACCTTGATTCTTTGGGATGGGACCCACTGTCATGACCGCATTTACTGAAACTGCAGCACGTGCTGACGCTGGTACCTTGGCCAAGAAGTTCTGCACCCTACAGTCATGCTGATCCTGTAGTCTCAGAACCTGGCCCCACCTCTGCGAGGAGAGGGGATGCAAGAGCCCGAAGACGTCCCTCAGTCCATCGATCTCAGTGGACGACTTCTGCTTCTAGCCATAACCGCTACGTGGTCCACACCACCTCTCACGCACCTGCAGCCATCAGAAAATTGAAAGCTGTATCTTTCATACAATGGTTTGGAGACCAGCAAGTCTGCAGCTCGAGGCTGTGGACCCCGAGGAGGCGTGAGAGCGGAGAGCCTGCCTGGCTCTCTGCCCGGTGCTTCCTCTCAGGCAGGCTCAACACTGAAGCCTGGAAGCTTAAATTCTTCCATCTAAAAAAAAAGTCTACTTAATTGAATCACCCGCACTGCACATTCGAAACTAGAAAAATAAATTAAAACCAAAGTAAGTAGAAAAATAGAGTGTAGACATAAATGCAACAGCAATGGGCAAAAAGATAGAAAAATCAATAACACCAATAGCTGTGTCTTGAAAGCATCAGTAAATTTGAAAATTGCTGGAGATTTAAGAATAAAGGAAGAAGAGAGAAATGACAAACATTAAAAAAACAACTAAGTTTTAATCTAATAAAAAGGATCATAATGTAGTATCATGAAAAAATTTTATCAAGAAACTCATAGCTAAAGAGAATGGACAAATTCAATGAAAGCAGAACTTGCCAAAACTGACTCAAGAGAAACAGAAGATCTAAACATGTTTACGTCTATTACTTTTAGGATCACAAACCTTCCTCTGGCCAACTGAGGCTGGTGATGGGGTCTAGGGGTGCTATAGATGAAAGATCTTATTAGGACCTGAAGAAGTTCTGAAACTAAGCTATATTGATGCTTGTAAAATTTGACACAGTCACTAAAAATCATTGTAGATGTGAAATTGGTGGATTTCATAAGAAAGTATATCTCGAGATATCTGTTGAATGGGACAATTATGGGATAAATAATATATTAAAAAGTCCTTCCTGCAAAGAAAATACCACATCCTGATGACTTCCCTGATAAGTTCAATAAGTTAAGGAAAAAGCGCAATCTGCCTGCCTGGACTTTTTCAGAAAATGGAAGAAAAGGAAACAGAAACGGAAAGGAGTAAACGAAACATTTTGAGAAGGAGCGCAAATGTAAACAAGATTATATAATACTCAGCACAGGATAAAAGCGGCCAGTTCTCAGAGAAGATAGGCGAGAGACAGCAGCGCATGAAGAGATGCCTGAGAGCTCATCATCGGGAATAAGCAAATCAGAGCCCTAGGAGATCCCACTTCACACTGGAAGGGCTGAAATAAAGGCATCGGCCTTTGAAGCGATTGCAAGATCAGGAGGAAAAGGGACTTTCACGCGTGCTTGCCGGGAGGTGACACGGCGCAGCCTGTTCAGAAAACCCTTGGCCAGTTTTTGTAAATGCAGACATGCGCGTCCCTGGCCCAGCAATTCCACTTGCCCCAGGAAATGAAAATGTGTGTCCACACACAGATGTTTAGACTGACGGAGTTGTCCACACAGATGTTTAGACTGACGTCACTCCAAGTAGACATAAAACGATGTGATTGAAAGAAGCCGAGTGTCCCCTGGCAAGTAGGTACGTTCGTAGGGTGGGGCACTACTCAGCTGGACAACGGAACTAACTGCTGGCCCGCACAACGGACAGATCTCAGACAGGCTGAGGGAAAGCAGACAAGACTGCGCCACATGACAGCGTGTGTGTGAAGTGCTAGGAAAAGCTAGTGGCAGCCGATCAGCCTGGGTGTGGGCCAAGAGGTGGGTTGAGCAGGGGAGCTGAGGGAATTCTCAGGGATGCCGAAGGAGCTCTATGTTGAGATCGTGGCGGTTCTCATTGAATGAAGTTGTATTTCTAGCTTTCGTATCTGTTGCCTCATTGCCTATGTACTTCATGTGGGTGCATTTCGTTTATCTAAATCACACCTCCATATAGTTGATATGAAAGGGTAAACACCCCAAGTTCTGCGCAAATCATTCAGCTCTTCTCTTACACATTTTATCATCATAAACTAAAGCGATTCTCTTATGCTCTGAGTTTTAACATTTCTTGCAGTTCTAATTACAAGCCACAATTCTTATAATTATTGATAAAACATATATTAAACAATGTTTCTCCTCACAAACTTTCACTTGCATTTGCTTCTTGTAAAACACCTAACTTCCCCATAAATCCAGCAGCGGTTAACATCATACCTAACACCTTCAAATAGAGGCTTTCTGACACTGACAAAGTCGTACATAGAAGCTAAGTTTCTACCTGTCTGGCTCCTACTTCAGGCTCACTCTTTTCTTAGAAATCTTCGAATGGTTTGACTCCGTTTGCTTCCCTTGCATCACCTCCTTCCTATTCACAAGGTGGGCGGCCACAACTGGATCCAAAATAGCCTTCTCGGGCCAGTCTTGTCAGACTCATGTCTTCGCATCTTGTCATGCGCTCCGCAGGTACGAAGGAGCCATTGCTCTTTGTGATCTTTTTTTAATCTCCTTTTCTTAGGCTAGAGTTCCACTTTCATTCATCATCAAGCTACTCCTTCAGGGATAAGGTTTCTAGTCCCTGGGATGGTGAAGCCACATGTCCTAATTACATCTTCTAGGGAGGATCTACCTAGTCTATAAAGGGCACCAGGTAGAATTAAGTAGAGTTCAGAATCAGTCCTCTCTTTCCCAGAACATCTCAAAAGCATGTGACATGCCTACTGAAGTTGCGACACTTCTGATCCAATTCTTGTTTTTATTATTATCATTATTCTTATTATATATATATATATATATATTACAACATTCTTCATTTTTATACAGTGTATACCTTCTCCTCTTGTTACCGGGTGGCAGCCGGCAGGAGGAGTGGTCTCTAGCTCCCCTGCAAGTTAGTGCAGGGCACTCCTTCCTCAGAAACCTTTTATGTAGCAGTGTGCAGCCTAGATCGTGGAATGGACCAATCGAGTGTGAGACATCAGCGACAGTTAAACTCTCTTCTGGGCACTACCTGTGGGGCTACATAAACAAGCAACCGAGAGCTGAGTTCTCTTAGATGACAGTATTAAGTATTTTGCTGAATCACCACACCCGTCAGGGATACAGTCAGCACACTTTCAGCCTACTTTATCTTCTCACATCAATCCTTGCCTCCTCACCTACCTTACTTCTGAGTGTCCTGATTATGTTCTTCAGAATTTCTAAAAATATCTCAGTTTACTGCTCACCAACTCAGGACAAATGTCCATGTTCTAACTGACAAATGCTGAGGTATCTTCAGTGATCAAGATGCTACACTGAGTGAGTTCTTGACAGGAGTGATTCTGCCTCCCAGTGGGTGTCTGGCTTTGTCTGGAGGCAGTTCTGATTGTCATGACTGAGAGAACATTCCTGGTATATCTACAATACAAGACGGCAAAATCCAAAGAATGATGCAGCCAAAAATTTCCAGGGTTGAGCTTGAGAAACAAATCCTGATTAATAAACACATAGAATCTGGACATTTTTACTCTATTATTTAAGTTCTTTATCACGCTGTTCAATGTTCACCATATATACAAATAGATCAAGAATCATATGAAGATAAAACTCAGTCAATAAGGACAATCACTGATGATTTCAGTCCTCTTTGTAACTCTTTCCTTTCATCATTTTAATTTTTTCCCCAAGCCATCATATCCTATGATTATATCATGTGGTGATCTTTAACAGACAAGTGAAATAAAAAGCAAGGTTCATTAAAAGTAAGATAATAGGATCTTAGTTCTGTGTGTCTTTTACTAGTTGGAAAAATCATCTTATCCCCAAAAAAACTAATTTTTGACATTTAAATATGAAATCTTTAGTGCAAATAATGTCTTTAAATAAAAAATTCATATAATAAATAAGATTGCAATGTAAAATACACCTAAATAAATATTATGGGACAAGAAAATTGAGAGACTAGGAGCCTTAATAGTATAGCTCACCTCCTTCAACAACAATGACACCAAACTGGAAATTCTAAATTCATGTTACTAACCTCTGAATTCACTGAATCCCATTCTCTTTCCAGCTGTAATGTTTACTGTCTAAAGCAAAATTTACCTACCCCAGGCCATTTGTGTAATACAATGCTCTTTATCAAGGATTAATGTTTTGACCTAATAAAATAACTAAACTCATCCTCTTAAATTAACGTGTTGTAGTAACATTTCTGAGATCAACTTAGAACTGGGAATTATTCTAATACCTTTAATCATGTGCAAAATGTCAATCTAGTGTCAGTGGCATTTAGGTGAGGGTACCATTTTGCTTGTGTCAAATTAGAGAAGGTAGTTAATTCAAGACTTGTCTAAAAGGCACAGCTCATGAATGTAAAGTCACACAGAAAATCCTATTCCAGAGATGAGTCACAAGTGGTGAGGTCAACTCCCTGTAGCATTACTTGTACAAGGGAAAAAAAAATCTTTAAAGTAGAAAACTCCTTTTGAATTAAAAAAGAATTAAAAAATAAATTTTCTTTGCTAGCCATTGGATTCCTTTAACAATATTTTCAACATTACAGATAAAATTTTAAATGAGCAGAAATATAAAATCAAGAAATGTTTACCGAACAAGAATCAATTTCTTCTGGTTTGCCCAATTTGTCGATGTATAACTGCACTTAATAGTTTCTTATGATCCTCTGTGTGGTGTCAGTTATAGCCTCCTCTTTCATTGGTGATTTTATTTATTTGAATCCTCTCTTGGTAAGTCTAGTGAAAGGCTTATTTATCTTGTCTTTTAAAAAATCTTTCTTTGTTTCATTGATCCTTTCTATTGTCTTTTTAGTCTTTATTTCATTTGTTTCTGCTCTGAGCTCTGTTAGGTCCTTTCTCCTACTACCTTTGCATATAGTCTGCTCTTTTTCATCTAGTTCCTTGAGGTGGAGAGTTGCTTACTTGAGTTCTGTTTTGTTTTAATTTAGACAGTTATCACTATAAATTACCCTGTGATAATTGCTTTTGCAGCATTCCATAAGTTTTGGTATGTTGTATTTCCATTTTCATTTGTCTCAAGAAAATTTTTCTTTTTTTTTTTTTAACTCTGGTTGTTTAGTACTAGTTTGCTTAATATCCATATATTTATGAATTTTCTATTTTTGTCTTGTAATCGATTTTATTTCTATACCACTGTAGTCAGAAAAGATGCTTGGTATGACTTAAATATTGTTAAATTTTCCAAAGAAGAAATATAAGAGGCTATCAGTAACATGAAAAGATGCCTGACATCATTAATCATCAAGGGGAAGCAAATCAAAACCACAATGAGATGTCATGTCACATCTGTTAGGATTGTCTTTATCATAAAGAGGTAAGGTAAGGATTTAAAGAAATAGGAATATGACTGGGGTGGAGGCACTAATGAAAACAGCATGGAGGATTCTCAACAATAAAAATATAGAGCTTCCCTATCATCCAGCAACCCCACTCCTCAGTATATGTTCAAAGGAAATGAAAGCAAGACCTTGAAGAGATACCTGCACTCACATATTCATTGCAGCACTGGACAATAGCCAAGATATGGGAACAATCTAAGTGTTTGTGGATGGATAAAGATGTGGTAAAGATGTGGTGTCCATCATTCAGTCATGAGAAAGAAGGATATTTTGCCATTTGTGACAACTTGAGGAAATTATGACAAGAGGAAAATGTCAGGAACAGAGAGGCAAATACTTTATGATCTAACTTAGATATGGAGTATAAAAGAGAATAAAAAGAATGTGTAGAAACAAAGACTAGAATGATGGTTAGCAGGAACTGGGAAGTTAGGGAGAGGGCGGGATGCTGGCGAAAGCATACAAAGGTACAAACTTCTAGTTATCAGATGAATAAATTCTGGACACAATGTACAACACAGTGATTGTAATTATTAATACCATCCATAGTATATGCTTGCGAGTTACTAAGAGTAGATCTTTAATGGTATCACTATGAAAAAGAAATGGAAATTATATGACATGATGGTGGTGTTAGCTAATGCTAACACCATTAGCTAATGACCATTTTGTAATATATATGTATCAAATGAACACACTGTACACTTTAATATGCCATTTTTTTTTCAATAAAATTTGGGATTTTTTTTTAACAGGTTCGTTTTCTTTCCTTCCCTTCTCTCTCTCTTTCAGTTAGTGTTAAATATCTTGGTCTTTTCTTTTTACTTCAAAGCAAAATTTCCCAAGTGACTACTACAGAATAGTAATTCCAAAATTACATTTTTTAAGAAAGCAGATGACAGCCTTCTCCTGTGGCTATTCACCACTGCCATTGCCAAATAATTATCTGAAAAGTCCTGCAACAAAATCAGCTTTTTAAATTATTTCCCCAGATATTTTACCATGGACCTCTGCCTCAACTTCATTTTTTTTTTAGTAACAACTGTTAAAACCTGTGAAGCTAGCAGAACACATTACAAGAAACATCGATCCTTCCCTTCCCTTTTCAAAATCTTTCACAACCTACATTATGATCCTTAAAATTGTCTCCTTTAGTAGCAAAAACAGTTTTACAAAAATCTCTTATGATGCTCAATTTCTGATTTCATTTATGCCTTGTAAATTTTTGTGTGAATTTTCTACAATGTATGTGAAACCACACATCACTTATTACTCAGTTCTCTGTGTTGCTTGATTTATAGTCTAGACTCAGTTCTGAACCTGAGAATCAAATTTCAGAGGTTCTCAAATACTAGTCCAGAGTTCACAAGCTTTCTGTAGACAGGAATTTGGTTTCACTACTACTTTATGTTTTTTTTTTTTTGGGGGGGGGGGCTTGTTGTTGTTTGCATTTGGCACTTAGCAGAGTGTCTATCATCATACATACTAAATACATGTTGTCTGAGTTAAACCTTTGAATAAAATAAAACTACATAGCTTAGAAATACATCTAAAAATTTAAAATCAGCTTAACTTGCCATTGGTTAAATTGCCTAACTTCTCTTGCTGTCATTTCATCTGAAAAATAGAGAGGGTAGACTAGATCATTGCTAGGGTTTCTATTAGAAATACCTTCCTGTTTCTAAAAATCCATATTAAAATGAAAAACATTGCAAAGCACACAATAAGAGAAGCCTTCACAAAGCAGTTATGATATTGCAGTTAAAAGCCCTCACTTAAAACTGATTGCCAAATAAGTGTCAGGCATTGGGCAGCCCATCTTATTAAGATGGATTAAAAATGTTGGGTGTAAACAAAACTATAATTCTAAAGAATATATTCTGCATTTCCATTTAAAGTTTTGATGTTCTCTATAGATGAGTTTAAAAAACATTATTAATTGAAATGGAGTTTGGAAAGGAACTTGAAAACCGAATACATTTACTGGTAGGGAGGCCACTATGGAAATGGTGAATGCTGAAGTATTTTCAGAATTAGATGCCATCCTGCTCACAGTGTTTCAGTCACATAATATGAATCAGCTACCTCAGAAGGCTGGAAAAGATTTAAATTTAACCCTCTTGACACTGGAATGAGGAGCATTAGAATAATTAGTAACTGATACAGACAACTAGTGACACTTTTATCCAACTGTTTTCGTGCCTTTAAAATGTGCTCCAAATGATGTATTGCTAGTAATATTTGGGAAGGATAACTGACATGGGAGTCTATTTCTAATAGTTGCTACCATTTACTTTTAATGTCTGCACTCAGTGGAACTTCATGCATAATATACATATACGAGTTTTGTATTTTTCTTTAGCTCCTAAATTGAATTCAGGGCCCAGATTTTATTTTTTCCAATATGTAGCAGAGTGTGTGCACAAGAAGGTGCACCAGAAGACTGATGAATTTGACTAAACTAAAAGAGAAAAGGAGAGAAACATATAATATGTGCATGATTGACTTTATTGTAAAAATATGTATAAACATGGCGGAGTTATCTATCCCTCACTTAGCTAATCTGTTGCATTAGTAAGGAACACCCACTGCCACTGAAAATACATGTAACTTAAGTTCATCATCCAGGGACTGCTCAGGGCTACAAAATTATGCTTCATATTCTCCCTATCAGCCAGGGCCAGGTAAGTTGCATGGTTACCAAGAATGATTTGTAGTTTTCCCAAAGCTCTTGTTTTTCCAGTTATACTTTTTACTTCTTATTTCATTATACAACTTAAAAGAATGGGAACACTGAAGAAAAAACAATTCTTTTCAAAATTATACTTAATGGTGTCAAAAACTTAAGGAAGTTGCAAAAAAGGAGTCTTGAATCATATGTAGAAAAACAAATAGAAACAGGTGGGAGAATGCAAAAATCTATGAGGAGTCTAGCCTTGGAGGGTTTTTTATTGGTATGTTTTTTTTCAAATATGTTCTAAGCTCTCATTTCACTTAAAAAGACAAAGCAGAAATAAAAGACAATCCATTATCTAGTTTCTAGTTTCTACAGGAGAAGGAACAAGAAGGATTTCAGTCAGTAAATTCTTGCCAAATACCTAACCAAAACCAAAACGAAAACACCAAACAATAACAAAGAAATGTTGGAAAATACTTGCAAGGGAATGACAGATAAAATGTACACCTGTATAAACCATTTTAAATGACTCCCCTCTATACTCTTCTCATTAACTGACCAACCAGAGCAATTCCCATGAATAGAAAACTACTCTCTTCAAGCTAAACATCATATACAATACCAGAAG
This sequence comes from Galemys pyrenaicus, assembly GCA_019455555.1. Lineage (NCBI taxonomy): Eukaryota > Metazoa > Chordata > Mammalia > Eulipotyphla > Talpidae > Galemys > Galemys pyrenaicus. The sequence continues at coordinate 2,841,788 of JAGFMF010011663.1, read as the reverse complement.
TCTATTTTGAAAACACTTTCCTGTTCCTCTTACTGGTGAGCCATTCTACCTGGGTTACCTGGCCACAGACGGCATTGCTTCAGGTAAAAACAGAGGAAGGTCAGCTCCCAGACACACCGTCACTGTCCAGCTTTACATCTTGACGTTGACTAAACCTGAACCATGGGGAAATCTAGAATTTACATGGTCTGTTCCACAATAATCAGAATCTCAAGATGCCAATGGATCTTGCACCTAACAAAGTAGTAGCTAGAGTCAGCTCCAGCGATGTGCATTATGTATATTTTAGTTAGAAGCCTCACGGTCGTAGATAATCCTTTAAAAATATTCTTCCTGCAAGTGGCACCTAGAAAATTTTGTTGCTTCAAATATCTACTTTTCAATTCATGTGGTGGTGTCTTTTCACTTGATTAATATCCTGAACATTCTTCCTCTGCAAAGACTCTGCTGGCAGTCATTTGCAGGCAGGGAGGGTGAAGAGAGGCGACTGGGCAGCGTCAGGCTGCATGGGGTGGGAGAAGGATGGAGTCTGGCACATATCCAGCAGGAGAGCTGAGGAGAGACCACGCTTCCCGGAGGCTGGACCACCACCCGGAGGGAAGAGGAGAGCCTTGGGACAGACTCCTTGACATAGATGCCCGGATGGTGGGCATTTCTGAGACGCCTTAGTCAGAACCAACATGGGGCTTCTTAAGTGGAAAAGGGGGCGGTCAAGTTCTCAACAGACCATGAGCTACATCAGCTTCGAGAGACATCAGCAGCAGAAGAGCAAGGTATGAAGCCACGGCTCAGAGTTCAGGGCAGAGGATTTATCGGAGATCCAGAAGCTATTTGAAGTCAAAACATGCAGACCAGAGCCCTCCACCGTCTCTGGACACAGCTGCCTCTCTTGAGCACATCCAGAAACCTACACTGGGGGGGATTATGGAACCTGCTCGGAGAGTCATGTGAACACTGGCTTCGCTCAGCAGTCAGCCCAGAATGCACTGCTTTCCCTTAGGAAGTTAACGTTTTTCTGACGTTCACTGGCGGAGAAATACGGCAGCTACACTTTATTCTTTCCACATTTGAGTGGGCATGTGCACACTTTGCAAACGGGCACAAACAAACACAAACACATAGACAGACAAATCTAAGACTAGAAAATGGAAGTATCTGGAAAGAAAAGCATGTTTGTTGCAGAGAAAGCAATATTTGTTCCATTGATTCTATGGAAATTGCAATGAATGAAAATGTGTAGCTCTTGTCTTTGTTTTACTTACTACAGTGATTCATGGGCAGTTTTCAGAAATAAAAACTCTTTAATGTATCACCCTCCAAATGTGTTTAGACAGTCATAAGAATTCATGTCCCAGAGTTAATTATTCTGATATATGTAAATATCAATAGCCTAAAAACATATGGCAGTACCAGAGTGGCAGAGAATTATTTTATGTATGAGGTTAATTTTGGTCTCATTTTCTCATTTCTTAAAGCTCAAGGCTGATGAATCTGGCCAATATATTTATTAAGAATAATGCCATGTTACAGGAAAGCATTTTATTGAAAATGTCTGGCTTTGATGAAATGTGTAACATGTTTCTAGTGAATCTGCTTGTCTTCCTGCGTCTGCAAAATACTTTTGAAGAACTGGATATTTTGTAGCAAACCAGCAGCTCTATCATGTAAGAAACAACCAAGCTGGTGCTTGCCCCCCATTTATTCCTTCTTCATTATCTGAAAGCAAAATGTCACATTTCTTTTTTTTGACACCAATTCATAGCATTTATTGACATTTCCATTTAAAATGCTAGGGAAGCTGTATAAATTGTAAACGTGGAAACCAAACACTTGCATAAATTATTTCCAAAACTCTACAGCACATTAGAAAACTGCTGCTAATTGAAGGTAGAAACATAACTGACAAAGAGAAGGGGAGACTCACTTCCTAAATCATAGAGCCACACTGAACTTTAAGTGCCTGTTTGAGACCAGCCAACCATGATCGTCAAGTTCAAGTTGCAGTATTGAGGCCAGTATCTTGTGGCCTCAATATACTCTGCATATTTTCATACAAAATGTCACATTTCACTCACCCACTCCAGTATCAGAGGCTAGAACCCACCAGGGAAGCTCCCAGCTTGGCTTTCTTTTTTCTTCTATTACTCATTGTCTTCCCCAAACCTCTCACATATACTATCAGCGGATCTGAACCAAGTTCAGCATCTGTGGAGCTATGTGCTTCTGCGGGCAGTGTCAGCGCTAAGTGGGACTCAGAGAAACCAAACTACACCAGAAAACCCTCCTCAAAATCTGAGAAGCGCCCACAGAGCTGAAGCATCCCCTGGGAGGGCAGGAGCAAAAGGGGGTGCAAACTCCAGGGAGAGGGTAAGACCAGGGTGATCATGGCCCATCTCCCCAGACCCCGCTGGGGGGCAGAATCCTAATGTTACCCCAACGAAAAGGATTTCACAAAGAAGGCGCTTGGCCCAGCTCACCTTTCCCTCCTTTGACAGAGCTCAGCTGTGCCCTAGAAAGATGTGCAAGCCCGAGTCCGTTGGCTTTTGTTAGGCATAAGTGAGCATTCCAGAAAATTCCAAAGGCCGTTCTCCCAACAGAGTTCATTCTTCCAGAAGGAAGTGTCTTTGTAGACAACAGCAGGCCTGGCCCTCTCTGACTGAATCTGGTTTTCTTCCCAAACCACGGAGCGTGTGAAGCTGACTTTTTCACTGGCCCTGTCTCTCTCTCCGTGGTCCCGGGAACAGCCTGGGATTATAGCGCCCCGTGTGGACTCGGCTCTAATTACAGCTGTTAAGCCCCAGCCCTCTCACCCCCTGGCCCTGCATGTTCAGTGTCTGCTGTTTGCTGGGAATTCAGCGTTGAGTATCATGGAAACCACTCTGGTTCTCACCAAGCTTGCGCTCTTGGTGAGGAGAGAGGAGAAAAACTAGTACAAGATTCACAAAGCAGTTTATTTTACAAGATCTATGGTGAAGATGGGGCACTGCAGCGGGTACTACCTGATGGTGAGTTAGAGAAGCCTGTTTTAAAACGGGAAGGGAGGTGACCTGCCGGGGGTACCAAAAAATGAGAAGGGGTGGGGGAGAGATAAGAAAAAAGAAGATGGGCACTGAGAGGGATGGAGGAGGGGGCGGTGCTAAGGGAAAGGACAGAAGGGGCAGACTAGAGGTGGGGCCCAAGGAAGAGGAGAGACTGGGTTTCTGGAAAGATACCGAGTAAGAACCGAACCAGGAAGGGAGAGGCGGCACTGCAGCGCGGGTCAGAGCAGGCCTCCCACCCTGTAAAGGCAGAGACCCAGGGGCCGCTCGCTCTTCGGGGCGTGGACCATCCCAGAGCGCGCAGAGCACCGGTGGCTACCGACGGCGCTGACCCCCCCGGCGCCCGGTCCCTCCGGCAAGGCCTCGGGGCGCCCAGGCCCACGCAGCGGCAGCAGGGCGTGCTCTTCCCCAGCCAGCAGGAGCGTGGCCTCCAGCAGGGAGAACTTTCCAGGTGAGAGCCCTGGGCTGGGAGCCCTCTGCGCGGCCACTTGTGGGCACGCGGCCACCGGCGGGCTCATTGTCCGATGAGGGCCAAGGTCACCTTGACCGTGCCGGTGTCTCTGCCTCCTGCCACACTCTGCCGCAGCCAACCTCCATCCTCTTTGGGGTAGACCAACCGATCTATTTTATATCATTTGTGAAGTTTACTCTTTCATCATTATTCCAAATCTGCCCTTTTCTAAAACATTATCAAATTATTTCCAAGGACACGTTGACATAACTGTTCACAATCACAAAGGCTTAAGTGGAATTCCTTTCTGAGGACGTGGAATTTTGGCAGGGGCACACCAGGACGAGTGCAGTCCTCTCTGCAAAAGCTGGCTTTTCCTGAGGTAAATGAGGGGCTCACCAGTTTCTGAGAAAAATAAAGCAAACCAAACAACCCCGCCAGGACTACAGAACCTCACTGGTAAGACCAGCCCAACTGGCCGAGCCCTTATCTGTGATGCCACCAGCACCAATACTCGTAACACACGACGCCTTCCACCGCCCACCGCCTGGTTTTCATTGACCATATTTGCACTCAATAACTATGTGTCTAGTAATAATCGGGGAGTTCTAGGCCAGTCTGCTGCCCCCACGCCCACAGGGTGAGGGGCCTGCAGCTTCTGCTAAGGGGGGCCCTGCATCCCCAAAGGCTGCTTCCTACCTACCTTTGCAAGCAGTTGGCTCAAGCTGTTTTCCAACACATCATACTTTTTTTAAAGCCTGAGTTTGGAGCACCCCGGTGGTGCAGAAGGTTAAGTCTCAGCACTTTGAAGCATCCGCAGCCACTACAGCATGAGTTGGAGCCCGGCCAGAGAGGGACCCACATGGCCAGCAGACCTCTCCTGCCTGCCCCTTGCTCCCCTCAGCAGTGGATTTCAGTGGAGCCGCCTGTTCTGCTCCCCACTCTGTCTCTGGTGAATCCTCTCACCCCCTGTACCTCTGGTCTGTACCCCAGGTCTTGTGTGCATAAATAAATAAATCTTAAAAAAATAAATAAGCCTGAGTTTGGGTAAGTCCAGCCAGGCTAATTTCATTTCAGATATGCAATAAGAAGAATATTCTTGAAGTTGCCAATAGCAATAAATTAAATACAAACAGCACACAGCTCACCAAGCCTCAGCCAATCCATGTCCTCTGCATGTTCTGGGCCCCACAGAAAGCATCTCATATTAATAGCAGAGATTCTTGTTGTCCAAAAGTTGCAGTGAGCGAGGGGTTACTGACACCAAGAATACATAAAGGGAAAACAAAGCCCCAGCAGAAGCAAGAGCAGAAGCAGAAGCAGAAGTAGGACCCGATTGTTCGCGCTCTGAGGTGCACCAGGCCCTGGGGCCCCGCCTCCCCAGGCTAGAGCAGAAGCAGTTGCCTCCTGGTTAGAGTCAGGACAGGCAAGAGCCAGGTGTCGTGGCTGTGTAACACTGAGAACAGTCACAGTGGTGGCTGAGTCAAGCGACAGTCAGCTCTCTGAGGCGTGCTTCTGCCGGGCAGCTATGAGGGGCGAGCACAGGAGCGCTTCACCTGTTGACGGAGGAGTGAGTCTCTGGGGTCCCCACCAGGGCCTGCCTGCAGAGCCCACGCCCACCAGAAATGCTGGCAGCCAGCGTCGCAGGCTGGGCCGCCGGGGCAGTGCCGCTGCGTTGTCTTCCAGGCTCATCCAGAGGTGAGGGCAACTTAGATCAAAAAACACAAATCTGAGCATATCCGAGGTGCCACAAAAATATTCTCTCCTTGAGAGAACGGTGCCTACATGCTTGTGCCTGTGTTTCCTCTGAAGTCAACTCACTGCCCTTTACCAGCTCAACACAGAGAAAATCCCTCCCTGGGAAAAGGATCTGCTAGCAACCATTTCTACGTGGGAGTGCCTTGAAGTCCTTCTGTCTGCTTCCCTAAGAGGATGTATGCCCGCATGAGGGAGGATTTAAGGTCTGTCTGCTAATGAGGAAAGAGAAGAGAATGGAATGTAAGAGGGATATGAAAAGGAAAGAGAAAAAAAGAAGGACTAGGGTGATGGGGAACTCAGGGAAGAATAACTCTGTGTGTGTGTGTGTGTGTACAGTCACTTGCACATACAGTATATATGTATTATGGGTGTACAGTCACATATACAGTGTACATGTATTGTGGGTGTAGTCACTTGCACATACAGTATATATGTATTGTGTGTACAGTATATATGTGTTGCATGTCACTCATACATGCAGTATACATACATTGTATGTACAGTCACACATAATATATATATTGAGTGTATACAGTCACAATACAGTATATGTGTATTTTATGTGTATAGTCACTTACACATGTAGTATATATGTACTGTATGTGTACAGCCACACATACAGTCTCTATGTATTGTGTGTGTAGTCACATAAACAGTGTATATATATTGTGTGTGTACAGTCACTTACACATACAGTCTATATGTATTGTGTGTACAGTCACTTACACATACAGTCTATATGTATTGTGTGTGTACAGTCGCTTACACATACAGTGTCTATGTATTGTGTATGTACAGTCGCTTACACATAGTCTGTATGTATTGTGTGTGTACAGTCACACATATAGTGTATATGTATTGTGTGTGTACAGTCGCTTACACATACAGTGTCTATGTATTGTGTGTGTACAGTCGCTTACACATAGTCTATATGTATTGTGTGTATACAGTCACACATATAGTGTATATGTATTGTGTGTGTACAGTCGCTTACACATACAGTGTCTATGTATTGTGTGTGTACAGTCGCTTACACATACAGTGTCTATGTATTGTGTGTGTACAGTCGCTTACACATAATCTATATGTTTTGTGTGTGTACAGTCGCTTACACAGTCTATATGTATTGTGTGTGTACAGTTACACATATATTGTATATGTATTGTGTGTGTACAGTCACTTACACATACAGTCTATATGTATTGTGTGTACAGTCACACATACAGTGTCTATGTATTGTGTGTACAGTCACTTACACATGCAGTGCATATGCATTGTCTGTGTGTGTGTGTGTGTCTATGCATGGAGAAAGGAGACAATTGTGGGGACCCTATGTGCGCTATGTGCACTCACATCCACACGCCACCTCACTCTACAGTATATCACACAGTGGTCACCGGAAAGATGACCTGAGACTCCCTTACTGCCCTTCACCCCTTTGCCATCTGCATCAGCAAAATGCATGGGGTTAGAGGGTCAGCTCATTCCATCATGGCGGCGAGGACATTGCTTCCTCTGCTCTGCACTTCCTTGTGCATCTCGGTAATTTCCCTGTATTTCCTTGTATGGGTGGTAACTTTAAGAAGAGACTTTCATGAATCGAGTCAAGTTCCCGGTATAAACAACAGACTGAGAGAATCTGTACCTGCTGTTCAATCCCCATAAGAATGGAAAGGAAAATCCCACTTAGTTTTAGAGAACATTCAAATTAGCTGCAATGCTGGTCTCTTCTGATAAAGGGACCTACAGTGCCCCCACCCTGTGCCAAGCTCAGGTGGGAATGGGGTAGAATAATGTGTAAGCAGGATTATCCTTTAATCGGCATAGGCTGCTATTAGTTATAGTAATGTTTCGGTCGTCCTTTATTTCAGCCTGCATAAAAATGGCATGCCGTTAACAGGCAATTATGCCTAAAAAAGCCATTCATTTTTACCATTATGCATTTTGTAATTATGGATATAATTACAAGAGGAATATAAAGATATTTATAATATTCTTCACTTGAGAATTCTAAACCACTTTATAAATTATTATCTTTGTCCAACGCAAAATCACAGTCTCAAAAACTTATAAGTAACTCATCTGAGACATACTTTTGAGAAACACCTAACTTCAAAAATAATTCAAAATGATTTCTAAATAATCGCCTTTGCCCCCACATCCCACCTGTACACTCTTTATCTTCCGTTTCACAACAAAGAAACATCCTCTCATCTTTACAGCGCTCAGTTTGCGAATTTTGCTCTTTTATTGTCTACTTTTATCTTTTGACACCTGGGTGCTAGGCAGAGAGGGAGTCAGCACGGGTGGAGAAGGCAGGGCTGCTTGCCCAGGGCTCTCCTCAGAGGTCAGGACAAGACCCCGCTGGTTCCCCTTCAGGCTGGGGTCTCCAATCCCACAGCGAAGGTTCCCATCAGATCCAGGCACAGACAGGGCCAGGACTTGCTGGGAAACTGGCGGACCACGAAGACGGAAACACGGTTCAGAGGCAAAGGTGAAAGAGTGTGACGCTCACCGGCTTCCTAGCAAAAGTGCAAGCACCAAGCCTAACCCAGCGGTGTGGGCACCGGCCGCTGCGTCAGACAGCTGCTGGCTCAAGGCCATGCAGCCGCCGACCCTTCCTGGGGCTGCTGGGCTGCGCTGAAGGACAAAGGGCCTGACGCTCGTCCACAGGCTGACTGCGCCCCCTGGGTGCCCGGACCCTCGAGACCTATGCCACAGGGGCTCACCGGGACAGCAACTCTACCCTCTGTGCAGCCGCCCAGACGCGAGCCGGACAATACTGCCTTGCAGATGACAGTGCGCAACTTTCTGTATGGTAAATATAGTAGATGTTCTATACTGACTTATGATATACTCATTTATATACTTAATGTGCTGCTTTAGCAAACATTTACATAGGCAGTATATACTTATATATTGTATTTACATATCATATCATATACTATATACTCAAATATAATATCTAATACATATTTTGTATAAACTTATATTTTATATAAGTATATCATATATATTAACATTTAAATGATATATATGATAGTATGTGTAATATATAAATATATATCATTTAATGTTAAATATGAATATATAATGTATAAATATATATTACATATATAACTGTTCTATAAATACACGTGATATAAATAACATATGTGTGTGCATTATATAAATTATGTGCATATGTATTGTATATGTGCGTATATATTATATGAGATTAGTATAAATATGAATATATAAACATATAATATGCACACTGTGTGTAACGTATGCATAATATATAAATACGTTACACTTGCATATAATTCAGCATACCTATGTATTTAACATTTTAATACATTTAATGTTATTATTTCTCACCTGCATTTCTTGAAAGCAGGTGCAGTTTTCAGAACACGTGCTAACAGGGCCCAAGCACCGTGCTCCTGTACTCCGCACTCTGCGGAAATACTTCAGCAGCCGATGCTCACCAGCCCATGGGGGCTGTGCCGACCGTGTTCTCAGTGCACAGATGAGGACGCCGGTGTGCAGAAAGTGCAGATGCTACTCCCTGGCTGGCACGGCAGACTCCGGAGGAAAGCTGAGACTCCAGCTGATCTGTTTAGCTTTCAGGAATTTGTACGCCTAAAAAGTGTCAATAAAATGCAAGAAGACGTAGTAAAGAGGGAAACAAAATACCCGAACTCTTCTGGTTGGGAGTCTCTTTAGACGGAGACAGAGAGAATGGACTGGGTTGGTGGCAGTAACCAGGAATGAGGACAAATGTGCAGAGCGAGAGAGACCCCACCTGGGTCGGGCTGGAGTTTTAGCTGATAGGAAAACTGACAAGATTGAGAACTTCACCTCTTGCAGGGGGAAAGGTAGGAAACGGACACCTACTTCGGTGTTCTAAGAAAAGACCAAGTTCCGTGCTTGGAACCAAAAGATCTCTGCTCAAACTGCCTGGCCTGTTCAGGGCACCAAGTTCGACGCGCATGTTTGCCTGAGTCTCATTCAACGAATGGGTGTTTCCAGCAGGCTTCTCCCAGGTGGAGAGAGGACTGAACCAGCACGTGAAGTCTCTGGTGACAGCTCATCTTCCACCGACGCTCCTTGATGCTGGCTTCTACCCCAGAATTCCGATCAAGGAATGACCTGGCAGGAGTAGAGAGGGGCAGATGATGCCCCCAGCCAGACTCTCCCCAGAAACATGAGAAGTGAGAGATCTGTGATCCCTTGCCTGTAAGTGAAGTTGGCGTGATCGGCTACATTTTCTGGAAATCCGTGAAGACGTGTTTTTACTTTGTGAAGATTCTCCGGGTGGTAGGAGCTGTCGGCGGATCTTCCTGTAACAGATGCAGCCCCTCCAACGCCAACGACCAGGTCACTGTCACTGTCAGCACTGAGCAGCTCACCTCCCCGGTGTGCCCAGTGCAGGGGCGTAGGGCACTGTCTGGAGAGACGGGGGTAGGGGAGGGTGGAAGCAGCCCTCCCAACTGCAAAGGCTGCAGAGAACGAAACAGAAGAGAACCGTGTGCATGGAGGTGAGTGAAGAAAGGGACCTGGAAGGAAATTTGGCAGCTTTTATACTTGGTAGCCAAGCGCTATTTGATACACTCTTTTTAATGGCGCTTCACGAAACAGTAAAATACTCTTTTCGTTATTCTTTTAAGGATTTATTTATTCATACAAAAGCTGGGGTGCAAGCCAGGGTGCAGGGGGGTGTGAGAGGATTCCCCAGACACAGAGTGGGGAGCAGATCAGGTCGATCCACTACTGAGGGGAGCAGCGGGCAAGGCGGGAGAGGTCTGCTGGGCCACGTGGGTCCCCTCCCTGGCCGGGGATCGAACTCGTGCATTGAACTCATGCTGCAGTGGCTGGGGATAGCGTCATAGTGCTATGACTTAACACCTGCGCCACCAGGGAGGCCCCAATACCCTTCTGTTCAATCAAATGTAGAGTTGGCTGTTCCTGGGATGTGTCAAAATGCTGAGGTCTGCTTCTCCTGAGTGCTGAGGTTGGAGCCCATCACATTTGCGTTACAGGTGCTAACGGCGCTGTTTGCTGCATGAGCCAAGCTCATGTCCCTTTCCTATCAGCGGTTTTGATTTTTCACTTCTTCAACTGGGAAATAAAAAGCACTCAATCACCCGCCCTCCCCAGGCCTTTCTCCACCTTCCACACAGCACCAGTCTCTGGACACCGTGGTATTAGACCCGCCGATCCCGGAGAGACCAGGCTAGCCAGAGAACACAGTCAAAGTTCTCACATAACTACGCCGGATGTCGAGGGAAGCCTAAACAAAACCCAGTGGTGGGGGGCTCAGTGGGAAGGAGGCGCGGGGACTCTGAGGTTTTGCACTTATCGTTTTTCTAGTCATCAAGGTAACAGCTCACCACAGTCTACAGCTTCTGGAGCGCAGCTTCTCACCTCAGCAGCTCTCCCTCTCAACCAGGCCCACTCCCAAATGCCAGCCACCACCTACCAGCAAACTCGTCTCTCCCCGCTCCTTCCCTGCTAGGAACCTCTACTTAGATGTCAGAGTCTGAGTGCTTATTTTGTATCGTTTGTTCAGTGGCCTCTTCCCTTATACTCCACCGATGAGCAAAACCAGACAGTATTTGTCTTTCTCCTTCTGACTTATTTAGTGCAATATAATCCCCTCAAGGTCTACGTAAGCTGTTGCAAAAGGCATGATTTCACTTTTTCATGCCTAAGTAGTATTCTATCACATACCTATGCATATATTGATACTTTACACATTTATCTGTGATCTGGCACTGAGGGTGTTCCATAGTTTGGCTACTGTCAATACCCACTTATACTGAAATCTTTCAGGTGTCAACACAATATTTGAGCTATTTGCTTTGGAGTCTGAATGTTTTGTTAAAGAAACAATGAGCAGTACATGCACATTAAAGACAAAATATGAGGTGGCCGGTTAGCTCAGTTGGTTAGAGTGTAGTGCTAATAATAAAGACAAAATATGAAAAAAGAAATGCAATAAGTATTTAGAAATACTACATTTAGTTTGGGTGAAACAACGTTAACACAATAATTACAATAAACACAAATCAAAGGCATCGCAGGTCTGTGGTGTATCTGCGTAAGCATTCTAGATTGTTTAAAACACCTGAAATTGGACAGTTGCAGCATCAAAACTAAGGACAAGAACTTTTTGAAAGCAGATTTGCTGCATAATCTACGAGAACTTTCCCCATTTCACAAACGGGCAGGTAGAGTTCTGCACGTCAGCTGTGCATTTCAAGAAAGATAATCTTTCGGTAGTATTGCCAGCTTTGTGATCACTTAAATGAACCCGTACAAAATCAGATTTCTTTAAAGGCCATATTTTAGTTCAGTTCTTCCAGCAATTCATATTTCCCAGCAGTCTTAATCTGCAGCTCAAATCAATGATATCTCACTTTCCTTTGATCAGTCATTCGCTACGGAATTTAACTCTGCGCTGCTAACTCCGCATCTGCCATGGCGAGGGACGCCTTCCCAGCCACGGGGTGGATGACAGCCGACCCGAGTGAGGACAGCTGGACAAGCACGACCTCTGCTGCCCGAGCCGCCAAGGCTGGGGCACAGCGCAGCCCCAGCAGGCCGACTGTCCCACCAGCCCGCTCGTCCTCCTCCCCTGAGGCCTCCCTCCGAAGGCTCATCCCCACTCGTCCCGGCTTTGGAGAAGTGGGGGAGCTCTGGGCCTATGCTACAGACAATTTGTTAGTCTTCTGATAAAACTCTCCAGATTGGAAACCCGCGGAGCCTCTATCCTTCATCCTTAAACTGAGGGCAGCAGGTTCTGGGGCACTCAAGCAGTATCGGGAAAACTGTGAGCCCCCAGGACTGACTGACTGTGGGGGCTGCACCCACAGCTCCCGTGTCAACCCCCCTTCCCTGCCATTTAAACGACACCACCCCTTTTATGTACTTGCTCTGCTTCAGTTAGGACATCCTTCTGCCGACCTTCCCAGCACCCTGGGGCACAGGCTGTATCAAGCATAGTTATCTTTTTTTAAAAGATTGTATTTATGTATGCATACAAAGCTGGGGTACAGGCCAGGGTCACGGGAAGTGAGTCACCAGAGACAGAGCGGGGAGCAGAACAGGCGGATCCACTGAAGCACACGGCTGAGGGGAGTGGCGGGGAGGCAGGAGAGGTCTGCTGCGCCCTGTGGGTCCCCTCCCTGGCCGGGGATCGAACTCGCGCTGCAGTGCGGCAGACCCTTCACAGTGTGGTGCTAACCTGCTGCGCCCCCAGGGAGGCCCCAAGTATTGTGTTCTTCCAGAAGTTTCCTGTGCTATTCGAAGAGACCAAGCGCACTTGGGGCCCACTCGGGTAGGACCTGCCCGCTGCTCACACCCACCCTAACACGCAGAACCCAGCCCCTGGGCAGGGGCGCCCCACCTCAGATCCAGGGTGACAAACCCCAGCCACCACGCACCTGCAGCGACAGTCCTGTGACAGTGAGTCCGCCCGGTGCCGACCAGGTGCTCGGAAAAGGTTTCACTGGTGATATTCTTATGGCTTATTCGGGAGCGAAGAAAGCGGGGAAGGAGGCCGGGTGGGCCGGGTTGTGGGGAGCTGGGCCTTCCTGGCCTGCGGCGGTGGTGGCCTGACACACGATTCCCCAGCCTCACAGAGGGGGATGCCGACCCCTCCCCGCCCTCAGGCGTGATCCATAAAGTCTGAGCTGCGTCACCAATCATGTGTCTTTTTATGCCAGCTTTATTTCTGCGGGTAAATAACAATCCATTTAATTACAGAAATCAATCTGCCCCGCCGTCACCAGGCGCTGAAAGTGATAAAAACATTTAATAAAACCGGCTCCAGAAAGTGTGAATTCAATTAGATGCCGCTCTTCGGCCACGACGCTGTCAGGTTTGGTCCTTGAAGACCTGGGACCCCGCCCCGGGCCCGGGTGGCCACGGCCTGGCCATCCGGTAGAGCAGCCGCCCGCCCCTGGCCGGCTTGGCCACTGAGTTCCGCTTCGTCTCCATCTCTGGCTCCTCGTAGGCAGCGTGGGATCCGGCGTATTGTACGTTCTATGCTCCTTCTCTCGCCATTTCCCCCCTTTTTTGGCTATGCTTTTCTCGTCCTAGAAAAGGTAATTTCACACATACTGAATTACTGTAATTTAGGTCAGAGAGACCAGGCACCATGAAAATAAGATCTTTATTTAGAAAAAAAGTTCTGATCTATTTCTCCGTTAAGCATGTGAGAGTCTCACCTTCTCCCGTGTTGGGATGTGGTGAGGAAGACATTTTTAAAGCACCCTTGACACAACCCGGGGAACAGTCACACAGACGGCAGCTGTTCAGGCCCTCGAGACCACGGCACAGGAGCATGGGCTCCGGCTGGGACCCTCCTTGGGCTGCCGGGTGCTCCAGCTGCAACTGGGTTCAAACCCGATGACATCTTTGGCCTTTCTCTCCTACTGTCACAAGGAAATTCAGTTACATGGTGACCCTGGTCTGGGCAAGAGATTATTTTAGGAGGTTACGATTTTCTTCTGCATCTGCTAATGAACAGTCATGCACCGTGCGTGTGCTTTGCATGGATGATAGCGTCGTAGCAGATCTACCGGTTCCATCCATATGTGAAGAGGCGAGGATTTTCAGACTTCAAACACCCTGAAGAAACTACACAGCTCCGATGTGCCTCTGTGAGCCCTGCACCCTCAGGGCCGGACAGCGAGAGCTCCGCTTCCATCAGAACCACGCCTGTCCACCTCCGCCGCCCGTCACCAAAGGACCACAGAGCCACTGAGCTCACGCTGACAGCCACCACCGAAGGCCTTCAGGGGACACAGTGACGGAACATCAGATGCGCAAGAATGGACATGGGGATGAGAAGAAACACACAGTGAGGTTCGGCCCTGTGTGGGTCAGAAGTCTCCAAAGAGAGGACCATGGAGTGGACAGAGAAAGCCATTTTCTTCTTCTTTTTTTTTTAAAGATTTATATATATAAAAGACTTATTTATGCATACAAGAGCTAGGGTACAGGGGGTAAAAGAATTCACCAGAGACAGAGTGGGGAGCAGATGGACTGAAATACACTACTGAGGGGAGCAGCGGGAGGCAGGAGAGGTCTGCTGCGCCATGTGGGTCCCCTCCCTGGCTGGGGATCGAACTCGCGCTGCAGTGGCTGCGGATGCTTCCTAGTCTGGTGCTTGATCCCTTGTGCCACCAGGGAGTCCCCACATTTTCTTCTTTTTCACTGACAACCTGATCCAGCCAAAGACTTACCCTTTACCCTAGAAGACAGGCCACCAACCGAAAGATGAGAATGCGTGCTCTGTTTTTTAAAGCTTATTTATTGCTAAATTAGAGTCATGACTTTCTTTCTGCTGCTTCAAGTTTCCACTGAGAATTTTACAGCAACTCCTTCAGTTAGTTCAACTACCTGGAAGAGTCAACTCTCTCTATAGGGTGGGCAGAAACAAAATGTGAAGAAGAAAAGAGATCCAGAGTTAAAGTCACAGTTCTGTTGCCCCAGAGAAGGCCGGGCTGGTGGCTTCATGGGAATCTGAACAGAAACTGGGTCCCTGAAACCTGACCATGGAGTTGGCCCTAGCACAGCTCTCACTAAGGCTCAAGGAGAAGCCTCTTCTCCAAAAGGCAGCTTCAACCTCCCCATAGCAACTCAGGGACGTGCCCCGTTTGCATGTTCTCTGCTGGGCTCTGGGGCTCTGGGCACTCACTCAAGGAGCCCCCAGAGTGGGGAGAGAGGGACATTAAGCACGTTCACCTACCAAAGGTGAGGACTGGGGCTACTGCCCAGCCAGTGGGGGTGAGGTGCCGCTAAGAGGAAGAGAATCCCCCTTGTGACCACCTCATCTGACCTGTGCTTCCCGCATTGCAGAGGATGATTTCACCAATGAGGAGTGAGGTCCAGCACCATTCTGAAGAGACAGGGGCTCTGGGGTGCAGTGCTGCTGACCTCTTTGTGAGGACTGCCGTGGCTGGCATCCCCCTGGCCAAAGCGCCCTGCCCTGCCTGCTCCCAGGACTACAGTCCCAGTCTGGATGATGCCATGAAGACCTGTACTTACTTTTTAATTCCAATTCACTTATAAACAGCGAAACAAAAGTCAACTTCCTACTTCCCAGGTAACCTCGATTCAAGCAAGATTCATAGCATATAAGGAAACTTTCGAATAAGGGGATGTCTCTGAGGACTCAGCTCCGGAACCCAGTTAGGCAACGTATTTTCAGTCTCCAAGTAAGTCTGAAACACTCCAGAATGTCGCGTTTAAATCCAAGGGTACCACTGCGTATCTAAGTCCTCGAGTGATAACATGTAAATAAGTATGCCCTGCATCACACGTTCGAAGTGCTCCTGTCCAGCCATTCAGCCTACCGTGCATTCACCGAAGACCAGTGAAATAGGGGAACAACATCATCGGCCTTAATTAGGGGGCACCCTGACCCTCACGGGAGGTGGCAGCCCCCCAAGGAGAGGTGGGGTGACCCTGCCTCCTGCTGACATGGACACAGGACACTCAGAACCTGGCAGTGAGCCTCGGGCGGGTGAGACGCTTCTCCAAACCAGAGCACCAGAAGGGGCGATAATAAGGAAAAAAAGAAAAGGGGGAGCACAACAGTCTGTGGTGCTGAAAAGGGGGGAGTTGATGGTGGGGACACCTGACGGGGGTCCCCATATCACCGCCATTAAGAATAAAATAAATAAAAATCTAAATGCAAGTATAAAAAATGAAATTGATAGAAAACATACGATAAAATTTATTCTGTACAGAGAAAGGAAGGAGGGGTAAAGGAAGCAGACCCCAGCTCCAAGCTGGCGAAGACAGCAGCACCAGGAAGAATCCGAGGAACAGCGGGAGGTGGGGGGCACCTCGCCCGCTCGGGCTGCCCGTCCATTCCCACCTTGGGGGGTTTCCACTGACCCACAAGTCTGTAAAATGCTTTCTCTGTTCTCATTAAAATAAAAGATAATTACAGACGACAGAGAAAGGCAGTCTCCAGGAGACACGGCGTGGCTCGACTCTGTCTGCGTTTCCTCAGCTCGGAAGGACCTGGCCGGGCACAGAGGGAAGGTCTCCACGGACCACGCTCTCTCGGCTGCTGGGGACAGAGCGCAGACGTTCCCCGGCGGCTTCCGCAAACAGCCACAGCGGGCCATGTCCCCTCACGCCGCGGTGATCAGAAATCGCCGTGTGATGTTTGCTCCGGCTTTCGGTAGGGACAGCAACTCTTCTACATTTGTGAGCTGATGTTAAACATGCTCGTTGATTATTTTAATCACATCACACACAGAAGTACTTCAGTCATCCAATACATCCCAGGAGGCAGAGCCTCAATTGCTATCTCTAATCTTTTCAGAGCACCCTCTTCTGCTGCTGTTCATTAATTAACAAGGTGCCGCACATCCTTCTTCTGCGGCTGTTCCCCTGAAGCTGCCCGCTTGCCTGTCATCATATTGTTTCCTTCATCCCAGCCACACTGGCTCATCATCAATTATTTTCCTCCTTCAGAACTATGTTCCTCTCTTATAATATTCTTTAATGACCTGATAAATCTTTACAATCAAATTCCACCTCATTTATTCAAATTACTACTCTTCAAAGGCACGGCCGATCTTTCTTTGTAATCATCTTCTCCTCCCCCGAAGGAGCTTCGTTCAGTCTCCAACACCAACTGTAAAGGAAATGTCCAGATTTAGGAGCAAAACTTCAAGTCAGGCTCCAGCTGGAAGCCAGAAATCGGCAGGGCAACAAGGGCAATACTTTGTATTTATTTATTTCAGTCCCTGGGTTTATGGTGAGATGAGCAGATGTTTATTCAGCGCCAGGGCGGTCCAGGATGTGCCGGGCGTTGGGTGGACGAACTGGACTTTCTCGTGCTGCAGCCCTGCGGCTGTCCTTGCCGTGACTTGGTCTCTCCCCGTGCAGGAAGGAGGATCTGGGATATTTCCCTGCAAACCTCTGTGGGCTCGAAACTGGCAGAGCTAATGTTGCCGACTCCTGGAGCTGCAGTAAAGACCCCTGCAGCCCTGCCTGGCTCTGTGCATGTCCTCCATGGCCGCCCTGAGCGGCCGGAGAAGCAGCGTGGCTACCCTGCGGTGGACATGCTGTGAGGAAGCCCAGACAGGCAGGACTAAGTCCCTGCCTCAGGCCCCGACATGCGAGCTCTGAGGCCCCGTCTTGAAGGGGTGCCCAGCGCAGCTGGTGTGGCATGGGGCAGAGTAGTGTTTGCGCCGAGCCCTGCAGCCCTGAGGCCCACGGGGCTGGGGTCAGCCGAGCACACATAACCGACCCTAGGAAGCCACATTTCCAGCTGAAACGACCCCACTGTGGGAATACCGTGAGTTTCACTGCCGCCGTCTGGGGCGCCCGAGACAGAACGGAGGTGCCCTTCGAACTGCATGCGGGGAAAAGGCCTCGCAGGCCACAGCCCGGCACTTAGGAGGCCCAGAACAGTCACAGGGGAGGACCAGAAGCCCAGGATCACAGTCTAACCCCCGCCACCGCGGTTCTCTGAAGTTTCATTTTGCCGTGATTCGCCCTCCCCACTGTAGGGCGCTTTCATTTTAAATCCCAGCTCCGGATCTTAGCCGTAATGGCTCTGCTACTCCATCACGACCTGCTCAGACGACGCATTTATCGATCAGTTGCTAATGACTGAACGTCTTGCCAAGCACTGCACATGTATTTTCTTACTCAATAGCAATGACTGGTGGGTGCCACACCAGTCATTCTCACGCACCTTAACTGCCCAGCCACCAGGGGGCGCCCCTGAGGGCCAGAATCAAGTCTTAGTCACGATTCCACCCGCCTAACTGCTGGTGGAATCCGCGCTGTGGTTGGCTTCCGCAAACAGACACACTCGCTCCCTGAGCACGAGACGGACCGTGAGCCCCTCTCTCTGAGCCTCGCATCCCCACCAGGAACCGGGCGGTCCCGTCCCTTTCAATGTCGACGCTCTGTGATGCTGTAGCTGAGCCACCCCTGGTGATGCAGGAAGTGAAATTTAAAGTTCCTCATCCCCAACCTAGAAACTGACACTGGCTTCCCTGGGCCCTCCCTAGCCGGTTTCTCGGCTGACTGCGGGGTTTCCAGAGCCACGCAGAGAACTAGATCAGGTCCACGCCCGGGGCCTTCGGGCAGCACCAGCAGACAGGGTAGTGCGTCTGTTCCAGGAATTGGGGAGCTCCTCAAGGCACCTGGAAAGGGACCGCTCAGCAGAGGCAGACGGGCACAGGTGGCTCGCCGTGAGTGTCCTCTGGGTCTCTGGCCCTCAGGGACACCCCCCCTCAGCCCGAGAGCCACAGGGAGCAGGGGTGGAAGTCTGAAGCGCAGCCTGCAGGGGTAAGAGGACATGCCCTGTGTGCCCAAGTCCTGTGCACCCTCATCCTGTGTGCCCTCGTCCTGTGCACCCTCATCCTGTGCACCCTCATCCTGTGCACCCTCATCCTGTGCACCCTCGTCCTGTGCACCCTCGTCCTGTGCACCCTCGTCCTGTGCACCCTCATCCTGTGCACCCTCGTCCTGTGCACCCTCGTCCTGTGCACCCTCGTCCTGTGCACCCTCGTCCTGTGCACCCTCGTCCTGTGCACCCTCGTCCTTGGCCCTGCACAAGCAAGTGCTGGGAGCGCTGCCTTGGGCACCATCCACTTTGTCACCAAGTCTGATGTTGCCTTTTGTTTTTAATTGGGGAAGAGGAGGGAGAATTAAGCTAGCAGCCAAGCAGACTTGCTTGGCGCCTCTCGCCGGGAGCGCTCCCCACGAGGAGCGGAGCTGTCCCAGATTCTCTGCTCCATTTAGGTGTCAGAGTCATCACATCAAAGTCATTTTTTGGCTCACAAATGCCCATATTTTCCCTTCTGCAATCTCCTGACTACTCTCCCATGTAATTTTCCCGAACTTCCTGGGTGGTTCGATTTTCCTATTTCCTCGGCAATGACTCTGTTCTCTGCAGGACACAGTTCACGTCCTCTCGCCCTCCTTGATGCGCCTGTCACGCTCCCGTACAGTGAGTCACCCCGTACTCACGCGCCAGGTAAAGTTCCTCCACGGACCGAGAGAGCCACAAGGGGTGCAGCCGTTTATGACCCAAGGGTTGAGTGAGGGCCGCTGGACATGCAGGCACGAAGCGCGCTCCCTGCCCGCACTGGGTGCCGTGACCGTCCCCCGGCCCTCCCACCGCCCGCCCGCCCTAGGTCTCTTCCCCGCGGGGCCTCGTGGATTGGCACCAGCAGCCTGGGGCGCATGTGCCCCTCTCTGGGCCCCTGGCGGCGCCCTAGGGCTGCTCCAGCCCACCCCCACGCCTGTCTTCCAGCACGGGTGACAGGTGCGAGCGACTGTGCAGAGCTGGCCAGAGGGCTGGGCTTGGTTCCCACCAGCTGGACGCAGCCGGACCCCCCCAGGGGATGCTGAGGGACACCCCAGGCACTGCCACGGCCTCTTTGGCCCTGCCTGTCCTCCCACTGCAGCAGGCCCTGCCTGCCCACCGCGGCGGAGGCCCCGAGATGGGGGGACTCGGAGCCTGCCTTCGAGACGGACACTGCCCAGGGCCTTCCCCAGGCTCGGCGGGGCCCGGAGACACAGAGAAGCCAGAAGGACTGGCCCGTGCGGCCTCAGCCTCCGGTCTCATGGGCCTCACGGCGTGGCCGGGCTCCTGCCTCTGTATGGTCAGTGCTTTGGCACATTCAGCTGCTCCCCGCTGCCCCAGAAGATGCAGCTCCTGGTTTCCTCTCACACTTGTTGCGCAACACGGCACATCCCTTCCTGCTACGTGCAGACGCCACACCCTCGGCCTCTGTCCTGTCTTTCTCTCCTTTTCCTTCCATCTTCACTCCCTCTGTCTTCCTTCCCTTCTCCCTCCCTCCCTCCCTTCTTTCCTCTCTCCCTCTCTCCCTTCCTTCCCTCCTTCCTGCTTTTCCTCCCTCCTACTCTCCTCCCTCCCTTTTCCTTCCATTCATCCAGCATTTGTGGCGTGCCCAGAACGAACCTGGGGATGCCACAGACACTGGAAGAAGCCTTCTCAACATAAGAGATGAGCTTCCTGGTGTGTATTTCAGGAAAGCAGAGAAAGGAGGCCCCGGGGGAAGAAAAATAAGACTAAGTCACACAGGACAGAGAGCGGGGGGGGGGGGGGGGCGCCAGCNGAGGGGGGGGGGGGGGGGGGGGGGGGGGGGGCGCCAGCTGCTCAGAGACTCAGCGCTGGAGCTGAGGGGTCGCCCCCAGCGGGTGCGCACTGAGACGGGCTGGGCACAGCACCGCTGCCGGGAAGCCGTGCTCTGCACAGGGCCTAGACTTGCAGTGAAGATGGCGACAGCAAACATGGGAGCAAGAGCGGCTGCCTCTCACCTCACCAGTCAGCAGAGAGGAAACCGCGGCGAACGGGCAGAGGACCGGTCACGCGGCCTTGCTCTGCGTTTGCTTTGGCCACGCAGGGCAGAGCTGAGCTCGCCCCTGACTGTGGAGCTGGGGTTCCCCGCAGCCCCTCGTCCCGTGCGGCACAGCTGGCTCAAGCACACTGTCTTGGCTCCCCCCTCCCTCCCTTGCCGTAAGAAACGAGTTTTCATGCACCGAAGCATGGGCGCCGGCTGTAGACACACAACGGGAGAGAACGCACGTGTGGTGTCCTGGGGGCTGCGAACTGCAGCGGGCAGGCGGCCAAGTGCCACCCCCTTGAAAACGGGCAAGTCTTGGGGTCGTCATAGGGCGAAACAAAGCGTTATATTTACACGGTAAAGCGAAAGTGATCCAAGTGCCATCACAAAGCAGGTGAGAGGATTGTACAAATGACAGAAACAGACATGGAGGCTCACCGGCTCGGGCCAGGGGTCCACATAGTCGAACCTAAAAACAACTGAAAGAATATCTCTTTTGGGGACCTCCCTGGTGGCACAGCGGGTTGAGGGCATTATCGTGAAGCATCTGCAGCACAGCAGCGAGAGTTCGATTCCGGCCAGGGAGGGACCCACAGGGCGCAGCAGACCTCTCCTGCCTCCCGCTCTCCCCTCAGCAGTGTGTTTCAGTGGATCCGCCTGTTCTGCTCCCTGCTCTGTCTCTGGGGAGTCCTCTCACCTCCCAGACTCTGCCTGTACCCCAGTTCTTGTAGCATAAATAAATAAACCTTAAAAAATAAAAGTCATCTCTTTTGGATGAATGGAAAGGCAGTAAATCTGCAAGGAAAAGCAGAAAGTGAGGTGGGAGTCAGAACCAGCAAGGAGGGTGGGGGGGCCAGGCAGAGGGGAGAGGCTGTGGTGCTGGGGTCCCAGGCAGAGGGGAGAGGCTGTGGTGCTGGGGTCCCTGCATGCCGTAACCTGAGAGGCACGCCCGGGTGTTCTCTTTGTGACGAATCACTGACCTACATTTCTTTTTATGGAAAACTCATCTGTGTGGATGCTAAATTTCACAATTTAAAAAAAATGTTTAAAAATAGAGAATAGCATCGTTTCTGGCACACGTTAAATATTCCATTTATTAAAGCAGATGGTATTATTAGTTTAGGAAAGATATTTTTCCTCATCTGTGAAAGGAAGGAGCAAGTGAATGTTTCCAAACCGCTTTCACAGCTCAAAGGGGGGGAAATGCACGGTCTTACAAAACAGTTTAACCCCGAGTTTTCAGTTTTCTCGGCACTGAGCGGATATGCTGAAATCCAGACCTCCCCGCACCCAAGGGGGCTGCGGTGCCGGAGCGGCGAGTTTGTCAGCCTCAAAGTCGCTCAGACCCCACCGTGCGCACTCCGGGCCACCTGCCTCTGTGCAGCGTCTCTTCCCACTGGACAGAGTGGACTCACTGCAACAGCTGGAGATGTGTCTGCTGGCCCGGCTGAAGCAAGGGCTGGATGGGCAGGGCCCGTCTGGCCTCGGGGCCTCCAGTCCGCGGTTCCCACACCGCCGTGGCCAGGTGAGTCTGGGGGGTCTGCAGAGGACTGACCATCCTGGGGCCCTGGCCCCTGCGTAATCAACCGCATCAGCTGTCGCTGTGGACACACCCAAGCTCCCTGCGGCTAAGAACAGCCTCGCTGCTGTGGCTGAGAGCTGGTGCCCCACGGGGGAGCCCTCCAGGCTGAGGCTCCCTCAGCTGTCAGCAGGGACGAGAGACCAGGGGAGGCGGCGCAGCGGGGAGCGTCTGGAGGGACAGGCCAGGGGAAGGCGGACTCCAGCTGGTGCCTTCTGTCCAGGAGAGCCGCGGCACGGCGCCCCCTGGAGGGGAGGGGCGGGATGTCAGGCGCATTGGGCTCCCCTTTGGCAGGAAGATCTGGGAAGGGGGCGCCTCCCGCCTGGGCGTCGGGGCAGCCTGGACCCAAGTCCACCCGCCCTCCGCACGCCACCTCGCCAGGCCAGCGGGGCAGGGATGAGGGGCGGGCAGCTTGGGCGTGGAAGGTCGCATCTCGCCGTCGAGAGCGCCCCCGACTGACAACATGAGCGGTCACTCTGTTTGAGGCCAGCGCGGACAAGCGTCGGTGTTCCCGCTCAGGCCAGAGGGCCTGGTGGAGGGGGCCAGCGCCCTTCCTCAGGCTGTCGGGAGAAGATCTCAAAACATTCAACGGCTGAAGCAGTGACCGGTCCTGTTCGAGGGTCCGCCTTCACTCTGGCCAAGTGCTGGGTGAAGTTCGAAATAAGCGCCTCGAGTCCCGGGCGCACCCCAAAGGGCTCTCCGCGCGTGCACATGACAATACGAGCTCATTAAAGCAGACGAGTCCTTCCGCGCTCTGCAGACCGCGTTTCCAGGCGACTCCGTGTCCCCCTGCACAAGGGCAGCCCAGACGCACTGGCCCCCGAGGCAGGCCGGGAGTGTCCATTTCCGACAGGCTTCCCGCAAGGCGAGCGGCCCCTGAGCCGGACGCGGTGGACTCGCTGCGTCTGGGGCTCCAAACTCCAGCGGCCTGGATGCCCTCGACGCGAGGAGGCACAGGCAGCCCCTGTGTGACGTCGCCCTGGACACAGGGCGGGCGACGTGGCTCAGCCCCAGCGCGGAACTGCTGCAGATTCACAGGATTAATGAATTTTCTGCTGCAGTCTCCATAAATGAGCCTCCAAATATGCAGCAGAATCCTGAGCTGCGGCCTTGAAATAAAGAGCTTAACGCGATTCCCGGCTTGTTGGTTGCCTAGAAACTACCTTGGAACGGGGGGCGGGAGGGAGGCGACGAGACCTGAAGGTTCACCGGTTTAATCAGGAGATTATTACCTCGGAGCTGCATGGTGACGTGGCACATCTGTCCCCAGCGCCTGCCTCTCCCGACAGCCCCTTCGTGGAGGAGAGCGGGGCCAGAGGGCACGGAGGCCACGGCCCCCGAGGCCAGGACGGCAGCAGGGACGCCACTGCGGCCACGAGGGCGAAGGCGCACGTCCAGTGCGGGCCGCGCCGTTGAGGCGAGTCTGGCTCGCGCCTGCGCTGGACACGGCCCCCACCCTCGCCGATGACCGCCAACGCGGTCTTCCCAGATGGTTCAGGGCTCAAGATGCCAGAAAGGAAACTCAGAACAGGCAGGGCGGAGAGGAGGGCGCAGACAGTCTGCTGGCGCCACCTAGGCCACTGGCGAGCCGGGATGGGGCGCGCAGCCTCCTCGGGGCCTTGGAGAGGGGGCCTGGGTGTCAGCTACACTGCAGCCACAGTGTGTGTGTGTGGGGGGGTGTCCCACAGGGCTCACGTCGGAGCCCCCAGTCGGGTCAGCTTGTCTCTGCTCAACCGGAGCTGAGAGCTGGCAGCGTGTCAGCCACAGACGCCCCTCCGGCGGAGAAGCGGGCCTGAGCCAACCCGCTCACGCATCTTGGCCTGAAAGAGTTGCTCAGGGAGGACATATTTTATCCTAATTATTTTTGACAGGAATTAGGTCAGATTAATTAGTTTAAAATTCAGCTGAGCAACAGCGTCTTTGCTAATTACTTCAGGGTGTATACATAATTCATTTACAAGAGGGAAGGAAGGAGACTGCTGGGGAGAGCTCGGCCTGACCCATGCGTCGCTCTGCGCAGGGAAGAGGTCGGTGGCTCCCAGGGCCGTGGGCGACAGAGTTGGGGCCCCGGGCAGGGCTGGGACAGGGAGTTATTTCTATCAGGAGACATATTAACATAGTTGCATGTTCGAAGTCTCTGCATTGAAAATATTTAAAGGATCAAAGACACATTTTTTGAAAAACGTGGAATACAAATGTCAGAGGAAGAGAGTGAGTGGTTAAGAACCAGGGTTTTGGGAAAAGGGTTTTTTTCCCAGCTCAAGCCCTGGCAAGCATGCGCTCTTGGGCAATGTACCCCTGGGGTTCAGGTTGCTGCCTTGGATTAATCATAGCATTTAGCATCTAATTCATGGCAGAGCATGGAATTAAAGGAGAACTTACACATAGATCAAGATACCACAGCTCGAGACACACTTTGCATTTCATCTGGGCCACCTATTAGCATCTCTAGAAAAGCAAACTAGATAAATGCTTGTTTTGTTATAATGTTTACACTTTTAAGTTTGTTCCAAAATTACCTTTGAAATGAATTCTACCTTGGGCCTCCCTGGTGGCGCAGTGGGTTGAGCACCGGTGAAGCATCTGCAGCCACTGCAGCACGAGTTCGCTCCCCAGCCGGGGAGGGGACCCACAGGGCGCAGCAGACCTCTCCTGCCTTGCCCGCTGCTCCCCTCAGCAGTGTGTTTCAGTCCATCTGCCTGTTCTGCTCCCCACTCTGACTCTGGTGAATCTTCTCACCTCCCACGTCTCTGGCCTGTACCCCAGTGCCTGTATGCATAAAAAATCTTTTAAAAAAA
Source organism: Galemys pyrenaicus (assembly GCA_019455555.1). Classification (NCBI taxonomy): domain Eukaryota; kingdom Metazoa; phylum Chordata; class Mammalia; order Eulipotyphla; family Talpidae; genus Galemys; species Galemys pyrenaicus. The sequence continues at coordinate 2,816,820 of JAGFMF010011663.1, read as the reverse complement.
GGAAGTCTCCCTTTTGATTTGGATCGCATTAGAAGGTCCTTTTAGGTTTAGGTTCCGTTTTTCAATAGGGGAATAAAATGGATTAAAATATTTCAGTGGCTATGTATTTAGTGGCTATTTAGCGTGTGCTGATGCTAAACCTTCAGAAGTGCGAGGGCGCCGGCAGGCAGGAGAGGGAAGTGCCAGTGTCAGGCTTGTCCTGCTGGGGTCTAAGCGGGCAGCTGAGAAGGTACGGCTCATCACAGCAGCCGGCACGAGGGGTTCTGTGTGTGGCTTTCTTACACCTCAGTGCGCGCTCTCTTACATTAAGACATGAGGCAAGCGTGTGCGCCGACTAGGTGCTGTCCGCTTGCTAATTCTCCTCAGGCTGGGGTGGGCACGGAGACCCGGGGTGTTTGCACACGTGGCATCTGAGGCCGGTCACTAAGCCAAGCGCAGTCTCCCGCATGCAGGTCCACGTTCATTTCTCTTTCAAGCACTAGACTGTATTCACGGCGCCACAGTTACAGGGGCTAGGAGGCCTCATGATGGATGACGCCGAAGGAAATTGTAAAAATAGTTCCAAAGGTAGACCCGGGGAATACAGAGGTGACACCGAGGGTACCACCTGTATGCCATCCACCTGTATGCCCCCCTCGCCGGTGCTCTAATTCACATGTCTCTGGCCCTCGCAGAGAAGCCTGCGCCAAGGAAGCGTCCCAGCCGCCAGGCCTTGAGATGGAAGCCGGACAGCCAAGAAGAAGCTTCCTCAACCCTCGAGGTGCCTCTTGCTTCTGCTCCTTGGCCGCACCTGCGCTTCCCAGCGGCGCCTGCCCTGCCCAGGGGCGCACTTTCTCTTAAAAGCTACAAAACATCCTCACAAACCAGCAGCCCAAGTAACAAACTTAGTCTGCAGCATTCTTAGGTGTTAACGACAGAAAGGCCATGTATTTAAGCTACCTGGATGTAGTGTCAAAAGTAAGTTTTATAGGACCCCCCGTGGGTACAGGGTTGAGTCTCAGGCTCTCACCGCTGCGGCCTGAGTTCGATCCCCGACCAGGGACTGACCCATGTGGCGCAGCAGACCTCTCCTGCTGTGCCCGCTGTTCCCCTCAGCAGTGCATTTCAGTAGATCCACCTGTTCTGCTCCCCACTCTGTCTCTGGTGAATCCTCTCACTCCCCTCACACCTCTGGCCTGTACCCCAGTTCTTGTGTGCATGGATAAATCTTTAAAAAAAGTAAAATAATGGCAGGCTGAGGTTTCTACAATTGTGATTTTTACCCATACTTAAAAGAAAAATCACCAGCCCTAAATTGAAACAGGTCTCATTTTGAAATACGGAGCGCTGACACAGGAGATGAGGAATGAGAAGAACCAGATAAGGCAGACACGCTTCCTCAGTAAATCGGCATCGGGGAATCTGTCATCCTCTCGATCGTTGTCATTACCCTAAAATATGGACACCTGCTGTCACCCGAATGCCCACTCCGGGCTGGACCGTGCCGGCACGCACAGTCTTCGCGGGGGAGTCGGGCCAAAGTTCAGTGCTGCGCACCGAGCCCCCGCCAGCGACGCTTCGGCTCGAGAGCGGACACGGCATCTCGAGCGCGGGGAGGGACTCCTGTCCTCTGGCCGCACTGGACCCCACGGCCAGCGCCTGATCCGCTTGGCCACTGAAACCAGTGGTCTGTGTTAGCATTAGTATTCTCAGGGGAGGCAGGGGAGCGCGGCGGAGAACTGCCTCCCAGTGTGGCCCCTCTGGCCTCTGTCACCGGGTGGGGTGGGGCTCTGGCCGCCAGCGCCCCGGGGGTGGAGCTGCTTCTCAGTTGCTGAATCACAGAGTGCCCAGAACACACCGCAGTGCCTTGCTTGGCTCCCAGTTAGCCACGCCCCTTCGCTGTCTGTGTTACCTAAATAAAGGCAGTTGTAACGGCAATGAAATACCAGCTTGAGTGAGCTGGGCTGTGGGGAGGGCTGGGCTTGCCACTTTGGACAGGTGTTTGGTGGCTCTTGTAAGCACGCCATCAACTTAACAGACAGCCCAGCCATCCAACCCCTATATCACTAGCCTAGAAAGCTGGAAACAACTGTTTACAAGGGAATTTGTATGGGAAAGTTATTAGCAATAACCATCCAGGAGCTGCAGTCCAAAAGGAAGAATGTTGTCCATGCCTCAGCCCTCAGACTGTGTAGTGTTTGCACAGGTGGAATATAATTCAGCAGTGAAAAAGGATGGAACATAAATACACGCTACAGCATGAGTGAGTCTTACCCCGAGATGCTTAGTCAAAGCAGCTGGATGCAGACCACTGATGGTATGGCTGAAAAGCATGTCTAGAAAGCCGAGCTACAAACAGAAAGCACACGGGCGTGTGTCTGGGGCTGGGCCTGGAACGGGTGTTAACTATAAATGAACATGGGGTATGTCTTTGGGGCAACAGGGATATTTTCATACTTGGTTGTGTTGGAGGTGGTGGGGCTCTGGATTTCAGTACAAGCCACTGAAATGTACATTTTAAATGGATGCCTTTTATAAGACATAAGTTTCATGAGTTTGCTAAAACAGTTTGAGAAACTTGGAGAGAACATGTCAGGCCCAAGATAAGACTTTTACTCAAGTTATTTCCTTCCTCAAACACTCACCCTTCGACCCACATTCCGTGGCAGCAACCTCCTTCCCTTCCAAACCCGACTTCTGTTAAAAGATTGTGTCTCTGCTTCGTGTCTCCTCAGGCTCCTCTCGCTCTCCGCCCTCAGCCCACTGCAATCTGGCTTCAGCCCACGGTTTCTGCTGAAACTTTCCCAGCGACGCTGTCATAACCTCCTTTGTGGTGCCGCTCGTGGCTGCCTCTCCATCCTCCACACTTTCGACCCCACCCGCATCTCTTCTCTCAGGCTGCTCTCTCGCCACAGCATCCGTGGGCTGGGTCTCCAGGTTTTCGGGAGCTCTGGGCATGTCCCAGCCTCCTTTCTGGACCCCACCCCCACGCTGCTGCCTCCATCCTGACACTTCCCAGGTGTCCTCGGAATTCCTCTTCTCTTATTTCAAAGTGGCTGCAGCTCGATGTAAGAGGCTATGGTGGGGCTGGAATCCGCCAAGCACGGGATCTGGGGGCCACTCGGGACCGGGATCCTGGGTGGAGACTCTCACCAGGTGTCTAGGAGTCCATCTGACCCCAGGGGTGAAAACCCTCCTTCTAAGTGTCACCCACTCCCGGCCTTCAGCCACCACTCACCTGCCGACAGCACCTGTCTCTCGCCGCCAAGCCTTGCGGTCCAGAGCGCCCGTGTGCACCCGCCTCCCAGCCAGAGGCCCGTACCGTGCCTGCCAGGCCCCCAGCACCTCACGACCTGCACCTGCAAGCCTCACTTCCGCCTGCGGAAGAGGAACCACTCACCACTGAGGTTCCAGAAACCTGCATCTCCTCTGGCCGCTCGCCTCCTCCGGTTCCAACAGCACTGAGCCTCCTCCAGTCCTCTGGGACCCTGCTGGTTCCGGCCACACCTCTGGGTCCCGCCGGTGGCTCTGGCCGAGGGCAGGCGGCAGTGCCTTTTGCCTGGTACCAGAGCAGTCGGCTCCAGCCTCGGGGCTCTCAGCTGCCCGTGAACCCCCCACAGCGAGGGTGCCCTTCCGGCCTGCAGACCTGGCCAGGCCATTCCTGGCTCGTTGGACAGCCCAGCCCGGCAGCCACAGGCAGGGTGAGCGCTGAGTGCGGTGGAAAGGGGCTACACTGCAGCCCTGGCTCACGCTCAGCTTCATCCACCGGCCCCACTCGAAGAATTCTAACCGCGGCTCACGTCAGGTTTCTCCGCTTCTTTAAGGAGTGCAGAATCTTCTCGGACCTCCGAGCATGCGTCTGCAGGATAGCCCTGGCGAGGAGAGTCTCTAGAGTCTCCATCTCTGCTGGGATGGCTTGCGCCCAGGCACCCAGCGTCATGCTACAGGTCACTTGCTGGAGACGCTCTGACCCCTCAAGTTCCAGCAAGAGGCTCCCGCGCTGTGTGACTGTGGTACCTGTAATGTGGCTTGCTAGATGTACCTACTCTGTTCACGCAGCTCTCCCTCCCGGCTGCAGGTGTAATGCAGGCTGGCCGTGGGGCGGGAGCTGGGGATGTTAACGCCTGTCTACCAAATGCTCCCAGAGGGGAATGGCTGTTTTAACACTGATGTATATCCTTCAAAAAGGCATTATAACCTTAGTTTTTAGCTTCCATATGATGGAATTAAAACGGCTAGAAAATTACACTCGAGCATTTTGCATGATAATAGGAACGTTATATTTACACACTATACGGATGTTTCAGAATGAAGAGGTAGAAATGTATCCATATTTCAGGTAAAAGTAGTAGAGGTTCGCGTTCTTGAATCACTTGAATAGGAACCATCAGAAATGACAAAAAATTATTTTCACTTATCTGGATACAGGAAATGCCACTGTAAATTTTAAGCTATTTCATAATACCGCCAATTGAATAAAACTCTTATTTAAATGGACACGAAAGAACGTCTTGTTCAAGGTTTTTTATCGCTGTTGATTTACTTCCTCTGAATGAAAGGCATTTAAGACACTATAATGAATATTTCCATATCTGAAAATACATTTTCCTCCTGTAAAACCTACGCTTTCACTCCAGCGATATGGGGGTGACCTCTTCACTGGCAATTTCAAGGTACTTCACTTATTTTTTTACGCATTCTTTTCTAATGGAAGCAGGCCTCTCTGAACCTTTGTATTTGGGCTCCAGAAAGCAAATTCTCCCAGGAAGCTCCATTAGCACTTTTCTCCTAAAGGCTCAGACTGCGGTGCGTGAAATCAAATATTCAGAGGCCAGGAGGAGATGTTTCCATGCCTCCTGCCTCAGTGGCTGTCCTGGGGGCACGTGCAGCCCTGAAAGCTTCATCATGAACCCCCAGCGTGAAGAGCCTGCAGGCTTGAGGGTTCACATAGCCAGCCGGACTTGCGCGTCTCAGCCAAGCGGGGCCGCGCGCTCCAGAAGGCGCCAGGAGCCCACCGGGACACAGACAGAGCGCGAGCTGCAGCCTTCCTGCCGGTGCCACCGGGTTCACGGCATGCGAGCCCTGCGTGGGCGCAGCGCCCTGCTCGCTAGCTCTGCACCCGACGCCCCTGAGAGAACCCACGTTTGCAAGAAGCACCCAGCAGACTGAAAGCTGAAATGGCACCCCAGCAGGGACAGATGCAATCACACGGTTCTGAAGTGAGGCTCTTCCGAGGCGAGGGATGGAGGCCAGGACCACCCCACCCTCACCGCAGCTCAGCAGACTCTGCACTGCCCGCGAGAAAAGGGCCAGGAGAGCAAACAGCAGGACAGCCCCCACCCCCCTCCACGCTTTTATTAAGGAAACAGGGAAAGAAAGGGATGCACGAACAAGCCGCGGCTCCTTTGCACAGAAGCTGAGTAAAAATAGTTACCCCCGGGGTAGCGAAGTTTCTTGAGTTAGGAAATCACACCCGGAGCTGAGCGCTGGGCACATCAGTTCACAAACCAATTCACTTGTCTACAGCTGCGCGTGAAACATCGGAGCCGTTCACCCCTCCCCACTGGGCCTCTAGGCCACACTCCTGTTCGCTCTTGCACCCCGTCTTATCAGTGCCTGTATTTCCCCTTCCTCTTTGTCAAGGACCACACCTGAGCCTCATGACCTTTTAGGGACGGCTGTTCAACCACCCCAAAACCCAGACTATGTAAAAGCGCCTTTGCAACACTTTGCAAAAGAGAGAAGCCCGCACATTTGCAGCCTCGATGGTTATGACCCACGGGCTCAGGCGCGCATCTGTAAAAGCGGGAGAGCGACAATAACGCCGTCACGAGGCCTGTGGCCTCAGCCGGTACTCTCCATGTCCATGCTCCCGTCTAAGCCTAACCACAAAGCCCGAGCAGCGGACGCGGGCACAGCCGGGAGCGCGCAGGACGGAGCTCGACAGCGCAGGCCAGCAAGGACCGCGGCTCTAGCGCAGAGCCCCGAGGAAGGCTGCCGACCCAGGGAGCCCTGTGCGTGTGCGCCGAACCCGGCCAGCAGGTGGGAGCCACTGCTCCTCGCACACAGGACGGCAGTGAGCTTGACAGAGCGCCCGTGCTCGCTGAGGGCCCATGGGAAGGGCAGGAGGACACGCAGACCAGGAGGTCAGGCATAAACAGGCCGCCCAGAGGGGGAGCAGGCGGGCGGGGGGCCGCAGGGGATGGGCCACAGGCGTGAGGCAGACACGTGCCTGGGCGAACAGGCCTCTCCGCCTCACTTCTGTCCTGTATCCTGAACGATAAAGCGGGGCGCATGCGTGGGCTCAAGAAAGGCGCCTTCCAGGCAGGGGGAAGATCAGCACAGAATCGTGCAGTTGGCCGCGTCCAGGATGAGAAAGCCTGCTGGCAACGAGCAGGGGAGCGACGTGAGAGCAGGGCCGGCCAGGAGCGAGGTCACGCAGGACCTTCAGAAACGTGGATTGTATAGCAGTCATCAGCAACTCAGAAGGTTCTGAACGTGAGAGTAATGGAGTTAAGTTGCTTTTAAAGCACATCGCTCTGCGGGCCTCACATGCTGAGAAGCCTCATGGGGGGCACGGAACCATGCAGAGAAGGCAGCTGGGGAATGGCTGGGCTCAGGGGGAGAGGTGATGGTGGTGAAGACTAGCGTGGTAGCTGGGAGGGTCTGTTCAGGTCATGTGAGGTTGAGAAGTGGCTTCTAGGGCCACCCTGGTGGCACAAGGGGCTGAGTGCTGCACTGTGGGGCTTCCGCAGCCACTGCAGCGCCAGTTCGATCCCCCAACAGGGAGGGCCCCACAGGGCGCAGCAGACCTCTCCTGCCTCCCCGCTGCTCCCCTCAGCAGTGGGTTTCAGTCCATCTGCCTGCTCAGCTCCCCGCTCTGTCTCTGGTGACTCCTCTCACCTCCCGCAACTCTGGCCCACAAACCCAGTTCCTGTGTGCATAAATAAATAAAATCTTTAGAAAAAAAAAAAAGTGGATTCTATTTGGGTGAATGAGATTCTTGTGGGGGATGAAAGAAAGTTATCAGAGAAAACGTCTGATACACATTTATATTCTCTGACACACATTTACATACTCTTGTTGTCTTAGGAGTGAGAGAGCACAGAATGCGTGTCACCCCACCTGTGTGCTGCACATGAGGAAGCTGAAGTTGAGGGGCAGAAGGAGACGCACCATTCAATACACAAGTCGCTAAAGCCACAACTAGGGTCTTGACCTATCATCACACACCGGCCTCCGGCCCTGGCACAGCCCTCGACCACCCATTCGACGTATCACTTCCAAACACACCTTCAACCCTTCGCTTCGTCCATGAAGCGCCACGGACAGGTACTTGGCCCACAACAGGCTGGTGCTGGAGGTCAAAGGTGAGGAGCATGATGATGCCTCTTGCTGGATCACTCCCCAGCGCCTGTGCCTTGGTTGGAAATGCTGAGAGAGACCAATAGTGAGAATTTCACTGACCTAAGTCACAGGTTCCATCTTGCTTGGGCCCTAAGATTTCAGGCGTTCCCATTAGCGTGCAAACTCCTTCAAGAGCATCTTGGAAGCTCTTCTCTCTACCACGTCTCCCATGAGCAATTTTCCTATTTCCCCTTAATCTCAGCTGAGAGAGAACGTTCCCCAGGCCATCCGGTCCAAAGAGAGAATACATGAAACCTATAAAAAGGACACTTAGGAGCTTGGGTGTTTACCTCGTGTTTTACCTTGTGTTCTGGAAGAGACCCGTGCTCACCTACAGGCATTTGTAGCTGTTTCCCTCAGAGACAAGACACCTCATTACAGATGACCGAGCTGCATAAGCTAACCTGATTTCTATATATGGAGTCCATGGCGGTCAAAGCTGAAAAGGAAACTATAGTTCATGCAATCCAACCTTCTCGTCTCAGAGGGGTTTAGAGAACATGTGGTGGAAGACAAAGGTATAGACTCTGCCTTTAAGTCCTTGCTGACTTATATTTCCCATAATCCCTCCCACTGCTGCCACCATCACCTCTCCCATCATCACAGGGTTAATTTGGGGCCGTGAGTTTTCTCTACATGGAGCTTGAAGCAATCTGAGCTTACATCTGTGCTTTAGCAGCAATCCTGTATGTTTTCTGAGTGTAACTTAGGGTCATGATTTTTTAAAATATTAACGATCATGAAATAGATTATAAAGAACACACATACTCCTACCATGTCTAGAAATCCACCATTAAAAGAATTTTGGAGCATCTGGTCAGGTTTTTATTCTATGCCTATATAGTTGCATATTTCTCTCACATGTACTTGGAATTACTCCATAATCTCTGCTTGAAATGACTATTTCAATTTATTCAAGTACTTGGGCTTTTAAAATTGTTAATAGGGGCCTCTGTGGTGGCACAGTGGGTTAAGCATCGCGCTATGAAGCAAAGAGCAGGCACAGCAGCACGAGTTCGATCCCTGCCACCAGCCAGGGAGAGACCCACAAGGTACAGCAGACCTCTCCTGTCTTCCCGCTACTCCCCTCTGCTGTGGATTTCAGTAGATTTCCCTGTTCTGTTCCCCACATTGTCTCTGGGGAATCTTCTCACCTCCTGCACCTCTGGCCTGTACCCCAGCTCTTGTGTGCATAAATGAATAAATCTGTAAAAATTTCATAACTGTGAACAACATAAAGGAGATCTACATCTATTGCCATTTAAAAAATAAATATTTATTTATTTATGGATACAAGAACTGGGGTACAGGTCAGAGACACAGGGGTGAGAGGATTCACCAGAGACAGAGCGGGGAGCAGAACAGGCAGATTGAATGAAACACACTGCTGAGGGAAGCAGCAGGGAGATGGGAGAGGTCTGCTGTGCCCTGTGGGTCCCCTCCCTGGCTGGGGATCAAACTCGTGCTGCTGTGGCTGCAGATGCTTCACAGTGCTGCAACTTAACTCCTTGTACCACCAGGGAGGCCCCACAGTTATAAAATTTTTGACTGAAGTATCCACCGCATGAAATGATCCTCCTTAATAGACACTTGCATGGCTAGCAACTGCTTTTAATCACTGTGGCAAAAAACATCTATGTAGTTTTCATTTTAAAATGTCTGATTTCTTCCCTGAAAGAGATGCTACGTGGCTAGTCAAGGCACGTATTGAACATGAGGGCATACGTGGCTGGATGATCATTTAGGAAGAGAATTCCAATTCATACCCGCATTAATATTACCGATCTTAGAGACAAGAATCCGTGAGGGCTTAAGACAGAGACCAGGTTGCAGGAAGCAGGAAGGGAATAAACACCGGCCTTGGGAAAGGAGAAGGGGAGAGGCTGTGTCGTTGGCTCATGTGCAATTGGGAGCCCAAAGTGCACCCTCAGGAAACTTCTTTTTGGTCACAATTAACTAAAAAGTGTTGATTGCAATGGTCATGAAGACATATATTTTTATTTTGCTCTACTGTAGATTCATGGATAGACAGAAGACACACACACACACACCTTTAACTCACTCGTAAACCAGCATTGCTCATTCATATTAAAATAACCTTAATTGTTCATACAGGATCAAAACACAACCTCATGGTCTCGTGCACACTTTTTAGATCACGACGCAGACTAAGGCTAGCCTCCTCGAGGCAGTAAGCACATATGATGATTTCCCTTTCATCTTCATTGTAAACTGTCAAAGGACCGTCTTAGAACCCTTGGACATGATTCCACTGGTAAATTTAAATCTGCTTCACAGTTTGTAAGAACTTATATTAAAGGCAGTCCCCGTTTTTACGTATATCATCATATAGATTGCAGCCAAGATACAATTTTAATCAAACCTCAAAGCAAAATTTAATTAGATTCTTTTTCTCATTCCACTGTCATTATTATAGATATTCCTGTATGACTTAAACTGGGCCTGATCATTTTGCTCCGACTCTTAACCTGGGTATAGCACAGCAATACCCAGATCAAGGCAACTGGAGCTACACATGATTTTCAGCAGCTTCACAGTGAACCCTCATTGCTGCCAAACATCCCCCCAAGGGCCAGATAGAGCAGGTGACTGGCTCAGTGCACAGCCGGCTAGGTAAGTCTTCTTCCTCAGGCTCGGGCGGGCTCATGGCTTATGACACATTGTCGTAGGACAACCGTGGAGATGGTATTTAAAGGCTAGCGAGGTGGCAAAATTCAGAGATTAAATTGAAACTAGAAGCTGTCAAAGGCTAGTTATTTCCATGGACATGGTGTTTCAATAACAGTAAACCTAATCATTTTGAGTAAGAACAAATTACAAAATTTCCTATTCAATAGGAATCTAGATTTTACAAAACGAAGCTATTGCACAAGAGAAAGACGCATGCTGAATTCTGTCATACCCTCATATTCAAGAAGGACTAACGTGGTGGATGTATGTTTTAAGAAACCATGATGATGAAAAATAGTTCTGTCGCTTCCTAAAAGTTGACGTGTAAGTTTCCTATACTAGCAAATCTGAATACATCTGCTATTAAAAGCACAAGTGTGCCCCCTTCTGAATAAATGAAATATTGAGTCCTATATTTACTCTTACAATAACAACGTCCCGCCTCTCTGGCCCAAAATGAATGAATGAATTTGGGCAAACACCAGCAGAAAGTTAAGAGCACACTTTTCTAGAAACATTTATGATTGAAGATAGGAAGAAAACATATTCTGATGATCTCTGATTTGCTTTTATATATATTGGCTGTCTTCCCACAGCTGGAATCTTTGAAAATATAGTACCCAAGAAGAAAATGTGATCTTCTAGACAGAGAACCAAAGCCAGGGAGCAACATAAACCTGAGTATGGCAGAAAGAGTTCCAGAAACTGAAATGGTGATTAAGGAGTCAGGGAGAAGGGAGTGACAGTCCCCGAGACAGTTCCAAGTATGTTTTAAAGGGAAGTGGCTACAGGAGCTAAGCAGTTGTGTTGACTTCAAGTTCTACCTTGATTTCTCAGTTTTGCAGCCAAGGAAATAAAGATTGAAATAACTAAACAGATTTTCTTAAGTAAATCTTGCATAAGCATACTCCCTGCCCTCAGTCCTATATTACATCACAGTGATCCGAATGATCCACCTGGTGGCTTTATAGAAACCTGATTAATTTCACCTTTAAATACATTCATTTCAATCTAGATTCTCCTTTTCTCTCTCCCATAAATTCAGAGCAAAAAACTAGCCTAAGCAAAATGGGCGCCATGTTTGATTTGATTCCTTTGGGCAAAGCGCCACTTGACTGATGCAAGATGCTAGGGAAGTGATATTGTTTATGATGGTGATGACCACTGCAATAGTTAGAGAGCTGGAAATGAGGATGAAATAAAATGTCGATACAAGTCCTAACATTATTAGAAGCTGGTAGTTAATGATATCTTAAATCATGGATACAGCTTGAATCCATTGAATGGATGCACTTAGAGCCAAGCTCCTTAGTTGGTATTCAGGAAAAATATTCCCCTTTTTGATCTGCTGTTAGAGAGAAAACTAGCCTCAGACCTTTTAATTATAAAGGTGGGCTTTTAAGTCACTAGTTACTGGGACACAAGCTAGAGTGATGAGGAGCTAAATCTCTTACCTTCCTCCTCAGATCTGATCATCTCAATAAATTCAAAAAACAAAGACAGATACTGATCCAAGTTGTAGAGGCATATTGGATTTTTCTCCCTTCAGCAAACTCCATTATTTCCTGGTCACTTGACTTAGGTTGAATACAGTTTTTCACGCAGTCTGCAAAAATCTACCTTCTCACACAAATAGATTCTTAAATTCTATTTCTTTCCAATGCATATCCAAAAACTACCAGCTGCAAACATTATCAGAAATTTGGGCAAACACAAGTCTTTAAATGGAATAAATGTAAACTAGCATCAATTTAAATACTATCCCAACACTATTATACATGAAATATATTACTACATGAAATCTTCAGACTACATTGTAAAGCTTACAGTGTTGAATTTTTTAATTGACTAATAAAAGGACATTTGTCGATGTCAGGTGCCCCATGGCCTACACTTTTGCTAATGATCATGCGCAAGATTAAATCAATCATTGCACAAATACCATTATAAAGCCACGAATGTTTACACTAATCCCGTCTTTACCCTCAGATTCTAGCACTAGCCTGTGCCTTGGGCCGATACTTGTGTACATTTAATCCAGGCTCGCTCTTTCCTACTTCGAGATTCAATCTCGTCAATCGGTTTGAGAATGGAAACTACTACTTAGCCAATAGATTCATTTTCAAAGAACACTTATTTAACCAATCTATATAAAAAATTCCTTGACTGACTTAATAGGAACTGTATATTCACTGCCAAAAATATGTTCTCAGCTAAAACAAATGCTGTGATTGTCACTGCTGGTAATTCATAATCATGTAAGTAGCCATCCAGTGAGCAAACCACCTCCATGGTTCTTATTCAGAGAAAGTTTAAAACATCCAGACTAACACTTACATTGAAGAATAGCTTCATTTAAATCGTAAATATGGCGCATGGATTGTTTACTTAATCTCCGCTGTGCAGTCTCCTCCTCGCAGAAGAGCTGCACCACTCATAAATCAATATGCACGGAAAAGACTTAGTATTTAAAAGAAATGTTCTATTTGACTTTTCTGTGATGTGTAGACACACTGAGCGCACTACGCTCACCCGGACTCACTCCAACCTCCACGGTGTGTACACACCATCTGCTTTGTACCTGAGAGAGACTCATACAAAGCATTCACTCTAAGAGCGTTATGTCTTTGTTAGGAAGACTTGTTTTTCTCTTCTGGATGTCCTACCTGCCAGTATAACACCCAATTCTCGTCCTTAAGTGACTGCAGGTCACCTCCCCACTGTGAACGTGGCGACGGCAGGTCACCTCTTCCCTGCGGCCCTGCTTGGGTCCCTGAGACGCAGACCCAAACTAGCCAAGAGGCTCCGGCCCTCTGGCTGCAGACACTGGTTCGAGGATGCCCATCAATGAAAACTGAGCCAATCCCTCCTGGGCACTGGACATACAGCAGCGAGGTGCCACCGTGTTTGTTTTAGAATAGCAACATTGCAGACTCTGAATAACAGCGCCGAGCAGGGTGTGGGTCAGCTGGAGTGCCCTCATTTGTGGTGGTAATGCAAAGTGGCAGGTGCCCCTGGAGGGTAGCCCGGCATCTCCACACAGGGTGAAACACGGTCTCACAAAGCCATGGAACAGTTATACTCTGTTGTTTTTTATCCAAGGATCTGAAAACTTTGTACACACAGAATCTTCACCAAAAGCTATACAATAACTTTACTGAAGACTGTCAAAACTTGGATGCATTCAGTACGTCCTCCAATAGGTGAATGGATACACAAACCATGGTAGATCCATTAATGGAATATTACACAGCAATAAAAAATGAGACAGCAGGGCCTCCCTGGTGGTCCAAGGGTTAAGTCTCAGTACTATCAAGCAATTGCCTGCCACTGCAGCATGAGTTCGATCCCTGGCCAGGGAGCTGATCCACATAGCACAGCAGACCTCTCCTGCCTCGGCCACTGCTCCCGTTGGCAGTGGAATTCAGATCTTGTATGCCTGTTCTGCTCTCCACTCTGTCTCTGGGGAGCCCTCTCACCCCCTGCACCTCTGGGCTGTACCCCAGATCTTGTATCCATAAATAAATAAATCTTTAGAGAAAAAGAGTGGGGTAGCAAGTCACAAAAAGACATCGGGAAACTTAAGTAAATACTATTAGTAAAAGACACCAGACTGAAAAGGCTAATGCTCCATGATTTTAACAATATGGTATTGCGCAGAAAGCAAAGGTATCACTGGTTGCTAGAAGTTTGGCAAATGGGAGGGAGAATGAATAGATGAGGCACAGGGGGTCTGTGTGATACCATAATGGGGTCACTTACCACTGTGCATTTGTGGGGTGCAGACCACTATGTAACATAAGCAGCAAACCCTACAGTAAAGTATGGGCTGCAGTTAATAATACTCATCAATATTAGCTTGTTAGTTTCCATAAAAACTTAGATGTTAGTAGGGGAAACCATGTAATGGAGAGAGAATATACAAAAACTGTATTTTATGCTCAATTTATCTGGAAGCCTAAAACTGGTCTAAACAAAAAAGTATTAATTAAGAACAACAGCTGGTCCAATGCATCCCAGTTCTAAAGATAGTGCAATTACACTGAATTACACTGGTAAAGAAGACACATTAAAGAACGCCAGAGAGAAACCATGTGGAGAAATTGTGCCCGTAAACGGCCAGGCTCAGAGAAGTGAGGAGGTCAAAAGGAAAGAGCAGGGCCTCCCTGGGGTGCAGTGGTTTAAGCAATGCACTATGTAGCAAACCGCAGCCACTGCAGCATGAGTTCGATCCCTGCTGCCGGCCAGGGGGGGGGACCCACATGGCGCGGCAGACCTCTCCTGCCGTGCCCGCTGCTCCCCTCAGCAGTGTACTTCCGTTGATCTGCCTGTTCTGCTACCCGCTCTCTGTGGTGAATTCTCTCACCCCCCCACACCTCTGGCCTGTACCCCAGTACTTGTACACATAAATAAATCTTTTTTTTTTTAAAAAGGAAAGCGTAAAAGGGATGACATCTGTGCTATCTCAACCTTCTGACCCCAGCTGTGCCTGAACTTGGGGCTACCCCGCGCCCTTCAGTGACGGGAACTGACAGAACCCCGGTAGGTCAGACAGCACTGGTCCTCTGCTGCTCGCGACCGAAGACCCCGTGACAACACGTCTGCAGGTGCAGAGCAATCCTACGCGAGCCAACCAGACCATGAGTCCGAACCTGATTACTTTTTAGCGCGGGGAAGGGAGACTTTCTCACAACTCTGGACACGACGTCCAGAAACTCAGTTCAAGGCAATGAAAGAGACTTGTCCAAGCAGCACAGTTAACATGGGTGTGGCGGAGCCTCAGTGGCCAGGAGTCCCCTGCGGGGCAAGCACAGGTAGCAGGAGGCCGGAGGCCATGGGCAGGGGAGGTCCCGCACCAGCAACAGCTGGTCTCCGGGATCTCACTCGCATGCAGCTTTGCAAGCACCTCTTTGAACAGAGGCTGTTCAGTCAAAACAAAGCAGAAAAACCACTAACTTGGGAGCTTTAATAAAGAGATTTATTTATTTATGCACACAAGAGCTGGGGTATGGGCCGGAGTCAAGGGGGGGTGAGAGGATTCACCTGAGTGGGGGGCAGAACAGGTGGATCTACTGAAGCACACTGCTGAGGGAGCAGCGGGAGGCAAGAGAGGTCTGCTGCGCCCTGTGGTCCCTCCCTGGCTGGGGATCGAACTTGCGCTGCTGTGCTGCGGATGCTTCTCAGGGGGCACGCAACCCGCTGCGCCCCCAGGGAGGCTCTAACTTGGGGATGTGAGTAGCACCCAAGTTAGGGTCATGTCCAGTCCCAGGAAGGCCTCCCAAGATGACACCACAGTGATACCTGAATAACAACCTGGAAACTGACTAGCGACACATCCCATTTCAAAGGTGAACTGGACGGTTCAGCACAACCTGCCAACTTTCTCAGAAGAGACGAGCCGTCTCCACAAGGGTAGCAGGACTTGGCATCTGGCTGGTCCATTTTAAGGTATCTTAACATAGCAAGAGAAGGTGCATGTGTGTGACAGCTATGTCTTCTGTCTGTCTGTCTGTCCACCTCCCTGCGCAGAGAGAAGGCGTGCGCACGGAAGGGCAGCAAGACAAATGGCACCGGACTCAGGACGCACAGCAGATCAGGACGGGTGCTGGGTACGAAGGTTCTCCCCATGGTCACTCCAGGTGGCCGTTCCCTCTGTGCCTCTTGAGGAAGTAGATGAAGGGATGAGTGTGCCCTGCTGCCGCTGGACCTAGGGACCCTGCTGCCGCCACATCAGCACAGCGGCCCGGGCCACATCGCACCAGGTACCACGGGCAGGTGTCTGGTCCCAACACCACAGTGGCAAAATGACCTCCTACCAAAGAAAGGCACACTGTCTGCTCGGAGTCCCTCAGCGCCCCGCTCCGCCATTTTCCAATCCAGATTCCAGCCCTTCCTACCCCAGATTTTCTCAAGGCAATTTCTGAGATGTTTGGGCTGATTTTTATATGGCGGGTCAGTCCTGTTGTAGAAACTCTCACTCTTGGACAGACGCTCCCTGCCTGTTGGGAGACTCCCAGGCAGCCGAGAATGTGACAGGGACTCTCTGTTGTGCCACAGTGAGCTCCCAAGGGCTTTGGAACACATCATCTCGTTTTAGAAACTTCTAATTTCTAAATAAAATGTTGACTGACTTCTCTCCAAGGTACCCTGAGGATTCCTGCCCCAAATATCTGTCTGTTTAACAGACAGCGCTGCCAACTGGGGTTCCTGCTGCTAATGTGGTGGCTTGTTGTTCTGTAGGAAGCAACCGTGATGGCGGCCCCTGAGCCGACCATGGAAATAGCACATCTCACACACACCTACTCTGCACAAATCATCACGGACAGTTTCCCTCTTTGGGGTTGTTAAAAAGGAAAAAAAAAAATGGAGCAGATGATTTGTGTTACTTGAGGGGGTGGAGATAAAAATTCCCCGGCTATTTCTTGTATATCACATCCATGGAAAAGGATTCAAGAAAGACTTGATGTAGAAATGAATAATTTTGGACTCAACCCTTTTATCTGCTGCTTTCAGGAAAGGCCCATAATAACATTTCTCTTTTCTTCTTAGAGTTCTGGCAAATGTTTCACCAAATAAGGATTAATCTAATTGCTGAAAAACTGTTCTTAGTCATAAGAAACAAGGAAAGTGATTTAGATGCGCATCCCAAAGTATTTTTTAGTGTCAACATTGATGGTGGAAAATATAGCAGGTGAAAACTCTACTTTCTTGCTATGCAGCCAACGTAGTGTTTAGAGAAGCATTTATACTTTAATCATTTATATCCTTCAAAGAATAGTTTCAAATGGATTGAATTATATAAGAATCTTGCTATGGTTTTCCTTTCTCACAAAACAATTTTATGAGATTTTGAACATATTTATTCACCATCGTGCTTAAATAGTAGGCACACTATAGCTCAGATTTTACCTCTAAGATTTTTAGCTTTTAAGATAATTATTTTCAAGTTTAAGAGCTCATAAAACCTCAAAAAACCTGCAAGCAGTGAGGTTGGATTGTGCCAAGTATTTGATCTATATCCTACATACATAAACTACATGCTCACATACATGAATTCACATTCACCTTTACACATGGACGGTAGCAGTTTAACTTTGAGATAGAAGCAAGAGAGAGACAGAGAGAGAGTTTTGTGGTTTATACTATGTGGTTTAGTGGTTTATACTATGAGATACGAGACTGTCACATTATGAGTGAGGGAATGGTCGAGATGATGTCAAATAAATCAAGGGTAATCCTGAGGCAGCCTGATGGGTATTTCTTTTTTACCAGCTAAACTAGCACCATCATTTGACAGGTATGACTTCCAATGGACTTGGCTTACCAATTTTTAAATAACTATTTTAATATCTTAAAAATGTTTTTCTTATTCTAACGTATATACTAAGTGAGGCTATGTTAATATACTTTGGTAGCTCACCACTTTAAATGTACATAATTCATTTATGAAAGCATGACTCATAAAAAGACATATAGAGGTAACTGGCACATGGAAGATCCTCTCAAATGATCAATATGACCTTTTGCCAAAGCTGTCTTCATTCATGTTCTGTGACACTAATCTCTTGGCATACTCCACGAGGAGAAGAAACAATCTATACTAGAGTAAGATATATGTATTGGCCTTATTCCTATTAAGTCATATTTAATTTATCTTCTTGGCATAAGGTTAAGCATGTGAGACAGAAACAGAAAAGAGCCCTAATTTTGTTCCTGTTTCTAAACAGTGCTGGAGAGCAGCACCCATCTACAAGGGAAGCTCTTCACACACCACATTTTACACTGCAGTTTCAAAGAAAGACTTTGTTTCCAGCATTCAGAATGTACCTAGAAGAGAGAGAGAATATTGAGCCCTGTCACACTTTTCCTTTGGAGTACTTCTGAGCTAGTAAGGATGGACTTCAGGGCTTTCAGAATGTCATCCCTTCAGTTTAGCAGCTGATGTTCTTTAAACTCCCAGAGGTGAACTTAATCATCCCCTAAAATGTCTGCTCCTGTAGGTGAGAGCCCAGTCTAGTAGACCCTTGATTCCACATAATTAATGTGGCATGTGCCATTCTGCCCAGTGGTTATTACCTGGAGGTCACTGTGTGAAGCTGGGAGAGAAACAAGTAACAGAGAGATAAAGTGGATGCAGTGCCCCGGGTCACAGCCTGGCTGGGTTCACGCTCCAGCTCCACCACTTACTAGCTAGAAAACAGGACAATTTACTTACCCCAATTGCATATCTCGTTCCTATCTATAAATGGAAAATTTAGAACCAATATCAGAGGGTGTGTTCTGAGAGC
Organism: Galemys pyrenaicus; assembly: GCA_019455555.1. Taxonomy (NCBI): domain Eukaryota; kingdom Metazoa; phylum Chordata; class Mammalia; order Eulipotyphla; family Talpidae; genus Galemys; species Galemys pyrenaicus. Next base: position 2,798,455 of record JAGFMF010011663.1, on the reverse strand, counting down.
TCAGTAAAAATGAAATTCTTAGCAGAGAGCTCGACAAATTTTAACCACTGTGGCTCGTATTGTATGATCATTCGGTCTACTTCCACATAAATACAATCTAGAGAACTCCCTTCAGAACATTTTTTTTTACACTTTGTAAAACCTGCCAGTCTTCATTCCTTTCCCTTTCTTATCCAGGATGAAAAAACAAAACCTGAAGAAAATATTATAACATAGGTCAAATTGAATGAGCCTAAACATATTTTTCAAGGACTATACATGAGGATTTAATTGCACGACATTCTAACAAAACTCACGCAAGAGAATTGAATTCCCAATGTAATAAGGATAAGTGCACCCATAAGTAAATGACTAAAATAGTTTCCTCATTGTTTTATGTTGATTTTTTATCGAATACCTCCTGAATTTTCCAGGCAAACACCTGTATAAATGGACAGTAAATTCGCTCTAATTGAAGATACTGTGTACTTTAACAAGAAATGACAAAACCGTTGTTTGTCATTCTGCTGTTTTAGAATCCTCTAGGAGAATGATTTTCTGCAGAAAATGATGGTTTCCTGAAACTCTCAAACCTGGATTCAATCGATAAACGCAAACTCTACAAAAGTAATAAATGTGACGTTGTTAACGGAAAGGCTTCTGCAGATGCAAAAACATGTAACTGCAGAGCTGTGTTCTCCATGGGGTACCAAGTCTTTTGGGGTCAGAAGAATAAGTGGAATCCACATAATGCCCATGGGCCACACCTGAGCACCACCCACCCACAGCGTTACACGTCCACAAGTGGAAATGTGACTGCTGGAGTTATGTGTGTGTTTCTTGTTGCAGTTTTGTTTGCCTTTAATAAAACCTCACAATAAAGCACAAGAACTACTTAGGGGACCTCCCTGGTGGCACAAGGCATTAAGCACTGCACTATGAAGCATACGCAGCTACTGCAGCACGAGTTCGATCCCGACCAGGGAGGGGACCAACATGGCACAGCAGACCTCTCCTGCTCCCCTCAGCAGTGTACTTCAGTGGATCTGCCTGTTCTGCTCCCCGCTCTGTCTCTGGGGAATCCTCTCACCGCCCTGCACCTCTGGCCTGCACCCGTTCTTTTATGCATAAATAAATTTTTAAAGAACTACTTAGGATTGTGTACTAAAAAAAAGTAAGTAAAAGTATGGCAGAAAGTGTTGGTATCAAGAGAAATCAAAGTAAGTGGGTAGGTATCAGTGAAGTATCTGTGTATATTCACACCAATCTCTTAGAATTTGAAGTGTTCTCACTAATAACGAAGTGTTATGTTTCCATCTCTCGCAGGAATTCCAGAATACAGGCATGTGGCTCCAGATTTGGGTCTAGGTTCTACTTTAGTTGAACTACTTTCTAGATTAAATCTCAGCTTTCTTATGTTTAAAGTGAAAGCAGTAGTGAAATAAATACCAAGACTGCCTGACACGAAGCCAGATAAGCGAACAAAACACACTTGTTCTCCCAAGTAACCTTCCGAGCTGTTTTCTCCTCAAGCTGATTAATTTTAAAATTAGCCCAACCAGATGATTTTTCTGGCTCCCGTTCTCCTTGCTCACGCAGTGGGTGAGGTTTCTGGCACAGGTGACATTTGACACTTATTAGAAATGTTGCTACTCCTCCCTTGTTTAGACACGAGAGTGAGCCTGTTCATACATTTTCGTTGTCCCACTCACTGCTATCCCATTTCTTCCATTATTAAGGATAGCTTTGGAGACCCTCCCCTTCTCATCTGACTGATTTGACCAGTCCTGGGCCCTGCCCCTGGCACCACAGGACTGGACAACCCCGGGTCACCCCACCTCCCCACTGGCCGGGGCACCCAGCCCTCCCACTGAGAGCCCCCACAACACGCCGGTTAGCCGGAGCTAGCAGGCCCTCCCAGGTCTGACACAGACATTCAGCAGTAACTTGTGAAAATAAAGGCGGAAAATGATAAAAGCCTTTCGTGCCTTCAACATTTAGTTTCCTGGTGTCTCAGACCAGAAGAAGACACCTATTTTCGAACTTCTTTCAATGGCCTTGAATGGAATTTAGATGAGGTGATCCACGCCAGCGGCAGGTTTCTTGGGGTGTCTGAAGCGGAATCAAGACGGGCTGGAGCTGGAGAGGATGGGGTCAGAGAGGAGCTGGGACGGGACCCATTGGGCGGTTGGGTGCAGACTGCACTGGCGGAAGGTGGCGGTGTCCCCGCTCTGTGCGTCCTGGCCCGCAGCGCCCTGGAGCAGCCTGCGCGGGAGCTGCCCCGGGCCGCATTCACGCAGCCAGCGCCAGAGGCCAGAGCGCAGCAGCCGGCCTGGCAGCAGGTGCCTCCTGCGGCAGGTGCCTCCTGCGGGGCGCTCCGGGCACCGGCGCTCCAGGTGGACCCAGACAGGCGTTCCTGTGACTGTCCTTGCACCGCCCGCAGGGCCTCCTGGGCACCCCCTAAGAAGGGAGCGCCTCTCCTGAGGCCCCTGGGGCCACCTTCTCCCTCCGGCCTGAAGGCGCAGAAGCGGGAGCTCAGTGACCCCGAGCTCACTCCAGCGGGCCTGGGGCTCCCCTCACATGTCACGGCAGGTCACTCGGCCTCCCGAATACCTCCGGGACCCAGACTGCTCCCCAGGTGCTGTTCTGTGCTCACCCCATCAGCCAGTCTTGACCCCGCCACTCTGATCCACAATGAAACTGCGTGGAGAAAAAACACGGGTCCGACCCACACTAAGCCGGCAGCGGCCCAGCAGTTCCCAGAGCGCCCGAGGGAGAATCTCAAACATTGCAGGGCCACAGGCACCGTCCAGGCTGCCCTGCCGCGCTGACCTCATCACTGTGAATGCAGCCGTAAACATGGAAAGGGAGTTCCCAGCTTCCCGGTTAAATGAGAGGCTGCATCTTTTGGGTAGAGTCCTAGGAGTGGGATTGCTGGATCATATGGAAGACACAAACACACTGATTCAAAAGAACACCTACACCCCTATGTTTATAGCAGCCCTCTTTACAATAGGGAAGACCTGGAAACAACCTAAATGCCCAAGAACAGATGAGTGGATCGGGAAGCTGTGGTACATAGAGACAATGGAATACTATGCAGCCATCAAAAAAGATCAACTAGACGCATTCATAGGAACATAGATGGAACTGGAAGGGATGATGCTCAGCGAAATAAGTCAGAAGGCAAAAGAAAAATGCCAGATGATTCCTGCCCTAGGAGGAATATAAGGGAACCAAATAAGGATCAAGGAAAGGAATAATAATAATACTAATAATAATAATAAAGACACAACAGAAACCAAAAATGAAAAGACAAGGACAAATTGGGGATACTTGGTGGGGGGGGGAGGGTTGAGGGCAGACAGGAGCACTGGGGACTGAGGTGATGGTGCACTGGTGATATGGGGAGGGAGTACATGGGGATTACAACTGATGTCAAATATATATAAATAAAGGAAAATTAAAAATAAATAAATAAATGAGAGGCTGCGATGTAGACAGGATGCAGACCACACTCTGCAGTCCGTGCGGTTTCTCACGAACAGGCCAAGTCCCTCCCTTCTCCCCCTCTTTCTCTCCCTCCCTCTTCTCCACAGCAGAGTCAGATGGTACACTGATAAGGCAAAGGTGATTATTAAACCCCTCAGTCTTTCCAAGGCTTCCTGTGACAATGGGTATAAAATGCTAAGCCCTCAACTGGCCTGTGAGGCCTTAGGAGATCTGGCCCTCCTCTCCACCCTCCCCTCCCCCTGACTCCACTCCCCCATGGCCTCTGACTTGCATCTGCCACCACATGGCTTCTGGGGGCCTCACACTGACTGGGGTGTCTGCCTCAGGGCCTCTGCTGCGCCTGCCGGATGCCCTCGCGCTCCCTCTGCTGGTACAGAAGCGACTCTTCGGGGCTCAGCCTGATCTGCTGCCGCCCCCGCGCCCCGCCCCGCCCCGCCAGTCCTCCTAGGGCCTGAGAAGCGTGTGTCTGGCAGCAGGCGCCTGCTGGCAAAGGTCGGCTGCAGAGAGCGCGAGGACTCCGCAGCTCAGAGGACCGCACCGCGGCCAGGGGAGTCTGGACCACCCAGAAAAGGGGCCAGGACTTCGTGAGTAAACCGGTGACCGGGTGCTACAGCATCTCGGGCACCGGTTGCGTCATTGGGTCAAGCCTGGCAGGGTCAGGGTTGAGTCGGAACCTTCGCTTCTCCGTCCGAGCGGCCTGAACGTTCATTGGGGCGACATTTCATTGTTATCGCCCCTTGCCCAGTGAAATAGATGCGGGTCTCTTTTTTTTTTTTTGTCATTAGAAACACAAGTTTTTATCGTTTTCTTGTGATTATAAGACTAGTGAAAACTGACAAAGAATAAAAAATATGGAGACCCGCAAAACTCTCTAAAATCTCAGCCCTAAGAGATAAGCAGTGAATGATGCGGCACTTCAGCGGTACACAGGGCCACATGATGATACAGAACTCCAGTACTTGAGCGTTATTCTACAAACTGCATTTTTTCTATTTTACGAAAAGCAGAATCACACTCTCCATCACCGCCTTAACGCACTATGACTTTTTTTAACAGTAGGTTGTAAATATCTTTTTAAAAAAGATTTATTTATTTATGCATACAACAGCTGGGGTGCAGGCCAGAGGTATGTGAGGGGGTGAGAGGATTCACCAGAGACAGAGTGGAGAGCAGAACAGGCAGATCGACTGAAACACACTGCCGAGGGGAGCAGCGGGGAGACAGGAGAGGTCTGCTGCATCACGTAGGTCATCTCCCTGGCCGGGGATTGAACTCCTGCTGCAGTGACTGTGGATCTTACATAGTGCTGAGACTTAACCCCTTAACCCACAGGGAGGCCCCAGTGTAAATATCTTTCCATGCCAAGTAGTTATGATTTGACATTCTGTCCTTGAAAAATAAATAAGGACATATAGGAAAGGCATTAATTAGGATACTTTTAGATTAAATTGTTGCACTGGGGGCATTTACGGGAGTTTAGTGAGCAAGAGAAGATGACATTTCCGAGCCTGCCTGGGTAGATGATGAAGACTGGATGCATTTGAGAGAAAAATGTCACCTGTAGGTTAATAGACCACCTAAAAGATGCAGATTAACAGTCTGAATTCCACAGAAGCGGGAATGAGATGGAGCAGTGTAATAAAAGAAGTAGCAAAATTATCACAGAGCAGTCAAATGGATATGCTTTTTGGCAATAATTGTGAAAGGTCTGGAAACGAGAAAGCAGAAACAGCTAGAAGCTGCGAGAAAGAAAGAAATAAACGAGATTCAACAGCTCGAGTTACAGTGTGATGGCTTCTTTAACAATCTGGAAAAGAGTTGGAGGGGCATTTACCCTGCCAGATATTTTATGTGCAAAATTAAAGTTAGGAGAGGTATTTTCTGGTTAATGTGTGGATACATCTCCAATGCTATGTTTATGATTGTCTAACCTGAATTATTAGCATCATTTTTTCAGGGCACTTAATTTTCAGTTAGAGATGGCAACTCCTTTCAATTGACAGAGCGATGCAGCAGCCAAGTAAAGGGCTAGGCAGAGAACTGTGCTCTTTTTAAGGGGGCTGTTCATATGGGATCAGTTTTCGCTTGTTTGGGGTTATTAGGGTTTACTGACCTATTTCTTTAGACCTTTCAAAGACTTCTGCTGAGATGTTGAGTCTCTAACTTGATTTCATCTCCACTCAGTTGCGCTTCTGAGTGACTCCAGTGTGGAGCTTTGAGCTGAGCAGTACCGAGGCCCCACTTACCACATGCCCGAACCCCGTTTGAGAGATGCCGGCATCTCTGCTCCTCCCGTGGGCGCTGGCGTAGTGCTGAAACTCCAAGGCCCTCCAAAACAGGGCGTGTGTGACCTGGTGACTTATAAGGACCAGGATTGGTCACTGGGTGACTGTAACCTATTCCTCAGTCAGGTTAGGTCTTGGTCCAGCCCCCAAAGCCATGGACGTTCCTAAGTGTTCAAAGTGTATGAGTGTCTCTTCTTGTGTCAGTAAAAGTGACTCCAGAAAAACACCTGAGGATGGGGCCTGGTTGCCCGAGAAACCAACATTAATAGTTTCAGGGCTCCCTGAATTCCGGGGAGGGTGGGGTGAGGGGAGCGGTGAACGTTCGAAGATCCCGTCAGGCAGGCCTGCGGGACAGTCTCCATCAAAGGCCAAAGACACACAGAGAAACGTCCAGACAGGCAAGCAGAGAGCTTCTCCGGGCTTCCTGCAGCCCGGGAGCCCCAGGGGACAGAAGCCCCCTCCCTTGGAACCTCACCCTCTGCGTCTCTTCATTGGGCTGCTGATTCACAACATGGGTGCTCTTTAAGAACTGAGGCTCCCTGGGTCTCCCTGGTGTCGTGAGGGAGCACGGGGTTGAGTGCCATGCTGTGGAGCTTCCGCAGCCACAATAGCGCAAGTTCAAGCCCCGGCCAGGGAGGGGCTCACAGGGTGCAGCAGACCCTCCTGTCTCCCGCTGCTCCCTCAGCAGTGGATTTCAGTGGATCTGCCTGTTCTGCTCCCCGCTCTCTCTGGTGGACCATCTTGCCCCGCACGCCTCTGGCCTGTACCCCAGCTCTTATGTGCATAAATAAATAAAATCTTAGAAAACACAAGAACTGAGGCTCCCACATGGTATAGGGGGCGAGGCCCGGTGCTCGGTGGGGGAGGATAAGGGCGCTCTGCCGGTGGCCACCGGGCTAGTGTGCATCTGAGGAGGAGGGAACATGTGCCTCTGAATCACACCCAGGGTTTGAATTATACAAGAGAATTAAAATAAAAATCAAAAATCCACACTGCTGTAAAAAATCAGTAATCAGTGAGGAAACTGGTCTCCTGAGTTCTGGGGGCCACTCAGCCAGTCAGTCAAACCCCAGGGGTTTGTGGGCCTGGCCAGCAGCAGCTGGCGGGTCAAAAGCACAGGAGGGGCCTGGGCTTGAGGCTGCGTCTGAAGCGCCGTCCTGGGAGACCGAGGCCTTCGAGTCCACGCCTGCAGGGTCTGATGCCGGCTCGCGGAGAGTCGGAACTGGGTGAACGGAACGGAACCCTCAGCCACCCTGAGCAGCGTGCCGCACGCAGGGACACACGTCCCCCTCGCAGCACAGACTGATCAAAGGTGGCTTTATGTCTTATTACATGCCATCTCAGAAAAGCTACTAACTTCCCTAAATGCATTATGTTTTCCTTAAAATTGAAATATGTTCTCAACATGTAACCTAAGTGGGTCTGAGGGTAAAGGCAAAATATACGAGCTTAGCCGTCTTGCGTCTCAAATACCCGTGGTCCTCTTCCCTTCGTCCCGGCAGTGAGGGCTGCTATTCTGGGTTTTCTCCTGAATTTCTGTAGCCTGATTCACACGGATTCTGGTCTGGACTGCAACGCTCATCTGGGGCTATGTATAAAAGTTGTAACTGACATGATGCTGCGCTTCGTCTAGATGAGACAGTTTAAGAACGTCACGTACTGACTGGAACAAAGATGGGTGCTATTACTGCCGTTTCAGGGGAGGAGACCGGGCCTCAGAGAGGTCAGTCTTGGTAGATTAGTTGACCTTACTGGCCATCAACAGCCTGTGGCTGCTGGGTGATTTCCAGGCTGGACCAGTAAGGTGGCCATGCAGAAGGGGGGTTTAGACCCGAGAGCTGCCGGGAAGAGGGTTTCAGCACCAGGAGTAATTTCTTTGAGGCAGCAACTGTGCATGAGCTCACTCGTGAGGACGGGTCGCCGGTGGGAACGCCATAAAAGGAGGGTGAGTCCATTCAGCTAAAACACACTAAGACCCTGAGAGGCTGAGATGTGCTAAGATGCCTTTGACAGCACAGGCAAGACGACGGTGTGCTTGACTTTGAGAAGTTTCTACCCCGAGAGATGACCAGCCATAAACAGCGATCAATGAATCAATCAATACAAACGCAGAAGCCAGCACCAGACTGAGCGTCTGTCTGGTGACAGAGCTGTCTGCCATGAGCGCGATGAATGAACCCAACAGGAGACCTGGACAGTGAAGTGGGGCTTGGAAAGGTTGGGCAAGAAGGTTGAGGGGGAGGGGCAAGGGAGGGGAAGGAGGAGGGAAAGGGGAGGGAGACAAGAGGGGGAGGGGAGGGGAGGAGCAANGGGGGGGGGGGGAGGGGAGGAGCAATACCAACTAAAGAGAAGGAGCAGCTGCTGGAAACCGGAGTGCTCAGTGTGGACGGCATGGTGTTTTTAGAAGGACCACATTTTAAGAATCGAGATATTTACTTCTCACCTTAGCTTTTTCTAAACATCTGTGTTTCACTCAAAAGTTTGCTTTGACCATTTGCTTCAGTTTCTCTTTTTCACCTAAGACATGGGGGGAGGGAACTGCCTTCCCCACCGCAAGGGCTCACAGAGGCAGCAGAAGGTGCAGGTGCGGCGGGCGTGCACTGGAAGGTAGCTGGATCCTCTTTCCTCCCCTCTCCTCAGCCTCCACTGCTTGGTCCCTCAAGCAAATTGTGACACCAGTGTCGCACTTCTGAGCAATGCTGTAGGGAGCATCAACAGCTGCAAGTTTGGGCCACTTAGAATTTCTCCTCATGTATTTTCCCCATTTTTGATTATAAAATGTTTATTTTGAGGCGAAAACTTTCTAAGACAGAGGGTAGAGGAGGCGCAGGGAGGGACGGCAGGGTGGACACAGGCCCCTGCAGGGAGCGCGGGGACGGCCTCCCATGGCCACAGCCAAGAGGACATGGTCACGCACGCCTGACGCCCTCCAGAAGCCCAACCGCCGTCACCCGCCCTCTGCTCCACTGCGCTCACATTATGTCGTCTTCATTCAGGGCTGGTCCCGGTGGCTGGATACCAAAGAAGTCTCTAGGGAGGAGAAGCAGCTAAAGGTTGGCGTCTACACACTACCCACAGGCAAGTCTGCAGCCACTTCCTGCATCTCCTTACGTCTTTGCCTTTCTCCTGGCCAGGATGCTGTCACGGAGGGTACGCCAGCAGGAAAGGGACTGGACAGCACTACCTTCCAGGCGCTGAGCTGATGCAAAGCGCAGTAAGACCCACGGTTGGCTTGAGCCATGGAAGGAGCTGGTCTCCTCGTCTGCTGAGGCACCAGGAGGGTCTTCAGAGGAAGCAGTGGACGCTGCTGGCGTGATGACAGACTCGCCAGCCTGGCCTCCGCCCCTCGCTGCCCTTCACACGCCTTCTCCCACCAGCCGTGAGCCTCCCCTGCCAGGCCCCACCAGCCCTGGCCCGGGTCCGACAAGGAAACCGAGAGGAAAGCGTTATGGCGGACAGCTCTGGGACCATGCAGACCACTGAGGAGAGTGGCGGCCTGCACCAGGGGCCACCCCTCTACTGTTCACACAGGGCCGCGCTGGTGGGGACAGTGCACGTTCCTGGGCTGTCCTGGGCACACTCCCCAGCTTGTTCACCGGCAGGGAGCTGAGCAAGGCCAGCCCATTGGCGGCGCGGAGATTAACCCGGACAACTGCCCAGAGCAGCATGCACCTTAGAGTGACCGGTACCTTCCTCCTGATTCTGTCTTCTTTACACACCGCCCACATCGAGCTGCTGTATTCAGCCCCACGGCAAGGGCCACGCCAGTGTCCCGGGCCCAGGGCCCAGCCAGCTGTAAGGTGAGCGGCGACGAGAGGAGACTGGCTCAGAGCCGCCTGCACAGGGAAGCGATGGCCGACCCTGCACGAGGTTGTGCAGGCATGTGCCGGCCCTGCTGCACACCTGCTGCGGAGAGTGCTGGGGAGGTGCCGGGCTGCGCCTGCACCTGGTGTGAAGACTCCGACCAGGATGGCGCTCCCAGAACGACACGGGGACGAAGAGACGCAAACCAGGCCGTCTATCTGCAGGACGCGAGCGTGACCCCTGCCCCTTCCGGCTCCGGGTACGGCCGTGCTGTTGGCCTCACTGCAGCGACGGGCCCCCAGCGAGTCCCACCGCCAGGGCCCGCTCCCGTTTGGGAAGGGTAAGTCTCAGGCAACTTCTCAGGCTCCTTCTTGTCCACCCGAATCAGGCAAAACCGGGAAGGGAGACAGCTGTCTACGCAGCTTCTCGGGCCGCGGTGGGGGCCTCGGCCACATGCCCCGGACAGCTCCTCCCACACGGCGTAGACGTGGAAATAAATAACACAGGCTGCGCTTTCTTAGTGGTGCCGGCTCTGTCTGAATGCCGTTCCCACCGGTGACTTCTGGAACCTTCCTTCCACACTGTTGAGAGCGAGGCGTTTTTACGCCGGTTGCTGCGATAGTGAGGACTTGCTCTGTGAAAGGCGGTATTTTAAAACCCTTCCAAGCCTGACCCCTCGGGTACACCGAACAGGCACTCACGTACCTGCTGGGTTCACTGAACGTGACCCATCCACGGAGGCCCCCTAGATCAAAGGTATGACTGCAGGGGAAGCACCCCCCAACTGCCTGGAAAAGAAAACAGGCAACCAAGAGAGCCTCCCCCATCGTCCACCTGAGCTGCTCTTCTGGGGGATGGAAATGGGGTTTGTTCTCTGAATTCATGAGGAATTTTCAAGACGTTGGCCCGAGACAAAGTTTGGAGAAGAAATATATGTACATATTTTATTCCCCCTCAATCTCCGCTTGCTTTCTGCATTCTCTTTACACTCCTTCGGAACCTTCCAGCTACTTTTCCTATTGTTCTCAGACAGAAAATAAATTTCGAGAGAGTTTTGTTTACTTTGATGAATCCTGACGGCCCTTCCAGGCAGCAGAGCCCCCAGCCCCCAACCACACAGCTGAGAATAATGAAGCTCTTCCATTAAATCAAAGGCCCATGATTTCATCTCAGCGATGCAGATTCAGCAGCACGGGCCTCGGAAGCGTCCGTGTAGAATTCAAATGTGTGAACGGCAAGATGGGAACTGTCCCGGCTCCCTTCAGAGAGCCACATCCACTCACGTCAGGAGAAAATCAGCCGGTTTTTAAGGACCCGATGTTCTCTTCGTGGGTAGCGGCTCAGTGGCACCCACAAATGAGATGTGAACATTCTGGACAGAGCGGGGTGAGACTTCCCTGTCACTTCCATTTTATGGATTTATGTAGAGATTAAATGAGTACAGCCTGCGCTGGCTTCCATCCGGCTCCTCAGGAATGAGGCGAAATGTAAGGGTGATTTAAGGGAGCATTTACATCGACAGAGAGAAGGCGGAATTTGTCAGGGGAGACTCGTAGCTCCTTATTCTCCATAATGCTCAACGCAGCTGGCATTTTAGCAAATTGAAAGCCTGAGCTGCCTAAAGAGAGGCCCTTGGTTTCGAAAATGGGGAACGGGGCTGGGAGCGACACCGTTTAGCTGCGCTGCTAGCTTAGCTTCTCCCTTCTAAGCAGTGCCTTCTTGCAGAGACCCAGGCGCTGGGTACAAGCTGGCCTCCGGGACAGCCACCCACCCCTCCGCGCAGCCACACGCCTCTCGGCCCGGGAGACACCACCAGGACCAGGCCGCACACCCCGCACCCGGCTCCTCGGGCCTCCCCGCCTCGCCCTCCCGCTCCTTGCCTGGACTGGGCACAGACCTTGGCCCTGCGGAGGGCCGGCTGGCGAGGATGTGAGACCGCGTGCCCCCTGGAGACCTGGGCGCCCAGGGCCAGGCACCCTCCCCTGCCGTCTTCCCCAAACGTCCCCGCACCGGGCTGCCTGCCCTGCCCCTCACAGCACTCCGCTGTCCCCGAGGCCCTGCCCTGCCCTCCACCTGCACCCCACGTGTAAAACGAACCCAGCAGCTTACATCTGCACTGCAGCGGCCAGCTCCGGGCACTCACCCACTTCAAGTCAGTGCATCTAACCCTCAGTCGGTGCCCGCAGGCATGGGCCGGCAGGACCCTCCTCGACAGAGGCCGAGGACCTGGCCATGGTCGTGCGGCCAGGAAGCTCCAGGTTCTGGAGTTCAAGGCAAGTCGTCCACCGCCTGGCGCGCGCCTCTGTTCACACCTATTTGACTTATTTGTTAAGATTTACTTATTTAGGGCCTCCCTGGTGGTGCAGTGGTTTAAGCAGAGCACTATGAAGCAAACCGCAGCCACTGCAGCACGAGATCGCTCCCTGCAGGGAGGGGACCCACATGGCGTGGCAGACCGCTCCTGCTGTGCCCGCTGCTCCCCCCAGCAGTGTACTTCCGTTGATCTGCCTGTTCTGCTCCCTGCTCTCTGTGGTGAATCCTCTCACCCCCCCCCCACACCTCTGGCCTGTACCCCAGTGCTTGTATGCATAAATAAATAAATCTTAAAAAAAAAGATTTACTTATTTATACACACAAGAGCTGGGGTACAGGCCAGAGGGGCGGGGGTGAGAGGACTCACCAGAGACAGAGTGGGGAGCAGAGCAAGCAGATCTACTGAAACACACTGCTGAGGGAAGCAGCGGGAGACAGCAGAGGTCTGCTGTACCCTGAGGGTCGCCTCCCTCTGCTGTACCCTGAGGGTCGCCTCCCTAGCCGGGGATCGAACTCGTGCTGCAGGGGCTACAGATGCTGCGTAGTGCTGCGCCTTAACCCCTGCACCACCAGGGAGGCTCCATGCTCCTGTCAGTTTAGTCCAACTCTTCACAGCATCACCGTGTCCAGCAAGGCCCCTTTCTGCCCTCAGACCAGGCACCGCCTCAATGACCTGGTGAATCCTTGTCGAGACTCATTTACCATGTTGCTTTAGGACGAATTGCTCATCGATCTCTCCCTGCTAAAGGATCAGTGACCCCTTGTTTCCACGGCCCAGTGCCTGTCTTTCAATAAATGCTTGTATGGCTAGTAAATGTAAGGATTACTGAATTATAGCAAAGTACCAGAGGTGTATAAGGTGCCTCAGAATAAGACACTGCCCTGTACTTCTTTCTTCCACCGTTTCCTATACAAATATCCCTCTCACTGCAGACACCAGCCTAAGTAAATATTTGTTGTGTGAATGAAAAGGTCCTTGATGGAATTTTAATGGAAACGATGAACTTTGTAGTAAATATTTACACTGTTCTAAAATAAAAAGAGTATCAAATCAAATAAAGATCGTTCCGAGGCTCTGGGTCAGATAAATCTTGCATCCAGATTCAATATTTGGAGGATTTATTAACTGGCCCATGCAAATGGGCAGAGTTCAATCGTCCTGCTCCGAATGCAGCTAGGTGAGCGGGCAGGAGTGGTGCTTTGATAATGCAGCTTAGAAGAAAATTCAAGATGAGTATCTTGAATACCTTATGAAGCATAAGTAGGTCACGGAGTCAGAGGAGGAAGGCTGATTGTTTTCTGATTTAGTCTGAATATCTCAGAAGCTTGTATTCCAAGTCAAACAATTCGGTGTCAGCCTCAGACAAATGGGATAATTGTAATACACAAAATCATCTCAAGTGAAAGTCTTAAGGGAACATTTCATGCTAGGGCCTCCCTGGTGGCGCAGCGGGTTGAGTGTTGCACTGTGAAGCATCTGTGGCACTGCAGCACGAGTTCAATCCCCGGCCGGGGAGGGGACTCACAGGGCGCAGCAGACCTCTCCTGTTTCGCTGCTGCTCCCTTCAGCAGTGTGTTTCAGTAGGTCCTCCTGTTCTGCAACCCGCTCTGTCTCTGGTGACTCCTCTCACCCCCGCACCTCTGGTCTGCACCCAGCTCTTGTGTGCACAAATAAATCTTAAAAAAAAAAAAAAAAAAAAAACGAAGGGGACATTTCACGCTAAAGAGAAGGTAGCAGAAAGCACGCTGCCTCCAGTCCTCACCTCCTTCATCCTTCTTCCCTTTTTTGAATGATACACGCACGCGAGGGAACCATCCAAAGCTGTGCTCACATTCACTAGGCGGTGGGCTCCTCTTCCCTCCTTCCCCCCTATGCTGTACCCCAGCTCCTTACCCATCTCACGCGAGTCCCCCAGAGCGTCAGCCTCACCAGCACACCGCAGCTCCACCGAGCTAGAGCCTAACACTGACCCCAGCTTTCTGCTGTGAAACCTTGGCAGGTTTTCTAACTATCACAGCCCATATTTCAGAGACTAATTTCACATGCATGCTTGGTGTGTGGCTACTACATTTTAAATTGCACAAAGCAAAAACACTTGGGAGTAAATGTGCTAAATTCCAAAATAGCTGCAACGTATAAAACTGGGATGGCAGCTAGCAACTTCACGATGGAGCAGACCTCGGCAGAAGTTTACAGCTTCAAGTGTCACAACAGGGGAGGAGAATCTTCTTTGCCACACCCCACTGATAGACGGCAAAATGGTGTCTCGTGGAGGGTTTATTTCTAAGTTGGGAGTTGAACATCTTTACACGTACTTAAAAGTCATCTTACTTTTTCTATGAATTTTGACTATCCTAAGGCTATTTTTTCCTAGTGCTTTACTTTCTGAATACATAAGCCCTCTTATATGGTGCAAATGAATATTATATTTCTGAAATGAATAAACAAAAGTCCTTGTTAGAAATTCCTTTCTCTAGCTTATGGGGTGTGTGTGTGTACGTGTGTTTTCCAGACAAAGGGTTTGCCTACTGGATTTATCAATTTCTTGTTATGGTTTCTACCATCTGAGCCACAGCCAGCTCCCTGACAATAAAAAAGATGCCACGTTTCTATCAAACACATTTATGTTTTCATCCGTATCTTTGAAACATTTCATCGTTTTCTCCAAGGCTTTCATCAAACAATCTGTCCTCTCTCTCCCTTGAGGGACCTTCCTCTTTCTGACACGTAAAAATTCCTCTCAAAAAATAATTTGATCAATATTACCAACACATGGTCTCCATCCCGGTCCAACAGAATATTCGTCACTTAATTGCTCCAGTTTGATGAAGTTTGAAGAGCAGGTTCCACTTCTTTCTACTCTTCTTTTTTATAATTTTCCCGACCGCTTCACCCAACTCGTTTTCCTTAAGATACTTACTTAGACTCTGAGTCTAGTTTAAGAGAGAAAAATATCTTATCACCATTTTTTTATCACCATTTTTATTGACCCTGCATTAAATCTATAAACTAACGCAGGTCAAATGGAGATCTTCATCTTATAGGTCAGTGAGTTCTGTCCTCTATTCAAATGTCCTTTTGGATGTTAACAGCTTTTTATAAAGTTTCTCCAATAAATGTCTTCAACATTTTTAGCATATTCGTAGGTATTTTACCTCCCTGTTTCTATTGGAAGCGGAACCACTTCTGCCAAGTTAAAACATGATTGTTTGTATACACAGGAAAGCTACAGATTCGTGTCTATTAATTTTATTATTGATCATCTGACTATATTCTCCTTTGGTTTAGTAAGTCCCCAGCTGATTTTCTTGTGTTTTTTAGGCATGTCCATGTTTGCAAACAATGGTAGCCTTTATCCTCTTTCCAATTTTTAACGCCACACTTTTATTTGTGACAGGGGACATGCTGGTTTTAATCTTTCAGTAACCTCCGGTGGAAAGTTACAATGGTTTTCCATTAAACCAAAGATAGGCTTTGGGGGAAAATACACTTGCACTGATTAATTCCCCACCCTTTGAATCACACACTCAAAGCACTGCTTTTCATTACACCTGCTTGCATTGTAAGCACTTAAGCTTATATATTTTTCTCTGAGCACTTTTAGTGGTTATCTCCTAAGTTCCATAAGGTAGTACTTTTTAAAGCATCTTTACATAACTTAAATTTTTATTTTGATCTCTTTGCTAATCCAAAATTCAGAAAGCATGCTCATATTTTCTCTTTCTCCATCCACCCATATGCTATTCATCCGCCCTATTTTAGCTGTGATAAGCTAAAAATGATTTCTAATGTTGATTTGACATGATTTCTAATGTTGATCTTCTTGTATTGTGTTGGGTTAGATACAGATGTCTATGCTGTACTTTATTCTTTTAATAAATATTTAGTTGGCACAGGAAAACCAGGGGCATTCTCTGGCAGGTAGGGACGGTAAGATGTTAAGTATGTATCACATTTACTTCCACAATTGGCCATTTTATCTTCTCCATGCTCACCTGCTGATATACTTGATTTTCCACGTGCTCAGATAGGTAAGGGTCTCCTACTACTCAGAGGTGTCGTCTAAATATCCACTGACTTACGATCTTTTTTGTGAACTGTTAAACTGTAATTGTGTTGAATTAGCTCCTCACTTTTTAGAGCTGCCATGATGTTTTTCTTCAATAACTGTATGCACCACTTACATGAAAAATATGTGATCAATCCTTATTATGGCACCTATTTTGTTATCTTTTTTCTCTCTTGCTGCTTTGTTTTTTCTATGTTCTAAACATTTCTTTGCTTTCTTCCAGGTGAGCTGGGTAGCATACTATGCTTTGGAAATTTTCCTACTTTGGGTCATTTTAGTGTTTTATTTCCTGCATGGAACTTTATTCTGCGTACTCAGTCTTCTGTGTTTAGACACTAGGAACGTGAGGATGAACATGCCACCGATGCCTTTCCTCCAGTGCCAGCTGAGTAACACTGCTGCTAGCCCCTCTAGAGTTCACATGGCTCCTTCCACCACACTTAAGCCACAGAAGAACTGTCAGCTACCGGGGAGACTTCAGACTTCTGGTTCCAGAAGGTGAAATGACCATTCCTCAACAACTATCTTACTTCCCCGCCAACAATCCCAGGCTATCAATCCAGTGTTTGCGTGTCCTCGCCCTAAGCACATCCCGTCCAGACCCCGACACCAGCAGCTGTCTCCTCCTCACTGTCACGGGCGAAGGGCTGCAGCCTCACCCTGATCTCCGTTCCTGAGTCTCTGCTGAACGTGCTCCGCTGACGTCTGTCTTGCAACAGACACTTCAAGGTGACTTACAGGAAACAGGTTCGTGTCGTGCTCACGTGATCAAAAGCACCTGCTGTGGCCTTTCCATTCAGCCTGTTTCAGGGGCATTTTGCTCACACTTTGCTTCCCGGGCGGCGCATCGATCCGCCCGTCTCACTGCTGTCTAATGATACATGGACTCGAAGGCCAACCTGATGTTTCTTAGACGTTATCTGATCTAGCTGCTCTTTTTGCTGGAATGCTCAGTGCATGACCCGATCTTTAAAATTCTCAACTTCACCAGGTTCTTTTTCCATTTAACTGACTTTTCTGGAGGTGTGATGTAGTTTCGAGTCTTTTTTTTTTTTTTTACTGCTGTATACTTGAATAATATTTTAGGAAATGTCTTCACTTGGTGGGCAGCTTTATACTCAGCGATGCTAAATGAGCATTGACATTCCTTTGTCTCTCTGAAATCTTTTTTTCATAAAACCCTCCCAAAGTCATTATGGGTCCCCAGCTTCGGTGCGTACACTCTTCCATCTGTCTTGTCATGCGTGCATGTTGGAGTGCGGGGGACAGGAAGGGATGAGGAAGAGTAAGTGCAGCCTCACTTATCCTGTCCCTGCAGAGATCTGCCCAGGAACAGTTGTGCATCTTCGTCAAGACGTCGCCCACGCAGCATCCCCCATTCCCCTTGCCCAGCACCTGCCGTCTGTGAGACCAGGGTCCGCGGGCGGCAGGGCCAGGAGCTGCCAGGAGCTGCACATGGGTCACTGACAACAGACACGGCCTCGCTGTCCGGCCCCCGGGCTCAGGCTGTGGGACTCCTGGAGCCTGGCCTGCTCTCGCCGCTGCCTGCTCTCTTTAGATCTGCCCCACCAGCAGGTCTTTCCTCTCCGAGGACGCACCCAGCCATGTGCGATCTGAGGCGCTCAGCAAATGCTAGGGTCACAGTCCCGTTTGTTCCCCGAGTCATTTCAGACAGAAGCTGGACACGCCTGCCCCTGCCAGGGCTCGCGCTCTCCACTGACCCTCGGCCTGAGGCCCAGTCATGGGCACCTGCCCGGTCAGGCCCTGCTGGTAGCAGTGCAACGAGAAACCAACCAACTGGCCCAGGTCCCTGTCCCGATCAGCTAAGAAAGATTAATTAACATCGAGAAGTAATTCAGTCCTATGATACTCTGCACTCCACGCCTGGCTTGTCCTGCATAAAACATAATTTCAGGGCCTCCCTGGTGACACAAGGGGTTGAGAAATGGACCATGAAGCATCCGCAGCCACTGCAGCACGAGTTCGATCCCCGGCCAGGGAGGGACCCACAGGGTGCAGCAGACTCTCTTGTCTCCTGCTGCTCCCCTCAGCTGTGGATTTCAGTGTATCCACCTGTTCTGCTCCCCGCTCTGTCTCCGGTGACTCCGCTCACCTCCCGCACTTCTTGTCTATACTCCAGCTCTTGTGTAAATAAAATCTTTAAAAATATACATAATTTCAGTAAAAAAACTGAGCACACCCACATCAAGACTGTCTACCCAAACACCACAGCGACCTGCAAGCGGCCGTCCCTGACTCTGACTGCAGCCCCCCAAGATCCGTCTTGAAACAGGAGCCAGAAATGTATCCCACCTCATTTCTCTGCTTAAAAATTAACTTCAAGTAATTCTGAAAATTACATTATCTCTCCCTCAGGGAAAATCACAAAACAGGAGATGAACAGCAAACAATTGACGCTCTTAGAGAAAAAGACATGCATTCAATCATGCAGGTTTTAAATAGTCACAAGTATCTTCTAGTCTTGTCAAACCAGGTATTAACATGCCTCACTGGTTTACGCTGTAAATTCTCCACGACACAGAAACCCAGCCTTGATCTCCTCCTGGTGACCTGGCCACAGTTCCTTCCGGGTGTGGCTGAACTAACCTCCCGGCAGGGGATGGAAGGCTGACATTCAGACTGCTGGTCTACCCGCCCCTTCCCGGCTCAAGGCGTGCTCCCGGGTCTGGCCCACCAGGGCTTGGGCTGAGCTCCATGTCCCTGGGGCTGTCGCCTTCAGAGCCCCTGCCGTTCTGAGAGGAGTGTCTGTCTGCTTGTGCTTGGGGAGCAGTACAAGAGGGTGACTCTTGAAATGCAATCCCCTTTCCATCAAGATGAAGGATTAAAAATTTTCTGACCAAAAATGGTGCCATCCCCTTGGAAAACAGGAGGTGGGCAGAGAACTCCTCCTGCTCACAGAGACCCTGAAATCGTATGTAGAACAACTTGGGGCAGCCTTGACCTTTCCCTATCGATTTGCATCATGCGCAGACAGCAAACAGTGCTGCGCTGTCCTGTTTGCCTGACAGCAGCTCTCCACTGCACTTCGTTCTGCTTCTGAATGGGCTTGTTACCGTCACACTCCGGGCCACAGTTCCCGAGGGCACCCCGGAAGCCCGCCCTGCTGCCCCTGCCCACCTGACCTTCCAGCACCTGCTCGGGCGTCCTGCCACGCCTTCCCTGTTGCAGCCAGGGTGCGTCCCGGAGGCTCCCGGGGGTCAGACCCACGCTCCAGGGAACCCCCTGCAACGAGGCTGATTTAAAAGTTTTGTGCCGCTCGACAAGTAAGTTTGCCTTTCCACTAGGTTTAATACATTCTCTGAAATAAGACCCAAGACAGAAATGGCAATACACTAGAAGATGCATTCCTTTCGCGGCCCACTTGGACAGCTGGCCTCCTCTCCTGCCTGCCTGCCTGCGGGCACTCGGGCGCGGCTCGCGGGGCCTACAGCGCTGTCCTGGCGCTGCTCCGTTCTCCTACTTGGCCTTCCGCTGGGGGGCGTTTTACCGTCCCCGTATCGGCCCTTAAAAAACCCGCTTTAGGGCCTCCCTGGTGGCGCAGTGGATTAAGCAACGCACTATGAAGCAAACCGCAGCCACTGCAGCGTGAGTTCGATCCCTGCCCCCGACCAGGGAGGGGACCCACAGGGCGCAGCAGACCTCTCCTGCCTCCCTGCTGCTCCCTCAGCAGTGTGTGTCAGTGGATCTGCTGTCCTTCTCCCCACTCTGTCTCTGTCTCTCACCGCCCTGGACTCTGGCCTGTACCCCAGTGCTTGTATGCATAAATAAAAATAAATCTTTAAAAAAAAACAAAAAAACCTGCTTTAGTCTGGAGACTGCGGGTAAGAAAAGGCAACCCCACTCCAAGGGTGTTTGTGAAATGAGCTCAGCGGCTTTCCACGCCTAGGCAGAGGGCAGCTGTCAGAGGCGGGCATCTTTCCTCCCCTCTGCCTGTCCTCCCCGGAGCTCTGCCGTCTTTCTCCCCCATTCCTCAGGCCCTGCCCATGGTTTCTACCGGGCCTGAACTCCAGACAAGGAGCGAAGGTCATGGAGAAACGAGCTTCACGACGGGCTCTTCCACGGGTACCCTCTGCGCTCCATCCCGGGTGACCGGCCCATCCCCTGGACCGAGTGTCAGCGCCAGACATTGCCGCCGTGCAAGCCACACCCCAGGTGGCAACAGCAGGGACCTGCTGCTTCCAGACCACAAAGCCCAAGGACAAGAGCTGCTTGGCCTTTGTGCGTGAAACAAACACGTTGTGCTGGACGTAACACGCCGACTGAAGGAGCTGGAAGGCGCAGCCCTAACAAACCACAACCGTGCTCACCGTCCCCAATTCCTGATGTAAATGGTGGCTGGTGCTGTCAGAACAGTGTCCAGGAAACACGACGCTCAAGAAAGACAAAATTTGGACCTCCCTGGGGGCGTAGCAGGCTGAGCGCTGCCTGGTGAAGCATCCACAGCACAGCGGTGCAAGTTCAATCCCAGCCAGGGAGGGGCCCCCAGGGCGCAGCAGACCTCTCTTGCCTCCCGCTGTTCCCCTCAGCAGTGGATTTCCATCTATCTGCATGTTCTGCTCCCCGCTCTGTCTCTGGTGAATCCTTTCTCTCCAGTGATTCTGGCCTGCACCCCAGTTTTTGTGTGCATAAATATATAAATCTTTAAAAAAGAGAAAACAACCTTCAAGAAAGCAGCGAGGAGTCTACTAGTTTAGCTATCACATTGGTTTCATGTGGGTTTTATGTCTGTGATCTCTAGGGCTCCTCTGGTTTTGTTCTGTCTGTTCTGTACATTCCACAGGAGTAAAAACATCCCCCTCTGCCTTTCTCCTCCTGGCGCATTTCACTTAGCATTACCCCTCCACTTCCATCTGTGCTGTCTCAGATAGCAAGACTTCATCGTCTTAGGTAGCCACTAGTGTCCACATCTCCCTTCCCACATCTCCCCAACTCCTTAGTCCAAATCTCCCCAGGCACATCTCCCCAGTCCACATCTCCCCAGTCCACATCTCCCCGGCCCACATCTCCCCAGTCCACATCTCCCCGGCCCACATCTCCCCAGTCCACATCTCCCTAGTACACATCTCCCCAGTTCACAACGCCCCAGCCTACATCTTCCCAGTTCACAACTCCCCAGCCCACATCTCTCCAGCCCACATCTCCCCAACCCACATCACCCTAGTCCACACCTCCCCAGCCCACAACTCCCCAGTCCACATCTCCCTAGTACACATCTCCCCAGGCACATCTCCCCAGTCCACATCACCCCAGTCCACATCACCCCAGTCCACATCTCCCCAGCCCACATCTCCCCNCTAGTACACATCTCCCCAGGCACATCTCCCCAGTCCACATCACCCCAGTCCACATCACCCCAGTCCACATCTCCCCAGCCCACATCTCTCCAGTCCACATCTCCCCAGTCCACATCTCCCCAGCCCACAACTCCCCAGTCCACATCTCCCCAGTCCACATCTCCCCAGCCCACAACTCCACGGCCCACATCTCCCCAGTCCACATCTCCCCAGCCCACATCTCCCCAGTCCATATCACCCCAGTCCACATCTCCCCAGCCTACATCTCCCCGGCCCACATCTGCCCAGTCCACATCTCACCAGCCCACAACTCCATGGCCCACATCTCCCCAGCCCACATCTCCCCAGTCCACATCTCCCCAGCCCACATCTCCCCAGCCCGCATCTCCCCATCTAATCCAGTCCACATCTCCCCAGTTCACATCTCCCCAGTCCACATCTCCCTAGCCCACTCATCAATTGCTGGGTGCTTAGGTTTGATTTACTTGTTATTTTATGTTGCATTTTTTTATACCTGACTTGGTGCATCTTTTTTCCACATCATTTCCCACCGTCAAACATCGTTTGTAAGGGCTGCGGAGATCTCTATTTTATCAGTTATTTGTAATTGGATATCTGACGATGTCTTTCATCACATGGAAGGCCACGATGAACAGACCTCATAATGCGATGCTCACTGTGTCTTTCTTTTAGGTTGAATTCCTGGAAATTTTGAAATGAAAGGGGAAAGGCCTGCTGTGTCCACCACATTTCTCGCCTGGCTTATGGTTTTTAAAGCCCACTTTTTATATTTTTAAGCAGGGACTCTTGGCTGGCCGTTACTTCCACAAGCACCTTAAAGTAGACCCACAAATATCTATTAAATCTGGGAACAGTCTCGCTTCAGCAGCTCCTATTTTGGAAGCAGGTGGGCTGTCTGGCCCAGAGGAGTTAAGAGGTCAGTGAGGAAGACTGTCCCACACGCAAACAAGTGAGACTTAGTCAGGTGGAAGTGGACCCAGACCACGCTGCAGAGGGAGACCCAGGTCTGCTCGAGTGCAGTTTCCTGGGGACCAACATCTTCTTTTGACAGCAAAGGTTCTGCTTTCAGGAAAATAAGATGCTCAACCCACTGCTCACGTAAGCACCACCCCGTCAGATGCCCTGGCCCAGTGTCAAAGGAAATCAGTGACAAACTTCAACTGGAAGCATGTCAAAGCTGCACGTAAGTATTATGGAGTTCATTTCCCCAAAATGACACAAAATTAAAATGAAATACCCTCTAAAATCTGAGCGCTGGCGGGCACAGTAAATCTTAGTTATAGGAGAAAATGAAACATCCTGTGATAAGACAGGGTCTGATAAGATGTAATAAAACATTAAGCATGATGCAGAAGGTCAGAAAGAGCGATATATAATGTGAAGTGAAAGCACAAATCGCCGGGGCTCGTCACCCGAAATGTTCCAAGCGCAGGAATTAAGGGGGCTGGACATCCCATGTGGTGGCACAAGTCCGTCACCCCCAGACCACACAGCATCCCCAAACGCGTCACCTCCTTCCTGGCAATCACCAAGATCAAGTCAAGGTTAACTTTTAAAGTGGGGGCCTGCCTGTCGTGAGGCTGAGATGGTGGCTGGGACATGAGTGCAAGGAGCAGAGGGCGGGGCGATGCTGAACACCGCCCAGCGCGCGGCCCCACGGGCAGTGACCACTGTCCGCAAAACCCACCCCAGCCGCTTCCTCCTGCACCTCGACTTGAGCGGCCGCAGGACCCGCAGGGCAGAAGGGCCCAGGCCACTGGCTGGGCGGGCCAGCGCCCGGCACACGCTCACCCCTGACTCACCACAGAGCCCCCAAGGAGAGGAGGGATCTTCCTGCATTTCGGGAACGCGTTCTCCGGTGCGGGGCGCCTCTGCAGACCGCGTGATGAAGGCCAGGCCCCCAGGGCCAACCCAGGCCTTCTCTGGCCGCCCTCCACTCCGGTGAGGTGGACGGAGACGCGCCCCTCCTCACCAATCCGAAGTGGGGGTGTTCAGAGTACAACAGCTGTTAGTCACTGAGAACTCCCCCACTACTGCTCATTTCCTCTTTCCTGCCACTTTCCGCTGCTGCGGCTGCCGGAGATGAACGACCCTAAGGGGCCGCTGCTGGCCTTGGAGGGGCTGACCACCCCTCCCCAGGACGGAGGTGGACGTGTGGGGCGGGCTGGCCTGCTCTGGCTTAGGCGGCTCGGTGGGGACCTCCTGCGGGCTGGCAAGTGAGGAAGGGGCTCTGCCAGCTCTCCCGACGCCGGCACCTGCAGCTTCCACGTTCCACATGGGCGCCAAGGGCAGCGACTCAGGACTGCCTGGTTTTCCTGGCTCCGTCCTCTCCCTAGTGTTGGGGGTATTTATGTGCCCCACAGAATGTACTGGAGAAGAAAGGTCCGCGGAGACACTGCTGTCCACACGCGCCACGGCCCGACAGCGGGCTTGGCCACCATGCCCTGCTCCATGGGCACTGGCTGGAGAACTCCCTCCGTGGACTCCGGGGCGCTGACCTTCTGGGCTGGGGCAGAACGCCCGGCTGCGCGGAGGTCCAGGCAGGGCACGACCGCGGAGGCATGTCCGCGGACACAGCGCCCTCTGCAGGTGGGCACGGGGCAAGGGGGCATCTGTCGGGGTAAAGCTGCTTGGGTGGAGAGCGAGAAGCAACGGTGCAAGCAGGTGAAGGGGACACCATTTCCGCTGCCCACCAAGGCAGCGCGGAGGAGGCAGAGAAGAAGAGACGTGTGCCCAAGCACACACATCCGAGAGTGAAGGAGAGCGCGAGGGCCTCGGATACCGCTGCTCGCCCGCAGGGAAGAGGCTACCTGTGGGGGCGCGCACCCCGGCGCAGGGCTGCGAGGACCGATTTCCAACCAGTGTGGCCGACGCACATCTGGGCCAGAGGAACATCTGGGTAGGTCTCCAGCAGAGGCCTCCCCTGGGGTCCGGCGCTGCAGTTAGAGGACTCGCAGCTCGGTGACTGATGACCGGCAGAGGAGGACCGCCGCGGGGCCCCAGGGACGCGGGTCTCCGCCGCCGCACCCGGGGAAGGGGCTGAGCACAGCTGGACCCGCAGCTCCAGGACAGACACGCGTCTGGTCTGCAGCGGGCCGGGCTAGGGCGGAGGGAGGCAGAAGCACCTGGGGACTGGCAGAAGCAACAGCTGCTCTCCAGAGTGGGCTTTTCTGTATTTACAGACGTCCCTGCTTTTGTTCAAAACAGTGAGTCGAACAAATGCCTTTTCCTGATTTTGCATTAAATGCAAAAAAAGTAAAAAAAATAAAACATTGCAAGTTAAAGAGCTGTAGAGGCGGCTGTAGTTCAGATGTTTCTAAAAATTCCCAGAAAAGCACGATCATTTAACAGCTGCAAATTCAGTCAGACCGAAATTCGAACTTCTTAATGTTTCATGGACTTCAACTTGCCAGTTCCAAGATCAAAACAGTGGCTGAGCTCCTGCTTCTGCTGCTCTCGGGATCTATTTTATCAACTCTGAGCATCTTTCCCTGACCTCTAGGAAACTGAGTAGAGAAGCAGTCCGTCTTTGTGTTAGAAAATCCTACATATTTTACAGCGGTGATCCCGATTACTTACTCCATAATTACTCTAAGGCTCCCTGGACGCAAGGGCAGATCTGCGCTCTGGGGCCAAGCGGAGACGAAGCTGAAGAGACAGTGCACGGAAGCCACAAGGTGGGCGGAGATGTAGAGCGGAGATGGATGCAGAGCCGACCAGCAGGCCTGGCTTCCTTCTCCAGAAGTCCGCGGCGGTTCCAGCATCTCCACAAGGCCTGGGGGAGGCCTCCTCCCCTGCAGCCCCAGTCTCCACCCTGCTCCCTGGGCTTCCACCTTGCTCCTCCTCCGGGCCTCCCTCTCAGCTCCCGGGCCCCCTCCCCCGCTCCCCCCACCCTCCTCGCAGCCCCCAGCTCCACCAGAACACAGTGATCTCAGGGCCAGCCTGGCACAGGCCAGGTGTGCTCTTCACTTAAGCCACGTGAAACCACTTATGTGTCTCACATCCCAACCAGCAGATGGATAAAGACTAAGAATAATTTGTGTTACAGTTTTGCATAGGTAACAAAACATTAAAATGGCATTTCCAGAAACCCCAGGAAGACAGTCGCAATGGAGCATAAGCAGGTCACGCGCTGTTAGGACGCAAGGAGACTAGCTGGGAGCTCTTGTCAATCCCTCTCAATTTTCTCGACATTAGTCAGAAGACAAAACGTGGACCCGGCTCGCGCTACCGGGCTGCGCCCCGGCAAGGACAGACCTCTCTTCCTTCGGTTCACCCGCCCCCAGCGCACGCGGTCCTCCTGCGCGCTGTGTCGGCGCCGCCACCCCGAGTGTGGGCCAGAGCCGCGGGCGCCTGTCTGGCCCCCGTGGCCCGGGACTGGAGCCTTGCCAGGGGGAGCCCCTGCCGCCCCCTCCATGGCTAGGAGGGCCAGAGCCAAGGGCAACAGCGAGAGTTTAAACCACAGGAACGGCCCACGAAATAACTCGCAAGTTCAAAATGAGATAGATCCTGGCTTCCCGGGCTCACAGAAGGGGAGCTCCAAATTAACACAGGTTCACCTGGGCCTCTTCGAAAAGTGCGGTTTAGAGGTTACAAGGATGCATCAGTGCGTAACGCTCACGCTCCACAAACCTCCCGCCCCTGTGCGCCCTGGCCCCTCCTCCGCTCCGCCCTCCTCCCGTCCTTGTTCCCTCTGGCGACCCGTACATTTGTCACTAAGATTCTAGCCAGTGCATGTTTTTACATGTATGTTCCACAGATGACGGAAGCCACCCACCATCTTTTGTTTTCTGACTTGCTTCACTCAGCATCATCACCTCAAGGTCCATCCCTTTCGTCCCCAAAGGCACCGTTTCACCTTTTTCAGTGGCTAGTAGTATTCCTCCAGTCTCTTCACCTGTCTGCCTGTCAGCAGACACTCAGGCTGGCCCCTGACCTGGTGACTGTGGGCAACGCTGCTGTGACACAGGAGGACGTATGTCTTTCCATATTTGGGGGCAATGCCCGGCAGAGGCGCTGCTGGATCCTGTGGGGTTTCTATTTTTCTCAAGGACTCCCCATTCTGCTTTCCATAAAGGATGCACCCTTTGCATTTCCAGCAACAGTGGGGAGAGTTCTTTTTCTCTCCATAAAAGCCCTGCAGATTGGTCACACGTGCAACTCTGTAGTATTTGCTGTGGACTGTTTCTGTCCCCCTGGAACTATAACTTCTAGTCCTAACCAGCCCCTGGGATGGTATCAGGAGGGGGGTCTCGGGGTGACCAGAGTTCAGGCCTGTGAGCAGGGTTAGTGCCAGCAGGGAGCAAGCTCCTCCCCCCTCACCTGCGAGGTGACACCTGTGCAGCAGGAGGCCCTGGCAGACCTGGCTCTGCCGCACTGTGAGCACGACTGCCCCACTCCAGGACTGGGGTGCCTGTATGCCCGGGTCCCAGACTTCGGCGTCTTCCACAAAGCCTGAAGTGTGAAAACCACGCTCTCTGGCTGTGTCTTCACGTCCAAGCTGACTTACAAGGCCCCTGAGATCACTTTTCTTACCCAATTTGTACCTAAAACCATCCTTCTGTGAGTGGTGATCAAAGGTGTGTGCACACACGCGTGTGCACACACACACAATGTGGTCACCAGTGTTGATGTATAAACACATCTGGAGAAACATCATTAAATTGTCCCATTACCCTTCTCTGCTTAATGATGAAAATAAAAATAGTGATGACATTTCTGGCTGTTTTTTCTCCAAGAATAATCTGAGGTGTGGCTTTTGTACCAATTAGTAGGCAATAGATCCTGAAGCCCTTAACAATATTGTAGCTGAAGAATGTCTTAGAAATAAAGTATGCTACCAGAATAGCAATAATAATAGCGCCCCAGGAAGAATACAAAGACATTTCAAGGTAGACAATTTTTGTAAAATTAAATTCATATCTGTTTTTACTGTGCCCTGGAGATAAATCTCCTCCACTAATTTCACTTTCGAACAAGCTCATTAGATCCCAAAGGCAAAGCGTGGGGCTGGGACTGAGGGTGACAGGAAGTGCTGCCACTCAGAGCTCCCAGGCCCACCCCAACCCTCCCCCACCACACGGAGGACGGGGCCGCATCTTCTCCAGTTTATTGACGACGTTGCCTCAATGGTTAAATCTCACAGATATACGCTAGATGGAAACAATCAACTGAAAGTCCTATTAGTTTATACTGATCATCTCTTGCAACAAGAACAACTGATGAGAACACGTACCAGGAGATAAACTGCCCCCCCTTTTTTAAGTTTTATTTATTTATGCATACAAGAGTGGGGTACAGGCCTGAGGTGCGGGAGGTGAGAGGAGTCACCAGAGACAGAGCGGCGAGCAGAACAGGCAGATGGACTGAAACCCACTGCTGAGGGGAGCAGCGGGGAGGCAGGAGAGGTCTGCTGTGCCTGTGGGTCCCTCCCTGGCCGGGGATCGAACTCGCGCTGCAGTGACTGCGGATGCTTCATGGTGTGGGGCTCAACCCACTACACCACCAGGGAGGCCGGAAGATGGGCTTTTGGCCCATCACGGTTCTCAGCAAGCTGTCTTCACCAAACTTGATTCATTGTAGCTTTGAATTTAAAGCAAAAGACTCCTTTCCCTTGGACACTCAGGGAAGGGCTTGAGGGGTTACCACTGGCCTGACATGCTGCTGTCACAGCCCAGGAGGAAGGAGGCACAATGGGGTGACAGCTTATCTGCACGTGGCCTATGGCCCCTCCAAGCAGTGACATAGTGTCACCAAAGCTGGGTGCACAGATCACTGTAGCAGATAAAAAGCAGTAAGAAAGTATGAAATATCGGGACAACGAGCAAAGCATGGCACAGAGCGCCTGCTGTTGGAAACACAGTCTGAGCCGTACTGGGCACAGGCTGCGGCCGGCCCGCGGGGTGCACGGCACAGGGGCGCCTGTGCCTCTTCCCGCTCACTTGTCTCCCCGGGTGGCGGCTCCTTAGGCCGTCCACGTGCTGCGCCCGGCAAGGCCAGGGCTGAGGGGCCCACACGGTCCCGTCTCCACGGTCCGCCGGTTCATGGAAGGGCGCCAGGCCAAACGAGCACAGTGGTCAGCTCAGCGGGCGTGGCGCTGCGGCCATGGGGTCCAGACACTTCCTCAGGAGCCCAGCGCCGCGTCTTGGGATACAGCTCAAAAGTGGGGCTGCTGGGCCCCCAGAAGCGCCACTGCTCACTCTGTGGGTCGCCGGCCTTTCCCCTCATGGCCGCACACTTATGGGCCGCGAGAGGCCACCGAGGCCGAGTCGCCACATCCTTACCACCCTCCTCTGTGCTTTATGAGAACGTTTGCTCACCAAACCCTTCATTTGTATTTTAAATCTCGGAGGAAAAGGTTCTGCCATTTGACTTCTTTGGGGCAGGTCCTGTTTCAATGTGCAGGGTTAGAACAGGCAGCACAGCACGACGGCAGGTTAGCGCTTCTCCAAAGTCTTCCAGTGGCCACCGCTGCAGCTTCCTCCACAGCACAGCCACCGACTCCTCAGTCCACCCCGAGTCTGAAGAGCCCCGCATCTGGGGAACGAGCAGGCTCTCTTCTCGGGCTCACACCCGGTAGCTCAGGGCTACCCTGGTCTCGGAGTTCTGCAGAGTGGACCTTACCTCATCCAGAGTCCGCACACGCAGGGGCTATACTTAGCTACCGGCGCAGGCAAACTCGCTCCACATTCAGCAATGCTGTGGCTGTTTATTAAGCATATAAAAAAGCGCCTTTTATTAAGACCACAACTCTACAAGCCAGCCCTTTGGAATGGGCAGTTTTATTGCCCACTGAAAGGAGAATGGTTTCATCTGCAGATGGGTGTGAGGTCAGCTTGCAGACCGGCTGTGGAAAGGCCATAGGGGACATGAGTGCTCTCTGGGGTCAGCCGTGTCTGGGCTGCCCCTCTGACCCCCACAAGCCCCGCCCCCGGCACTAGCACGCCCTACATTCAGTGCCTGACTGAGATGCTCCTACAGGACAATGCAGGAAGCTGCGGGTAGAGAAATTAGAATAAAACCATGCCTGGCAGTGAAGCGACAGGGTGAAATCCAGTGGAGTCCCCGTGACCGAGTCCCCAGGAGGGGAAGGAACCACAGACAGGTATGCTGACGTCACCAGTGCCCACTGCTCTACTACCCCACCTGAGCGGGGGAAGAACCGTGCAATTTGATTCCTTCGTGACCCCTAAGTCAAGGCTCAGGTGAGCTGATGCAGAGTGGCCTGCAAGAAAGAATCGAACTAGTCTTTGTAGGTGCCAAGCCAACGATAACGCTTAATGGAGTCTTTCTCTGGTCAAAGCTCAAAAGAACAGATGCAATCAACAACTGGATATCTCAGCTGTGGACTCGACGGAGCTGTCAGCTCCACTACGGAGAGGTAGTGGCCTGGGAGCTGTGAAAGCAGTTAGTTCATATTTATGATAGCTCCGGAGTCTGAACAACTCAGGTTTAATTATATTTTCATCATGGACTCACTTTATCAGAAACTTATGGCCTGAAATATGCCTGCCTAATAGATTTATCACGGTGGCCCAGAGAGTCGTTTGCAGCTGGCCGAGAGAATCCCTGATGTCGGTTTCAGGGGTACAAGTGGATTTTATGTCACTTATTATCCAAAGAAGAAAATAGATTGATGGCCGATTTAAGAAAAAAATTGCTAACAGAGTGGCTGTAGCTTTCTTCTTTGAACAGTGCCGACTGAGTGGCTTGGCCACAATTCAGAGTCCAAAAGAGAGAAGAATGGAACGACAAATGACCCCGGTCAGAACTGGAGGTCAATATGACACAGCCAGGCCAGGGTCAGAAAGACAGAAGGCAAGAGGGAAAGGGGGAGCGAGACAAAACCAGGAAGCGTGTCCAGGAAGAGAGTACGTGCCACAGAGCCCAGCACCAAGCAGGTGCTTCTGAGCCCCGGGCCCATCACGGCGAATGGGGCCAGATACAGCCTTGAACGCGGGTGATAAGGACACTGGCAGTTCGTGGGAGGCAGGTCTCCTGCTGACCCGTATTAGCGACCTAAATGCCAGCTGCTAAAAGGCCAACATACTTAACTCAAGAACAAATGACATTTCAAAGACAGAAGATGCGATGTGCAAAATGTTTCAAGTTTATAGATGCGTGTTTGTATGTATTGTAAACATAACTGATTGTAACTGTTGGTCAGTAGCTCTTCTAAATGATTTGTAGTTTTTCACAATTCATAAAAAAATAATAACCAATTATATAAAGAGTCTCAAAATTTGGAGAAGTCAGACTGTTTCCAAACTCTGAGCTCACAAACTTGCACCTCTACACCAAGAGGACCTTCCTCTGAACTTTACACACACACAGAAATTCTTATGGTCCTTCTAGAAGACACAGTATCAAAGATAATGCGATTTAGAACAATCACTCAAGGCAAGCCCACTCCCAACTCAGTGACAATACATGATACCCACTGAGGGAAAAAAGCATTCCCAGGCCATGCAAGAATCCCATGAGGCTTAAAAAAAGTCTTGACATAATTTAATTTTCAAGTGTTCCAATTCATGTATATATGTGCTTTCTGCAGCCAATTTTCAGAAACTCTGCTTATTTATTTTACAGTGTGACTAAATGCCATATGACATTGGTCAGCTTCAAGTAAAAGATTTTCTGTTTTGTTTTTTTTCCAAATAATTGGTGTCAGTATGTGATTAAAATATGCATAAACAGAGGAGAATGAGTGGAAAGGTCTTTGAATATGTTTTCATTTGAGCTATTTACAGTTATCTGCCGATTAATATATATTTTCTTAAGCTTTGGTCTTTAGCTGAAATTGACTATGAAGCCTACTGGAAAGGGAATGTCTTAGCTTCCTTTTGGCTAAGTATTGAGCTCCTTATTGAGAAGAACCTTTATCTTTGGATCATAATGTCTGGGGCAAACGTTTTTCAGACAGAATGGGGAAAAATGACATTATTAGACTTCAGAAATGTGTGTTCTTTGGTCAAAATGACATACAGTTCTTATGTTGAAGCATCAGAACAAGAAGAAAATGGGCAAAGCTGGGATTACTCCGTGTGCTGGATGTGACATTAGTCCTTCCTCTACTAAACAAATCATTTGCAAAGTCATTGAGACACTGATCTTATACACAAAACTAGCTATTATTAACATGACTCAAAAATCTAAAAATGTTACTTCTGTACATTACAGCTATCTTTAAACTACAATGAATCACTGCGTATTAAAAGAAAATGAGGTGCTTAATTTTAAATTAAGAAAAAATACGTAGGTTATGAGCAATGAGGAAGCAGGTAGAATTAAGAACCCAGTGACTTGTGTATTTGTGACCACATTTATCAATAAATCAGATTTCCAGCAACCTCCATATAACCAATTTAAATTCTGAATGAAAAATGGATTCAGAGTTAAAAGACTTGCTCAGAACACTGGCATTAAAGCTAACGCCTCAATTCTCTTTCGCAAAGCCTGCGAAGTCTTCAGAGCGTAGTGCGCCCTGCAAACTCACATCCAGTTTTCCAGCCCGTGGCTGATGGGGGTAAAAGGATTCTGGGACCGAAAGAGGTGGACAGAACAGCAGTGGATGACAGCTTGGCCAGCAAACACAGAATTCAACTCTCATCACATCACTGCTAAAACAGCACCAGTACCGCCTCCTTTGGTGTCACAGCAGGTTGAGCACCTGTGAAGCATCCGCGGCACAGCAGCGCAAGTTTGATCCCCGGCCAGGGAGGGACCACAGGGCGCAGCAGACCTCTCCTGCCTCCCGCTGCTCCCCTCAGCAGTGTGTTTCAGTCATCTCCCTGTTCTGCTCCCCACTCTGCCTCTGGTGACTCCTCTCACCCCCACACCTCTGGCCTGTACCCCAGCTCTTGTGTGCATAAATAAATAAATTTTTAGAAAAAATAGCAACAGTATCTCATATCAATCACCTGCTACTCTCGCTCCAGTGCCAGGCTCACAGATATGTGGGTCACTTCTCTCCAGCCCCCACAGATACCCTGAGGTTCATGTTGTGGTCAGCCCCACATTGCAGGGAAGGGTGCTAAGGCTGGAGGCGAAGATGGGCCCTAGTCAGGGTCAGCAGGAGACAGAGCTGAGACCCAAACCTGGATTCTGCAGGGTGAGCCCTCCCAAACGGGAGTGGGAGCTGCGGGCCACTTTCTCTGCAGGAAGGTCCGCGGGGCCCTTCAGGCGCACTTGGGCTCAGATCAGCGACGCACAGGGGCGTCAGGCTCGGTTTGCTCAAGCCCGCACGTGCGGTGTATCTCACCCGTGAGCTTTGCGATTGCTCTGCACTCACTCATTTTCATCTCCGAGTGTAAACTCAATTCGTGTCAAGTAAAACGGATGCGATTTCCAACAGAATGTACATACAGCTCCGCTACTTTTCTTTCAGGCATTTTACGTTTTTAAACCTCTCCAGAAACAGGATGCTACTTCTCTCAGGGTTTTTAATAAAGTCTAAGTAGATGTTCTGGCATTAGCTTGTGACACGCCAAGTCAAAGACCAAGCGAAATTCAGTCTGGAGAACTTTTAAGAGAGTTATACTGGGAGGCACCTGGGGCCACCTCTCAGCGGCTCGCTCTGCTGCTCTGCAGCTCGGGAAGAAATCTCAGCGCGTCTTCGCGCCTCAGCCACGACCCGCAGCGGCCGCGGCCACCACACCACAGGTCTATGCGTGCTGAGGCTCCCGAGCTGCCAGGTGCTGAGCCTGGGGCCTGCGTCCGGAAGGCCTGCGCCCCCCATCTCGCGGAGATGGTCAGCTGAAACGCGACCGGGCCGAGGCCTCCCTGGCACAGTGGCTCGAGCGCTGCACTGTGAGGCATCTGGTAACTGCAGCGCGAGTTCCATCCCTGGCCAGGGAGGGACCCGCAGGGCGCAGCAGACCTCTCCTGCCTCCCGCTGCTCCCCTCAGCAGTGGGTTTCAGTAGATCTGTCTGTTCTGCTCCCCAGTTCTTGTACGCATAAACAGATCTTTTTTTAAAAAAAGGAAAAAAGGAGGAAGAGCAGCACAACCTGCTAAACTCCTGCAGGGCAAGAGGCAGGGTGCTGCATCACAGCCTCATTGTGCGCACTATCTCCGCTTCCCGCCGCCACAAGAGCAGGCTCACTGTCCCTTCAGAGCCGACTAAACTGACTCCAAAGGGCTGTACCAGCCACGAAGGCCACGCCTGGAGGTGGCTGCCAGGCCCTGCCCCACCCGAGGTCTCTTCCCCTTCCTGCTTCTTCCTGCTCGCATTTCCTGAGAACCTACTGTGTGCCACAGGCCATACAGACACCCTACTGTGCGCCAGGCACTATCCTGGGTGTTGGGGATACAGCAGTCAAGGGGGCGTCAAACACCCCGTCTTGTAGAGCGTGAATCCTTAATGTGAAAAATTAAACACGAGTGACACACACGGTGCAGGACATGGGGATGTCACAAGCACGACAGAATAAAACGGGGCCCCGGCTGCCGGACTGATTGTAGGGCGTGCCGCACCCGAACATGGAGGCCTCAAGTCACCGAACTGAATTCCCATGAAAGGGCCCTAGAGTCACGCCGGGTGACTGAACCAGACGCAGCCTCAAGCTGGACCTCGGCCTTCGCAACCGACACGCCCGCCGCCCTGCCCAGGCGCTCAACCCCCCACCCAGGCACCCACCGCCCCGCCCAGGCGCCCACGCTACGGGTTCCCCTCTCCGCACCACCACACGCCCGCAGTAGGCCGCGCCGTCCACCTACCTTGCTCCGCGCAGCCGTCCCCAGAGGCGCCTCACGCCGCACTCCTGACCAGACGCACAGGCCGTGGCCGGGGCCTGGCCCGTATCCCCGCGTGGCCAGCTGCTGCCCAGGGCTGCGGCCTTGCGTGACCACATCTTCCTCCCGCGGCCTGGCGAGTCCGTCCGGTGAGCGCGGCGGGGGCGGGTGCCCACGCGGGGCCGGGAGCTGCCGCTGTGTCCGAGGCGCCAGTTGCCCAGGCAGGGCGGGCTTCCTGACCACCGCTGCCTCCCTCAGGTCCCGCTGGCTGAGCAGAGTCCTCGGGAAGCGGAGGCCCCGAGTGCGGACGCAGGGCTCCTCTGTGAGCAAGAACTGCACCCTCTCTCCTCCGTGTCTGGCTCAAAGACCGAAGCTCCAAGTGAGCGCTGAGAAGCGGACTGGACGGACGAACTGCACGTCCCACCGCAGGGATAACCCTGACGTCACACCAACTTGGTCATGACGCCGTCTGGTCTGGAGGGCAGATGGGAAAAGTGTCAGGCTTTCCGCCCTCCTGCCACTGGTGTCGATGATGGACACCTGCAGTCCTGCACGCAGGCCGGGCGGGCACCCCCCCAAGTAGGGAGTGGGCATGCGCAGGTGGGCACACCTGGGCTGAGACAACGCGTATAAGGGTGCAGCTGTGAGGATGCCAGCAGAAGGCCGCATAAGAAGAAAGAAGGAGAGCAGAAGCTAGAGCCCAGAGGGTGGAGATTCCCTGGGGGCTGGGAGGCCTGCCCCTTCCTGTCCCCCTCCCCCCACCACTGCTTGCCCCGCACCTGGTCTCTCTGATACAATGATGCAATAGAAGCCTGAAAAAGCCCCGGAGGGCTCCAGGATGCCTCCTTGACCCGTCTGCCGGAATCACTGAGAACCTGCCCTGTGCTCTTCTGGCACTACGTGGTCACTTCACATTGGGGGTTCAGTGGCTGTCCCGTTGGGCAGGTCTCCTACCTGGGAGGTGATGAGCTGACCAGGCGCACGCTGCTTTTCCAGTTTCCACCCTCCTGCTTCTCCCAGCAGGGGAAGCCCTGTTGTCTGAGAGGTGCTGGCCTGGCTACAGAGCACCAGGTCGGCTCTGGCCGAAGCAAACGATGCATGCCGCCTCCTCCTTGTCAGAGAACCCAGATGGCCGAGAATAAAACACCACTGCAAATGAAGCGGCAGTAGCGGGAAGAGCGGCAGCCCTCAGCCGGATGGCGGGGCGCCTGGATCGCTCCTCACCTGAAGCTCGTTTATACACAGACTATTAACTTAGAGATACACTGACCCCCATTTGGCTTAAGTGCGCCTGAGTCATGTTTCTCTGCTTGTGGCAGGCAAAACCCTGCAGAGAACTCACAACTTCATGGCGCAACCTGCAGTCTCTGACTCTGAAGTTCCCACCGCTGTTGACTTGTGGTCTGCCCATGATCATTTGGAATTAGAAACAAAATCAACTCAGAAGGGCGCAAAGACGAAGCAAGAGCACTCCGAGAGAAGCGGGGGGGGAAGAAGGCCTGGCCGGGCGCCCCTGTGAAGGCAGCAACTCCAGGGGGTCTAACTTACAGCCGGCTCCTGCCCACCGTGTTTTACAGCCACTACGGCCAGTAAATAGAGGAGAAATTGTTTCTGTCAGCTTCTACCTCTCTTTCATGGGCAGGAGAGGTGGAAGTGCCTGATCTTACATAAAGCCAACGGGGGCTCCATTCTGAAGGTTTCTGCCAGAAGGAGGATTATTTTGCATTTTCAGAGTAGATGGCGCATCCAGTTAGCTCACCTGCAGACTCAGGACCGGCCATGACCTTCCACAGGTGTAGAGTAAATGGCTTTCCCTCCATCCGTGTCGATGACAGACCCCGCGGGCTGCACGCAGCCTGATGGAGCGCCGGGAGCAGGGGGTGGGCGTGTGCAGGTGGGCACACCTGGGCTGAGACATGGGCGCAGAAGGGCAGTGTCGTGGGGACGCCAGGAACAGGCGCAGAGCAAAGGCAGGAGTAAGCAGAGCCCAGAGAGAGAAGGTTCGTCAGGGGCTAGAAGCCTGCAGCCTCCTGGTCCCCTGCCCCTGCCTGCCATGTGCTGGTCGCTTCTGATGCAAAAAGACCAATACAAGCCTGAAAAACCCACTGGGGCTCCAGGACTCCTCCTCCACCATCTCGCAGATCAGAGAACGTGCCGTGCCCTCCCACCTCGACAGCAGGCTCAAAGGCGTGCTCCAAGTGCACCTGGCAGTGCCGTGTGCATTTCACGGGCAACGACTCTAACACTCACACCTCACAGGCTGAGCTGCCCCGGGGGCGGGGGCGGGTGCACTGCAGGGGCTTGTCGGGACAAGGGGAGGTATCTCTTTCCCCCTTCGGGTGCAGATGTTCACTGAGTCAATTCCTCTTCAAACCTCTTTGTTTCCTCACTCCTGGCATTTTTTTTAAGAAATAGAAGTCTGGCCCCTAACTATCAGTTGAAGTACCTGAGAGCCTGCAGGGACCACACTGGGGAAGTCCACCAGGTGACCCGCCAATCAGGGCTGCAGACTCTGCTCTCCCCGCCAGATGTGGCCGCAGACCATGGCTTCAGGCCCGCGCCACCTGCCTCCACTCACACACAAGGTGACGCTAACGGTGGACATGAGGGAGAAGCGTGTCGACAGGTGTCAGCATGGAAGGGAACGTGTGTTCACATGACCTGGATGCACGGAGGCTTAGCGTGGACCTGCCGGGGGGCTGCTATTTTGGTTCTATTTGCAGTAGGTTTTTATACATTAATTTCAGTTAAATAAAATGCAATTATAGTGAGAAAAATATTCAGTGGACACCCCTACAGCGGTCCATAGAAAGAAAACAATGTCAAGGACTACCTTGTTCAGAAGGAAAAGCCTAAAACGGAGAGAAAGCTGGTGTAAAGACGCACGCTGGAGAAGGGGCACAAAGGGGCCAGAGAGGAGCGGGCCTGGCTCAGGCGGCAAACCCGTGCCCAGCACGGCGAACAGAAAGCGGCTTCTGCCCAGGGGCAGTGCAGAGACTGCAGAAGGCCTCACGGATCTTAAAAAATGCAGGAAAAATGGAGTTGCATTTCCCTGGCAAGAAAACCAACCTCGCCTCAGCCTAGCCCTTAGCGCGTCTGAGACCCAGGCAGGCCCATGCCCTGGAGAGAGCGGCGGGAGGAGGCCCCAAGGAGGAGGTCAGAGGCTGTTCCCAAGACCAGAGGAGTAGCAGGGTGGACTGAGCGGGCCCACAAGAATGCAAGAGCTGGAGGAAATTCGTGAAAATACCAAGCAAAGCTCATCTAAAGAAGTAGCAGGGCCTCCCTGGTGGCACAGCAGGTTGAGTGCGGCAGTGTGGAGCATCCACAGCACAGCAGCATGGGCTCGATCCCGGGCCAGGGAGAGGACCCACAGGGTGCAGCAGACCGCTTCTGCCTCCCCACTGCCCCCCTCAGCAGTGTTTCAGTCAGTCTGCCTGTTCTGCTCCCCACTCTGTCTCTGGTGACTCGCCACACACCTCTGGCCTGTACCCCAGCTCTTATATGCACGAATATATAAATCTTTTAAAAAAAACAAAGAAGTGGCAGTCTGGTTGTAAAGGTAAAGTGAGAAGTCAAAACTTTAGAAAAAAGAAATTAGTGCCTGTCAAAATAAAGTTGGTAAGTCAAACTTGGAGACAAATGAAATCACCAAGAACACACAACAGGCTAGGAGGCCGAAACAAAAGCCTTGGGGAGCCGAGGCACGAAGCCTTAACACGCCAGGAGAGGCTGCAACTGAATGACGAGAAGCCAGGCAAAGGCTGGAAGCCTGGAGAGAACCTTGGAAAGGTGCGTGCCTCCAGCCAGTCAGACGGGAGAGTGGGGATTCAGCGCTGCACGAATTAAAACCTGAGCACTGTACAGAGCCGTAGTAGGACAGTTTGTGAGCGAGTATTGGAGCGTTCAAACCGGCGGCGACTCCACGCATGCGCCGTGCCCGTGTGCCGCCCTCACAGGTGCGATGCCAGCCCCGACGTGACAGGTGCACACGGAGTGCCCCGCGGAGAGAGGCCCGTGTGGTCTGTGTCTCTTCTCACTGAGAAAACCTCCCCACACCCGATGCGTCTCAGTTCGCTGGTCGGCGCAGTCAGATGGCCATTTCCAGCCTGGTCGCGGGAAGGACAGACCTCACGGCTGTGACGCACGGACACTGCCGCACCTGCCTCCCCCGCCACGTGCTCCAGCAGAGCTGAGCCCAAGTAGCAGTCGCGGGCAAAACGCTCAGTTGGAGGCCAAGGCGCTTTGGGGCAGGGAGCAGCGGGGCTGCGGAGGGGTGAGTGGGGCGGAGCGCGCCGGCAAACGTTGGAACTACAGGACCGCGCCCGCGCGCCCTTCAGACGGGTGGGGCCCAGGCTCCGCTCGCACGCCCGAGGGGCGATGAGGAGACAGCGCGCTGGCAGGTGTCCGCGGCCCAGGAGTAGAGGGCAGGGCGTCGGGCGGGGCAGGACGCGGGAGGACCGTCCCTGCTCATTTCTCAGCGTCCTGAGATGCTGCCCAGCGGGCAGAGCTGTCTGAGGACGTTGTCTAGCCAGCCGGCCATCTTGCTGCGTGCCAGTCTGTCCGGCCCTGAAGCAGTTAGGGTAGCAATTTAGGGACTTCTGGTGTGGAAGACAGCAGAACAGGGAGGAAGTTAATCTTTGATCGCAGCCATCGTGAGGTACGGAGTTATCTGTAGACGGGGGACAGTCCGACTATCTGGGCACAATTTCTAAAAGGCTGTGGTTAGCCAACGACTCGTCTTAATGACGCTGAACTGAATCTTGCGGTAAATCGGGATTATTCACGTATCTGGAGCTTGGGCTCCTGTACCATATACCGTTTCTTAGGTGTTTATGCATCCATTGGTTGCCAACATTTCTAACTCCTGGGAGGCACTCATTTTGTCAATTAAAAAGGTCATTTCAAAAACGTTCTATAGTCATGTAATAATTCTGGAGTCTTTGGGGAATGGTCTTTCTCACTCAACATAATTCCTTGGACAATGATCTAAGCTGTCATTAGTATCATTACGTCCTTCTTCCTTGTCCGGCTTGATGGGTGCAGGCCACCTGGACGTGAGAACTGAAAGTGAGAATTAAAATGCATTGTTGGGATATTGTGTGTGCTTTTGTTTAGACCCACAGAAGCCACACTGTTTGGTCACTAGAACTTCCTGAGGCATTAGCACAGTCACTCATTTTTATGAGCGTACCAAAGATAAAATATTACACAAGGGGAAGATAATACTGCATCCTTGTGGGAAAAAATCAAATAAAACCCTGACCTCAACATCCCAAGCATTGTTTAGTTTTCTCCTTTTGCTAGATGAGAGACTAGCAGAAGCCTGGTGCATGGAGATTTCACCCAGATCCCTTTCCACAAAGCCAGTTCAGACATTTTCACTTCCTGTAGACACGGAACCACCATCAGCCAGTGGGGGAAGGAGCTGGGAGTCGGGCCTCCAAGGAGACGACCGTTTGTCTGTGCTTCATGCAAGTGTCCACAGGAGAGGGCCCCGAGGACAGTCAGAGCCAGTGCTGAGGTCAGCTCCGTCTGGCAGCGGCTCTCCCCTGCCCACGGCTCGTGAGGATGCGGTCACCGAATTAAGGCGCAGGTCACAGGAAGACACTCGTCATAAGTAAGCTAATAAATGCACACCACACGCCTTGTGCTGATGTTACCGGGCTGCAGCCGGCAGGAGGAGTGGTCTCTGGCTCCCCTGCAAGTTAGTGCGGCAGTCCTTCCTCAGAGACCTTTTATGGAGCAGTGTGCTGCCGGGATCGTGGAAGGGACCAATCGGGTGTGAGCCTTGGGTTGATTGGCACCAGGACTCCGCCTAGCACAAGGTAGTGATAGCTGAGCCCACTACACTTCCTGAATTCTGGAACAGGCCAAAATGGACCAATCAGGTGCAGGCAAAATGGACCAATCAGACTGTGGGGGGGGGCACCTGAAGTGAATATAAGGCCTGGTCGAAGTCAGTTAGAGGGGCAGTTGGTTTGAGGGGCAGTTCACTGAGAGTGGCAGTTTGGAGAGGGGCAGTTCCTTGGAGAGCAGTTCGTTGGAAGCAGCAGCAGAGGAAGAGGAGAAGACAGTTCTGGCGAGGAAGAAGAGCTCCAGCAGAGGAAGAGGAGAAGACAGTTCCGGCCTTCGAAGGAAGGAGGGAAGCCTCCAGCCGCCGCCCTCCAAGGAAAGAGAGAGAGAGACTGGGACTCAGTCCTGGCTGTGACACTGACTGCAAGGAGCACCAAAGGCCCTGAGCCTGGTGTCTCAAAGAGCTGTCTGTTGGTGA